>CM048841.1:15118807-15718807 GCA_026545765.1 Plantago major | reverse complement strand
AAGATATATTGTTTCCTGGAAACATAATCTTTATCCAAGGTATCTGAGTGTAGATATCTGTGGCCACTTTTCCTCGTTCAGAAACCTTGTGTTCTCATATATCTTTTGTAACACTGTTTATTGAAAAACACTTGTTTCTTAGAGATATCTGGACAGAGGTGTCTGATAACCTTTGTCTTCAGCAAATTTGAGCAGTCTTCAAATCTTCAAATCCGTTGAACTTCTCCTGCTGGATGCCTTCTTCTTGGTCTTCTTCAGAGAAATAAAAAATACATTCAGAGACCTAACATCCTATACAAGATTAATTTGCTAGACTATCATACTTAGTGAGTTTCCTCTTTTACAGTGTTCAAGTGAACCAAGAGTACTAACCACCTTTCTGAGCTAAGATAAGTCATTAGGTTGCTGATCAAAATCTAAAAAGATATTCCTAACACTATATATTTAGACTATCTGAATTACAATAATACTAGTACGAACCTGTGGCGATGTCTCGGTATAGTTGACTTTTAATAACAAATACAAAGGGATTGATAAAATAAATTAATCGAGAAAATAAAGTAGTTAAATTTATGTGAATAACGTGGATCATGGTGTCAGTCGGTAGTCCTTCTTCATTCAATATTATATCATTGAGTGTTTATTTATGTTAACTATAGAAAATGTAAAAATAGGTCCCTATCGTACCTGACCTGTTAATTAGTAACATGCACATGTCTTTTTTTAAACTTTTACATGCAAGAGGTTCGATCACGGGTGGGCCCGTGTAATATAATTAGCTTATTAAAAAAAAGTTTTTTTTATAAAAATAAAACATTATCTCTCAAACAAAACCAAAATAAAATACAAAACTATACACAATCAATAGGGTTGTTCCAAACAACCCCCGCAGTGGTATGTGGTCACCCCACAACACAAAAAAAAAATACTTATACAAACTTAATTTCACATATTACGGTTGTTTTTTTCCAACCCACCAGTTCCCAACAACCTCGCGGTGGTATGCGTCACCCCACCAAAGACACAAAAATTATTATTCTACAAACATAATTTCACATGGTACGGTTGTCCCCCCCCCCCAACCAGCCCGTCATGGAGATCAAGAAAGTACAGAGAAGATCGAAGACATTTTCTTCGCCTAGAGAGTATAAGCTGATCCCCCCCTCCCCGGGAGATCAAGAAAGTAGAGAGAAGATCGAATTGAGTTTTCCCACTTAGAGAGTATCAGATCCCCAGGCCCGTTATGGATCAAGAAAGTAGAGCGAAGATCGAAGAGAGTTTCCCCGCGTAGAGAGTACCCCGCACCGGAGAAAAATGTACTTTTTACTAACTTAATCATAAAATGTTGCGCTCGGGTCTTGTAATAAAGGTGTGGAACGGGTTCGAGTATATGCTAGACCGGACCTGAACATCATTATTTCGCACAGGGTTGAATTCGGGTTGGATAGAACCAGTCCTTCCGGACATAGACCGTAGAGAAGAGAACCCTTATACCTCATCCTACCGATCGAATCTTATACATAAAGAAAAGGAACTTGAAAGTCTTCACGTGTAAAATGTTGTTGATAGACATGTAAAGATCAACACACCACCAATTAGCTCATTTGTATCTCTTCTATATCCTGGAACTGAAAAAAACATGCCTAATAACATATATACCACTATAACAATATATGCTAAAACGATCTTGGTGTGGATAATACAAATATACCAAACCAACATCATCATGAGAACACCGATAATATATGTGCTAAAACGTTACCCTCACGTTTAACTTGGCAAAGCTTAATTCTCCATCAAATACCTGAATTTCTTTGAAAATTGAAATAAATGGGCAAAGCTAAAATTTGTCGATTTAAGAGATCTAATCACCAAAAAACAATCCCTTTCAATTACTACATGTTGCCACTCAAAATCTCGAACAAATTTTGTTCTTAAATTGGCTGGCCAACCTTCCGCATTTTCAGCAACCATAAGACATAAAAACAAATCGCCAAGCAATAACATTGCCCTCATGATCCCTAGCAACAACACTAATACGTCCCTCTATTCGGACTCTGCTCAACCGTATCAACATTTACGTAAGATGGCTGGAATTTGAATGAATCTAGTGGATTTAGCCCATCAACTATATATATTACAGTATATTCAAAGTAGTATAATAATTTAAAAAGTTTCACTAAGTTTGTAAGTCAATTTAAATCTCATCCGTTGATCTTACTAATTCAATTTGAATCTGATACGTACATGTGTCATTGTTTTAGTAGAAGGTGCAGGGTTCGAATCCCATTGGCGTAAGTTTCTCCCTTTTATTTATTATTTTTCAATATTCTCTCTCTTTTTTTTTTTTCAATCACAGATTCATTGGTTTATATAAAAACCCTTTTAACGTGTGTTACGTAAATGCTAGTGTATATATATATATATATATATATATATATATATATATATATATATATAAGTGCACAACTATTAGAGTTGTGCAATTGAGTACTTAATTTAAGTTAAATTGAACCGATTTGTAATACGCATGTAAATTAGACTTTAATTACAAAAAAACCATTTATTCATTCTAATTCTAAGCCATAACGCAACTCCAACAAACTCAATTCGTCATTAAAAAAACTCAATTTGTCTTCTCTAGTTAAATTTCAGGCCCTAAATCAACCCCAACAGAATCAAATTATCATTAAAAAATCTCAATATGTCATCTCCAATAAATTCAAAACCCTAATCGAACTCCAACAAAAATCAATTCATCATTAAAGGAAAAAAAACAACGATAACCAATATTTATTCTCCATCTTCTTTAATCAAATTGGAACAGATCAATTCACAATATCCAAAATCTTAATTCAACTAAAAAAGACAATTCGTTATCAGAAACAACGATTGAACTTACCTTCATATACTTTTATTATTATTTGTAATTAGATGCCATAATGACAAGCTCACGATCTAGTTATATTATATAAAAACACACAACTGATAATTTGAGCGCTAAAACATTAGCCTCACGTTTTACCTGGCAAAACATCATGGAACAAAATTCTCGCCCCCCTATTCGGACTTTGCTCAATTGTAGAATCAAAATTTATAATTGAAAATCTAAATATCTATTAATTTCTTGGTAAATAGATGGGTGGAGTATTAAATATTTAATAAATACTCTATTTTTAAATTCCATTATTTCATTTTATCTTCTTTAATGAATATATATTTTATTTTAGTGAATAAAATAATTTATTTAATTAATAATAATAATCTAGATCGGTGTCTATAGATTCATCTTGTCACGGTGAATTCAAATATATGTTCACAATATTTTTCGGAGTTTTGTAGAATAAATTTATATTAGATTTAATAAAAACTATATATGCAGCCAACATACCAAAAATAAATATAGTGGAAGATATACTGGTTGAAAATGCAACTAATTCCACAAAATTTCACGTAGATTGAATTTATTTAATAAATACTCTATTTTTAAATTTTCATTAATTCATTTTATCTTATTTAATAAATTTATATTTTATTTTAATGAATAAAATGATATCTTAAAATAATACTATTCAAGATTGGTGTCTATGGATTCGTCTTGTCACGACAGTATGCCAAAAATAACAATGAAATATATATTCTGGCTAAAATACAACTAATTCCACAAAATTCCATGTATGATTGAATTAATCTGGTGGGGTTTAGCCCCTTGTGCTTTACATAATATATCACTACAAAAAAACTGGGCTGGGGCGACGAATAGATCCGTTGCTTCAGCCCAACGATCCGTCGCCCCAGCCCTGGGAAATTTCTTGTGAAATTTGTTGGGAAATTTCTTGAGAAATTTGTTAGGAATTTCGTTAGATATTTTGTAAAGAATATCTGTTTAGTTTTGATTAGCAACATGATGACTTATCTTAGTCTCAGAAAGGTGATTAGTACTCTTGGTTCACTTGAACATTGTAAAAGAGGAAAACCACTAAGTATGATAGTCTAGCTAATCTTGTATAGGATGTTAGGTCTCAAAATGTAATTTTTATTTTATGAAGAGAAGACCAAGAAGAAGACATCCAAGCAGAAAGCTCAACGACATTGAAGACTTAAAGAAAACTGCACAAGATTACTGAATCTGTTGTTCAGATATCTTAGCCAGATATCTTAAAGACACGAATAGTTTCAAACAAACTGTGTCACAAGAGATATCTGAGAAATAAGAGACATATCTGAAAAACAAGGAAAGTGTCCACAGATATCTATTCTCAGATTCCTTGAGCATTAACCACATTTCTGAAAAAGAAATATATTGCAAACAAAAGTTGTTTCAATAAATACGAGTGGTATCTGAAGATTATGGATTAGGATGTGCAAAGAATCAAACAACACTAGTCTCTGATACAAAGCATAGTTCCGTTGATACTACAAGACAAAAAGTATAGTACAATGCATTTAATGCACGGACAGAGATGTCTGAATAAAAGCAACGGCAGCTTCTGAGAAGAAGACAAAACCTGCTACAGTACTATACACAGATATCAATAGTTTGAATTTGAACCTAACGGATACTATTCTAACGGTACTTAAATTCATCTATAAATATCAACACTTAGACAGCTTGAGAGAACACACACAGAACACTGAACACCTTGAACTGCATACAAACGCTGAACGTCTTACTCTCTCAAAGCAACTTACTTATCTTCAAAGCTTTCTGTTGCGACCAAAGCTTTTGATCTTGAGTAAATACTGAAGTTCTAAGTGTCCTGATCCTAAACAAGCAAAGCTATCTGTGAAGGAGTTGAATCAAAAGATCAACTATCTGAGATTCCTTCTCTTGAACAGATATCATAAGACTTGGGTCAGTAAAATCGAACAAGATACCATACGCTGTAAAGTGTATTAAGTAACAGTTCACGTAGCTATCGATTAAGCGAAAAGTTATTAAGACGCTCATCGACAACTCAAACCAAAACCAACACCATAATCGGCGTGGAGTACGTGAAGTACTTAGTTTGAAAAATCGTGAATAACTCCAAGGTTCCGAGTATAGGAAGTACTTGATTTGGGAAACTAAGGAATAACTCAAGGTTATTGAGTATAGAAGTACTTAGCTTGGGAAGCTAGGAATAACTCAAAGGTTTCGAGTATAGGAAGTACTTGGTGAAAGGGAACAACTCAGGGGGAACATTTGGTTGGGAACCAATTGTTAAGAATCTTAGAATATGATTATTGTAAGGAGATCTCAATTATCTGTTCTAGTGAATTCTAGGTCTTTGATAGACCGAAGTGGATTAGTTGGAGGATTACGCCACCTCCAGATACCACTATACTTGCTGTGTCATTTACCTTTCTGTATTTACATTTCAGCAACACACACACACATATTAACTGTTTCTGCACTTATCTTTATTAAGTCTTCCGCACTCTGATTCTAAGTATCAGATATCCATTCAGATATCTGAGAAATAGTTGTTATCGACAAAAGTTTTAAAAGACTATTCACCACACCTCTAGTCTTTTACTTTGCCGTTATCTGGACCAACAAGTGGTATCAGAGCGGGAGGTTCACCAGCCTTCTGCACTGAACCTAGATCCCCAGATAGGTGAAGGAACTTTGTCCACTTTTGAGGACTATTTAATTTGTGTGTTAAGTGTGCAGGTATGTCTCTGAGTGATGCACCCGTTCTCAAACCAGAGAACTACGAGAAATGGAAAAATAACATGATGCTCCACCTTGAAGCCATAAGTGACGAGATGATCGAAGTAATAAAGAATGGCCCAATAGTCATTCAACAACTTAAGCAAGTCATGGAGGTTTCGAGTGGAAGAGACAGAGATCAATGCGAAGGATCTTCACAAACAGATGCGTCAACTAGTGGAAGATCTCTTGTCAAGTTATTTACTGAACCAAAGCCCAGAGAACTCGGACATCGGAAGATGCCAAGAGGAATCGTCTGGATGGTCAAGCTCGTAACATCATCATCGATCGACACGAGCACATACAATTAAAGCGTGGGGTGCTAAAAGCAGCGAAAGTCACGCAACCGATTGAAGAAATCTGCGGGCCGAGAAAACCAAGGAAAACAAGTTCGAAGTTCTAAAGTTGAAATTTCAAAATTTCAAACAAGGTCCCACCGAAACTCGAAGAACTTGATTTCGGTTTACCACTCTCATGAGTGATATGGCGACGCAGGAAAGCAATAGATACTCGATGCGAGAAGATTAAGACTATTGTCGTAAGTCTTAACCACAACCGGGAGCATACTAAATTCTTTTATTTTAACCAAGGTATGCCAAATATCACTCGAAGGAACTTTTCTCTCATCTTGCTACCGTTGACTATGAGACAACTCGGAGAGAACAAACAACCGAAAAGTTGCGTAATGTTGCTCTAGTTACTCAAGGAACTTCAAAAGAAGAAAAGCAAGGAGGATCGAGGATGCTCTTGTTGCAAAGCAAATGAGCAAATTTGTCGTCGAGAAATTGAGAGAATAAAAGCCAAAGAGAAGTCAAAAGCATCTAGGCTCAAACTATCACCAAGACAAAAATATGCAAAGCTCATTAACATGCCATTTCGAGAAAGCATCATGTCTTGAGGAAGCGAATTGGAAACGATATCTTTCTATTGTCAAAACTTGGCCACTTCAAGAAGGATTAACTCGCCTCAACAAACTAAGGACAAAGTGACAAGAAAGATAGAAGAATCTTGTAAGAAGCTTTAAAGCTTTGTTTATCAAGAAAGAAAGAAAATCCAAATTCAACCGGATGCTCTAGACGTTGAGATGATTCAAGATGACAATTCAGATGATTCAACCTTACCATCACCGTAATTATGTGGAGTTACTCATGATATAATCGACTTGACCTCAAGAAGAATGAAATATGTGGAGTTCTTTGAAATTGACGTCCGTACATCTCCAACATAGAAAAGCATCTTATGGTGATGAGGTAACACATACTTCTTGCTACACTTATGAAAGTGATGAAGAGGAAACAAAAATCTAGAAAATCTCGGAAAGAACTTGACATCTATGAAAGAGAATTTCTAATGATCCGAGCTAGAGCGAAAACCTTGAAGAAGAAAAGAATTCTCTTGCAAAGGAAAATTCTCAATTAGTTAAAGTATCGAGAGAAAGGATCTGAAAATGCATTTCTCAAAGCTCGAGATATCCGAGACCTAAAAGTCACATAAAGAAGCAATGGCTGAATTACAAAAGAAATATGAAGATCTTCTTTACGAGAACAAGGAACTCAAGAAGAAAGAATTATCTTTTCAATCTTATGCAAAGCTAGTGACACTCTTCTTCAAGTACAATCTTACTTAAGAGATCCTTCGTAAAGAAAGGACTTGAAATGAATACACGGACATATTGTTCTATCACTCAATAAGAGTAAGGAGAAAAGAACATTTGTAAGTACTCAAAGAGACGGTTCCCATGCAATCTATAGTATCGGTGAAAAGACAAAGATTGTTGACAAAGGAAAGGCGATTCGACTAAACCTTTGTGGGAAAAACAAGTCAAAACAAAAGCTGGTATGCGTCTCTAAAAGAAACACAACACCGAAAAGTGTAAACACCAGTGCTATGTCTCTCAAAAAGGTAGAATTGCGGAGTAGCAAATTCTCCCATGTCACTTTTTCGGAAAGAAATTGAATCAACGAGACTAGCAAAGTCTTGAGAAAAGATCTCAGATAGCTTCAAGTGCTCAAACGGTATTGGCTACAAAGGCATCGGAAAACAACTTGCTCATGAGTACAAGCAGAGCAAGAACGATGGTCGAAAGCTAGAATTGCTCAAAGCAATTATCGAAGTGGAAGTTAAATCAATCGAAAATCTGAATGCAGGCTAGAAGAAATCTGGCAGGAAGGCTAAGTTTGAAAAGCAAACTCGTAAACCCCTGACAGTATCTGAAAGCATCATATGGAGCACCTAGGAACACCAAGGAAGAAAATAATTCTTACTAATGACAACATTCATTCAAAAGAATTCCTCCTTACGTTCTGTCGGACAAAAGCATATTTCAAAGAAACTCATTCAAAATGGATTCCTCGGAAGAACTTTTGATTCGACGGTTCCATCAACGATATGAGAACGTAATCTCACATTTCTGTTGTGTGCGAATGCTTCTGGACTAAAGCACAATGGCTATTTGATAGTGGATGCGGAAAGCACATGACAGAGACAAAGCAAATCTGTTGATTACAAAGCTTGCAACACGTGACCGGATATCAGTTCTTTGAGGAGAATTAAATCCCTCTCGGGATTTGGCAACGTCAATTGGGGACTTTAACAATCACTGACGTATTACATGTTAAGGATTTGAAATATAATCTATTTAGCATGAGCCAGTTTGCAGACAATGGTTTTACTATAACATTCAAAGCTAAATACTGCAAACTAATTGACAATGAGTCAAAATGCAGTCTTGGTTGGTCGTGGAAAAGGCGGTCTTTATGTTGCGATTGGGCATCTCGCCACAATCAAGAATGTCTCATGGTGAGTCAATCTGGTCACATGGAAGAGCCTTGGTTATGGCACAAAAGAATGAGTCACTTGAACTTCAAAACTCAACAGACTTGCAAGAAAGAGTTAGTGGTTGGTCTTCCCAGAACATCTTTCAGAAAGGATGGTATCTGTTCTGCCTGTCAGATGGGGAAACAATCTAAGATCTCTTTCAAGTCCAAAATCAGACACTCTAGTGTTAGACCACTGCAACTTTTACACATGGATCTATTTGAATCATCGTAACTAGTTATGCGGGGAAAGAAGTATGGTCCGTTGTTGTAGATGACTTCTCAAGATTCACTTGGGTTGTCTTTCCAAACACAACTGATGATGCCGGGTGGACATACCAAACTTCTTTGAAAAAGCTTGAAGTCATGAAAAATGACAAGGTATCTCGCAATCGTATGCACCATGGTACCGAGTTTGTCAACCAAGACATAAAGGAGTTTGTACTGCAAGGTATACAACACCAACTTTCCTCTGAAGAACACCTCAACAAAATGGTGTTGCGAGAAAGGAACAGAACCCTTAAAGAAGCCGCAAGGACAATGCTAGTGACCTGAAATAAGTGAAATTTATTGGGTTGAAGTCGTAAACACGACTTGCTACACTCGTAATGTATGCTTGATAAACAAACACCATGACAGACCCCTATGAAATCTTGGTTGGTAGACCCCTAATATCAAACATCGAGAGTATTTGGTTGTAGATGTTTTGTTCTAAACAATGGGAAAGATTATCGAGAACATTTCAACTAAAGGCGGATGAAGGTGTTTTTCTTGGCTATTCCACAAACAGCAAAGCTTACAGAGTATACAACAAAAGAACAAAGAAAATTGAAGAATCAGTTCATGTTGTATTCTATGAAGGAAATAAGAAAACACCTCCTATTGATGAACTCTCAGAAAGGTTCAAAGAATTATTACTGAGGGACTCTAAAGAAGAATCCTCAGAAAGGAGAAACATCACTATGGAAAGTGAGGATGACTCTGACGTAGAAAAGCTTGAAAAGCCTAGTAACAACAAGATGACTCACAACATGATGAGGAATTTCCTATGAGTTTTCCAGAAATGGAACAGGTTACTGAGAACCTTCATCATGAAGAGGTATCTCAAAATAAGAAATCTTTGAAATGCATGTTTCAGATATCTCTAACATTGAAAAAGTGTCAGATATCAATGACATTTCCCATATGTTAGATATCTCAGATACTGAAAAAGTATCAAATCAAAATCTTAGTGATTCACATTCAGATCACCTGGATATTGATCCTACTAGCACTAAACCTATGATGAAATGGATCAAAGATCATCCTACAAAGGATATAATTGGACCAATTAATCAGGGTGTTAGGACTAGGAGAGCAATAGCTGAAAATGCTAACTCTCTCTTTGGATGTTTCATCTCGAATATTGAACCCAAAAATATAGAAGAAGCATTAGGAGACCAAGATCGGATCTCGCAATGCAAGAAGAGTTGGATCAATTTGAGAGAAACAAAGTCTGAAACTAGTTCCATTTATAGAAGGAATATCGTGATTGGAACTAAATGGGTTTTCGTAAACAAGATGAATGAATCGGTGAAATAACCATAAACAAAGCAAGATTGGTTGCGAGGATTTACTCGGTCAAGGCTTAGATTTTGACGAGTCATATGCACCGTTGCAGATTGGATGCAATAAGACTCTTTCTAGCCTTTTGACTCATAAAGATTTCAAAGTTTATCGGATGGATGTCAAAAGTGCATTCTTAAGCGGTGAACTTGCGAAGAAGTTTATGTTGAGCAACCACCGGCTTTGAAGTTTCCTCGAAAGTAGAATGGTCTATAAACTACTGAAGCTCAGATTGGTCAAACAGGCTCCAAGAGCATGGTATGACACTTTGGCCAAATACCTTCTGGAAAGTGGTTTCAAGAAAGGTGAAGTTGATAAAACTTTATTTACCTTATATCATGATGGGAAACTACTCTTAGTTCAAGTATATGTTGATGACATCATATTTGGATCTAAGGACAAGCAACTTTGTAATGACTTTGCAAATCTCATGAAAAGCAAGTTTGAGATGAGCATGATGGGAGAAATGAATTACTTCCTAGGATTGCAAGTCAAGCAACTCAATGATGGAATATTCATTAGTCAAACAAAGTATGCAAAAGATATGCTCACAAAATTCAATCTTAAGCCTTCTGAAAAGAATGCTAAGATACCTGAGCATTGGAACCAAAATGACCTATACTGAATCAGACAAGAGTGTTGAAGAACATAAGTATAGGAAATTGATAGGTTCACTACTTTACCTCACTGCAAGTAGACCTGATATTCAATATGTTGTTGGAGTATGTGCTAGATTTCAGACAAATCCAATGCAAACACACTACAACATTGCTATGAAAATATTAAGGTATGTAAAGGGTACAGTAGATGTAGGACTGTGGTATCCTAAAGAAAGTGGATTGAGTTTAGCTGGGTACTCGGGACTGATTATCTTTGGATCAACGCTGATAGGAAAAGCACCTCGTGAACTTGTCGGTTTACACTAGACTTATCTCATGGTTTAGCAAGAAGCAAAACTCAATTGCAACTTCTACCATAGAGAAATATATATTACTCTTGGTTGTGCAACACAAATTCTGTGGATACAACAACAACTTAAAGACTATGGACTCGATGAGAAGAAAACTCCCATTTTCTGTGATAAAACAAGTGCTATTGCGATTACACAGAATCCTAAATTTCATGCCAGAACAAAGCACATTGATGTTAGACATCACTTCATCAGAGACCATGTTGAAAAAGGCAATATAGAGATGCTCAAGATTGGCACTGAAGACCAACTTGCAGATATCTTCACTAAGCCACTACAAGAAAGTAGATTCTTAGCCTTAAGACATAGTCTTGGACTAATGGAACTACCAATGAACTGAAAAGTTCAGATATCCGAACGCAACCGGAGAAGAGGTATCCGGAACGGAATCCGGAAAGAAAAGAGAAATGCGAACGGGTATCCAGAAGTCAAAAAGGCTAAAAAGTAAAAAGATAGCTTAAGATCTCTGAGACGGGAACTCAGATATCTGAATCACTCTATAAACGGGGAACACAAAAGAGAATAGTATAACTATCTGCGGTCAACTACTCTCTTGAAACTCGCATTATTTCTATCTTGATGAAAAAACTTGGAAAGATCCTAAGTGTAAGACAGATTCAGATGCAAACAGTGTCCTTGGTCATACAGAATTGTGACTCAGATAGCAAGTCGCCAAAACTCATTAAATGGGCACAATTACACTTGCTGATTGTGATCATTGTTGAAGAAGCAATGGTGACCCTCGATGAAGTTAAGCGATTGATCTGTACGGTGGAAATTAATTCACAGAAAATAGTGGACTGTTGAAATTCAGACATGGCCCACTAAGCATTTAATGCCGAACTAGCTTTTGCTCACGCCTGTTTGCAAATCACAGATACGTACACACAAAATCAATTTGTATATATATATTTATGCATTGGGATTCAATCACTATATATATGGGATTTTGGCAAATGAAATCACTTTTGCCTAATCCAAATTTCTTCTTGCAAAAATAGCAAATCCTTCTCTTGATTCTCTGCAAACCTCTACAATCTCTGCAAATCAAGATTAAGTTTTTCCAAAAGAATCATGAATCAAATCTCTTTCAAACATCAATTTCAAATCCTACACTATATAAAGAGATGGCCTCCAAGAACACTTCAACACGAAATCCCAATCCTCCCGATCACTGAAAAGCAAGCACGAGTTGGTTATTAAACAATCAATGGTAGGAGTTTTAATCGACCATTGGACTTCAAGTCACGTAATGATTTGGGTGGTGCCATGGTTGAGGAATACCTCACCGTGCAATAGAAAACCAAACCGACGAAAATTGATTCTTGACATGCTTGAAAAGGCACAAATCAAGGTTTTCTATCTACTACCAAGTGGAATTTCATCACTCGATGTGTTGGAATTTTACAACAACTCGAGATTATTTCACGTATCTGAAGGCACCTTTGAAATAGTGTCTATCAAAACCTCGATCAAGGAAAGGAAATCCTTACGGACTTAACAACCTTCAGAAGTTGTTTGAGGTTCAAAATCTTGGAAAGGATTTTGAAATAAACACCAAGGATGATGAACTCCTTGAAGGTGTTAAAGAACTTTCTGATGGCGTGTGTGATCTTGAAAATCGATACCTCGAGTTCAAACTTCGACATCCGAACCGGACATCTGTTGGTTCACTGGGATGTCTTGGCTTGCATTCTTCACAGATGCTTTGATGGTCTACAAGGAGGTCTTGACGGATAAGTCAAGAACGATGGATCATGATGTTCTTCTTGCTGAATCAACAAGACAAAAGGCTGGAAAACCCTTTTAACTGGGGAAAGTACGCCTTCATGAAATTCGTGAAGAAGATTCAAGGCTTCGAGCCTAAAATTGTCAAAGGACTAGCTGAGCCAAAGGCCATGGTAGGTTATGGTCTGAAGATATGCTACTTGCTAGAAAAGCTTGGCATTGAGCTCAGAGATACGGCTGAAATAGCCAACAGTAACTTACTCTACAAATATGAGTATACAAATCTGATGAAAAAGGTTACTGGGTCTCAGAAAGGTCCTAAGAAGCGAAAATCTGAAAAGATATCTGAAGAAAAGGTTGCGACCAAGAAGCCCAGAACTTCAAGAAAGAAGTCTGCTGGCAAATCAGAAGACACACCCAAAGAGGTTGTCAATTCTCAGATATCTGCAGGCATTGCCGATGAACTGACAATGGCAGATGAACTCATCAATGCTGCAAAAGAGTTGTCAACTACTGAACAAGTAGACTCAGCAAGAGAAAGTGCTTTCAGAAATGTTGCGACTAATGCAGAAAGCCTTGCTGATGAACTCATAAATGCTGCCAAGAGTGGTGAAAAGCACCAAGCCCCATCTGTAGAAACCGCAGGAATAATGGACCAATCAGTTCCCAATGCTGATGAGAGCTCTGACGACGAAGATGATGAACTAGTCATCTCTCAAGTCCTAGAAAGAACAAAGAGGGCTAAGGTTACTGAAAAAGTAAATGGTGATAAGGTATCTGAAGAAGAACCTACACCACAGGTTGCTGAGACTATAGCAAAGGTTGTTGGTGGAAACACATCATCAGGGAATGCTTCTCTTGAATAACTTCACAAAGCCCTGATGAGTGGTATTTTGGTGCTGGCAGATGCTGATGGAAATGCCACATCTAAAAATCTGGAAGAACATTCTACTGATCAATCTTCTGCTTCCAAACAACCACAACAACCACAAACACAACAACCACAACAGCCACAAGTGGTTGATGACATGGTAAATGAACTCCATTTTGAATTACCAGCAATACAGTATGCTGAAGAAAATCCTGTAATTGAGCAGGTTCCCCAACTCAATGAGAGGGATCAAACTGAGACATCTACTCAGAATGATCAACCAGGGGAGGCAACTGAGTTGCATACTCAGGAAAGGTGTGAAGTACCAGAAACTTCAAACAAAGAAAGCGCCTTTGGACAAGACGACCAATGTATAGAAAGGTCACAAGTTCCAGAGACCAATCACCTGGCGCTTTCGGGTAAATGACTGTTTTAACTCTTACCTTGTGAAAAATTTTATACTTATAAATCTTGTTACCTCATAAGAATTTCTTTGTTACAGGCTGAGTTAGAAACGCAGAAACAAGAGGAAGCTGAGAAGCTTGCCTCAGATACTGAAAAAGAGGTCCCTTCAACCTCAACTCTTGAGAAATCTGAGCCTGTGCCACAGGTAAATGATTCTTAAAAAAGAACTAATTTTTCAGTAAAAATGTTTATGTGCTCATACATGATAAATGTTTCTAACAGGCTCCAACTGAGATGGAAGAAGATAAGGCAGAAATGCCAGAGACAAACCCAGAAACCAACAAGGTTTCTGAAGAACACATCACTGAGCCTTCAAACTTGAAGGTATATGACAATCAAGTGACATGTATTCTTCATCTTGGATTATCTTTCATCTCTTCTAATATTCAATACTTTCTACTTACATGCTATTTCAGAAGTAGAAATGCAAGGGGATAAAGTTGCGACTTCCCCTGCATCAATGGAAATTGATGAAGCCCCCAAGGCAAAATCACTCGAAAGAACACGAAGCGCACAAGTTTAGAGAAAATGAATCTGAGCTTCCTTTTGAGGAAGTAAGTAGCACAAATCAGAATTCATTAAAAGCATATTTATGCATAGATTCTTTCAAACTATTTCCTAAGTATTGTATCTCTCTCAGGTTCAAGAAAGAAAGGTTGATGAGGACCAGACTTCCAAGTCTCAACCTCACAACAAGATATCTGAGACACCAATTGTCTCAGTAGAACAAGTATCTGAGCCTGAAGTACTTACTCAGGTAACTCAGAAACTAAACTACACTTCTACTCAGATATCTACAAAAGTTTTGAAGCTCACTCAAAACTCTTTCTTTCAGGCTCAAACAGATGCAAAGCAGGTTCCCATTAAAGAAACAAGGGACCTACTTCACTTCTTCTAAGCTCACACCCTGCCAAAGCATATTCAATGCTTCAAGAAATGGCAGAAGTTAAGGTGCTCTGATCTCTCTGAAATATTGAGAATCACTGATCAACCAACCAGACGAGCACGAGCTCTTGACCTGGAAACTTATGTCCAAGCAATGTTCCCTATAGAACAATATACAGTTGCGACTCTACTACATAAGGACTTTTCCAGAGAAGTGGCGCATAGTTTGATACATGCCTTTGAACAGTGATGGTCGACAAGATTACAGATGGCATTCAAGCCGATCGCCCTGACTCGCAATTTATACCTTACGAACAAGAAGAAGTTAATGGGCAGAAGATCACTATCCCAGAAGTGATCAATCTTGTATCTGAAGATGATGAGGAGGAAGAAATGAATGAAAATTACTTTGATGAACCTCCCACTGACCATCACCAAGAAGATGATAATGACAAAAAGGATGATGATGATGCCCCTGCACCAGGGACCGGAGGAATTTCACAGAGAAACAATGCCTCAGCTGCTGAGAAGCAAACTGAGAAGACATCACAGAAATCTCCGTCTTCATCACCTCAGAAATCTACTCATCCATCTTCTAACCAACACGCAGTTACTACTGAACAAGTAGTTGAGCTTTACAAGAAACAAATCGAAAATACTAAACACTCAAACTAGATCGCTTCAACTCGCATAACTGTTGGAAGAAGAACAACAGCTCCATCTTCAACTGGAAGATCAAATAGCTAAATCCAGAGATAAGATTGATCAACTACAAGATCTATATTTAGAAGAAATGATTGCTTACTCTGAAGTTAAAGAGCTACGGGATGCTGTGCAAGAGATCACCAAAGAACTCGATACTGAAGAAGTATTTGAAGTCAAGCATGATGCTAAGGCTGCATCATCATCTAAAGAAGTACCATCCTCCTCCCAGAAAGGAAAGAAACCAATCTCTGAGATGGTTGCTGGACTCGATACGATCGATGAAAATATCCAAGAGGATGAAGATCACTGGGCTAATCACTCAGATGATGAAGAAGACAAGACTTTGGCAGAGCACCGCAATGAACATTTAGCGGTTTCTCACCTGAAAAGGAAGTTAATTGCTCCTACAATATTTAACAAACTGCCAAATGTCCACTCCCATGAATACATGAACAGGTAACAAGTACTGGCTACTCTGAATAAGGAGATGTCTTCACAGAACAAGGAAGTAATTGCCTCCGTCCCCTCTGAAATGAGAAAATTCACTGAGCTCATCACTCAAAGAACAACCAGCATAGTCATTGCTCAGAAAGACCTGGGAATGATAAGGGACGATGATGCGTCTTTAGCTGAAAAAGCTTTCCAAGAGGCAAGTTACACTGCTCGAAAAGCAGATGCCATCCTAGGCCCATTGGCAGAGCTCACTGATAAGGACAATGGACTTATCAAGCAAAATCAGGAGCTCAAAGCCGAACTTCAGAAGTTGGTTAGTGCCTATAATTATCTACAAGGGCACTTCAACTCTCTCTCAGATTCCTTTATGAGACTGAGTCAGCCAACAATGACTAAGGGGAAAGAAATGGATCTGGACCTCAAAGTCGGGGAATGGGAAGAAGGAGATGAAAACAAGAAGAAATCTGAGTAGTGCGGCTCGGAAAGGAAGAAGAAAAACTTCCCACCACCTCGTAATCAATGAACCCTCCTCAAGCCAAGTGCTTTGCAAATAGTAGGCTTCGTAAACCACTGAAGGAACCAAAATGGTAACAAGGGCCATGGCACAGAAACCTCCAAGGAATACCAAGGCTCCAAGGAGAAGAAAAGTTAGAGGGATTGATGAATCTTCTGAAGAAGAAGAAGAAGAAGGTCAAATCAAGTCCCAGGGCAATGAAGAAGGCTGTAAAAATCTCACAAGATCTAATCTTGATGATGATGAAGAGACTGATGAAGATGAAGCTCCTCTTCACAGAAAAAGGAAAATTGAAAGCCTAACTGAGCCCATAGCTGCAAAGCCTTTGGCAGCTAAAACACCCTCTGGAAATACCAAGTCTATCCAGGGTGGTGGTTCTTCAAGCAACAACCCCAAAGAGAATTCAAGAGAAGAAGAACGGTGAGAGTCGAGCAAAGACAAAGTCAACTTCCACTCAGGCCAGAAGAAGCCAAAATAGAGTATGTGAAGTATGACAATGATTCCTCTGTCTACAGGTGCATCAATCAAAAGAATGGCTATTGGATTCTGGAACTGAAGCATCTATTGGTAAATTCAATATTTCCAGAACCAATCCATAAACAACTCATGGCATGGAGAACGAATAAACCTACCATGATCAACACCAATCACATCAAAGCATGGTTGGATTTTGAAGTTGTCAAGAGAACTGAAGCCATGAAGAAGGACCTCTCTGATGATTGTCCATATGGAAAGCCAGATGATGTGCACAAAATTCTGAATATCACAGGAACAGGCACAAGACCAAGACTTGACTTGCTGTGCACAAAAAAAGAGATAGATGCCCATAGCTCTAACTATGTGAATTGTACTTAACTATAATATAAGTATGCACGACAATGTGAAGGTAAGAAACAAAACAAAAGGATTGGTGGGTGGGGCCGTACCATCCCGGTCTTGACGGGGTTGGGTCTCGTCCTTTAGAAAAACATGTGGGCCAAAACCAAGCCACGATAAGCTCTAGCCCCAATCCATTTCCATCCTAGTAACTTTGTTGGTGCATATGGTTGGGTCTCGATCGACTGGACCATATTTATCGATGAACTGATTGGTCCAAATGGTAAGTGGGCCCTACTAATCTAAAAGATAAACAAATTAAATCCCAATGGGTGCTTAACAAAGTTGTGTGGCTGCTTCACTTAATGGAAAACGATTAAACTTAATAGATAACTTATTTCGTGAAACATGGTTAATTATGTTATAGAGAGAAAGGACCGGTTACTGGAAGAAAGTTGGAATGGTGTATAAATATATATTGTAGTTTGGTACCCGCATATAAAATATTTGAGATACATGGTAATTTCACCATAATATGGAGTGATTTTTTAACGCATGTATTAATAAATACTTTTGTATACTATCGAGTATTGATACTAATATTATCCATCCATCCATATGTTATATAAAACATAAGGGTCTAAACCTCACCAAATTAATTCAGTCCTACGCGGAATTTTATGGAATTAGTTGTATTTTAGCTAGTATATATTTCACTATTATTTTTGGTATGTTGACTACATATATAGTTTTTATTCAATCTCATATATAACTTTATCTACAAAAATTCGAAAAATATTTTGAACATATATTTTAATTCGTCGTGACAAGACGAATCCATAGACACCAATCATGAATAGTATTAATTAAATAAATTATTTTATTCATTAAAATACAATATAAATTTATTAAATAAGATAAAATGAAATGATGAAAATTTAAAAATAGAGTATTTATTAAAGTAATTCAATCACATGTGGAATTTTGTGGAATTAGTTGCATTTTAAATCAGTATATCTTCAACTGATTTTCTAAGAATGTTCTATAAATCGTGTACTAGACTTGCTCTTTTCAGTTCTAGAAGATAAAAGAGATACACATGAGCTAATTGGTGGTGTGTTGATCTTTACATGTCTATCAATAGCATTTTACATGTGAAGACTTTCAATTTCCTTTCTTTATGTATAAGATTAATTCGATCGGTAGGACGAGATATACGGGTTCTCTTCTCTACGATCTCTGGCTGGAAGGACTGGTTCTATCCAACCCGAATTCAACCTAGTTCAAAATAATGATGTTCAGATCCGGTTTGGCATATACTCGAACCCGTTCAATACCTTTGTTACAAGACCCGAGGGGATCAACTGATACTCTCCAGACGGGGGAAATGTCTTCGATCTTCTCTATACTTTCTTCATCTCCGTGACGGTCCGTGTAGGGAGGTGGGGGGGGGGGGGGGGGACAACCGTACCATGTGAAATTATATTTGTAGAATAATAATTTTCGTGTCTTTGGTGGGGTGACGCATACCACCGCGGGGTTGTTGGAACCAGTGGGTTGGAAAAACAACCGTAACATGTGAAATTATGTTTGTATATATATTTTTTTGGTTGTTCGTGTTTGGTAAATTTTGACGTTTGTATTGTAGATATGAGTCTCGTTCTTCTTCGTTCACCGCATGTTGTCATTGTCTCTCTCATTCGTAGTGTCTTCATCTTGCGCTCTCGGGCTCAACCACACTCATTACTTGTCATATTTATCTTTGACATTCCTAATCTCCTGATCATGCTCTATTGAGACTTACTATACGACAATGGTGAAGCTTGCAAAGCAATGAAGAGAGTTTTCGTGATTAATTCTTGAAGTTTTGTCGATGAAAAGGATATGAGTAAATTTATAGCAATGGCAGATGATAATAGAAAGTAAGGAAGTTTAAAAGCTTTATTTATATTTTGTTCCATTCATGCATCGATAGTTGTTTTCGCCTTGCATGGTTTAGTATATATTTTTGTCACTTATCCTAGGTACATGAACTATAATTTTTTTCTTAACTTAACTAATTTTGTTCATGTATGATACTTAGTACATGAATGTAAAAATGGAATAACACATTTTGCTATGAGTCCTAAGTCCAAAAAGTATATTTTTTTAATATTAGTATAGATGTTTGGTCGAGACCAACCAAACGGTATACTATTTAAACCTTAGGGTACTATATTGTTGATGTCATCTTAAAATACAAATATTTATTGATGTGAATGTGGTTGTTTGGCATGAAGTTAAAATCACGAAAACCATAATTAAAACATCTAAATTTTCTCTTTAATTCAATGTTTTAAGCATATGTCAAACAGTCACTAAGGGTTATAGGTTCAAGCTGATCATCACTATTCACTAGTCACGTGAATCGACTTTTACTTTTCGTAACATATACGAGGGGCATGATACCATTTGGTTAGGTTTAACATTAATTTATCAGTTCGATCAATTTATTTTTCAAATAAGTTTGTTATGTAAACGTCTAATTGTCAGCTTATGAGCTAGCTGATTACGATGAACTTGTTCAGATATATTATTACAAAAAATAAACTATTTGATTTATTTTTATACTATATAGGAATTTTCTACGGTTAGGCAAGTTTCTGCACTGCCTGATAAGAGGCGTCCAATCACAAATTGATATGTTCAATTCAAACAAATGTAAAAATATTGAAATTAAATAAAATTGCTAATTCTAAAAAAAATACTATTAATTTTTTTAAAAAGATTTAGAGGATAAATAGGTATTTTTATTAATATTTTTATTTCTTTTACTTGAATACTCATAGGGCGAATAGGTGATTACTTGGTGACCGTCGTGACCATCTTTGACTAATTGATATGTACCGTTAGATAAAATATCTAATGGTGTATGCAGTCAGGTGAAGCCTGAATGACAGCGGAAGAGTCCTACTATATATTTAGCAAATCAGTTAATTAGTTTACAAAATACCTCCATAAATTAAAGTCAACTAGTTTATCATGTATTAACTATCAATTAGTTTTTAGCTAGTTTTTTTTTTAAATTGGACAGTGGTCCTAATCGAACTAACTTATAAACTAAATGAGTTTGTATTTTATTTAATCAAATCAAATAAAGTTTTCTATTCCAAAAATATGTAGTAATTGCATTAATTAATTATGCAATCAGATTCACGTCAGGTTAAAATATAAATTTATATGTATCATAGATCAATGCTATTTTTTCCGAAAGGACTTCATGCATGTCACAGATGGTGCACAAATCATAGAATAACGAAAGTACAAATCAAATATCTTTTGGCCAACTAGGTTGTGAGTAACTTGTAAAGTAATTAATTGCGATTGAGAAGGGGACATCTGAATGAAGAAAGTTGAAAGAAGAAAATTCCTTTGCCCGTAAATTAAAGGATAAGTCTGCTTGGAAGTATTTTAAACACCGTAATTATCTTTGATGATATTTTAGCCACTTTTCCTATATTATCCTACCTACTTACTTTATCTAGTTAATACGAATTACCACTTTGATTTGTAGGAAACTGGGAATATGATTGCACGACATTGACGCGAGGTAATGAATTATATTCTACATGGGCATTGGGTTTCAACTTTATCAATACATACCATTTTTTACTCACTTTCCTTAAAAATTACTCCCTCCGCCCCGCTTATATAAAGAATGAAGAAATTATGAAAGATAAGAGAGAGAAATGATAAAAAAAATGAAAAAAAATAAGATATTGAAGTTTACTTTTTACTATTTTAAAAATTGGTCTAAATTAGTGGGACGTCTAAAAAAAGAAATAGTTACATTTTTGAGTGGGACGGATGGAGTACTAACCAAGTACAACCCAAATGTCACCTTTAAATGAAATTGAGGGAGTACTATTTTTAAAAACTTAACTACAACCGAAAGTGCATTTTTTCTCCTGAGTGTGGGTGTTGAGCGATGTTTGGGGTGGATCGACAATTATGAGAATAATTGGATTTGTGCTATGCATTTGAAGTTAGATAGAAAGGGATATGTTAGCTTTTTGTTGACGTTACTATTGGGTTTTGTGGCCCATGGAGAAATGCTGAGCTCGGCATTAGAGTTCGTAAATTATGTCAAGAGGTTTGTGTAATCTAGAATTCTTGCGGGTATCTCAACCAACGACGGCTAACGATGTACGTTGTTAAACACAACACTTTTTTCGTCTAAACGCAACACAAATATTTTATAACTTGACGGAAATGCCCTTAGCTAAAAACAAACTTATGAAATACGAAAAAATTAAAAAAACTCGTATATGCAAAACACGTTATCTGACGTGTATGAATATTTAAATAACAACAGTAAACACAAATCGGAAAAAATTTCGAATTTTTTTTTTCTTCGAAAAATATTTCGGTTATAAAAATATTTACAAAAATCTTGAAGTAATTTCAAAAAATAAAAAAAATTTAAAAAAAGAAAATTTATGAAATGGCCAGTTTTAAAATCGGCCATTTCATAAACTGGCCGGTTTTTAATCTGGCCTTTTTTAAATTTTTTTTTTTTTACAAATTGGAAAAAAAAAAACCAGAACATGAACTGGCCGGTTTTAAAACTGACAAAATCATAATGTGGCCGGTTTTAAAACTGGCCATTTCATGAAGTGGCCGGTTTTAAAAACACTATCATTTTTTTTAAAAAATCTTTTTTTTTTGTATGCGTTTTTATTACATGTTTTTTTAATTGGTTTTTGTGCTTTTTTTAATTGATTTTGATTGATTTTCTTATTTTTTTAATTTTGGAAATTGAAAATCACTTTTCTCATTGATTTATGAGAAAATAAAAGTAAAAGTTAAATAATGTATTGAACGGATCTTTCATAAATTAATCGCCAGATGAATAACTTTTTATTAGAACATGAAATTTGAGTCCTTACATTATAAAAATACGCAACAGAACATAAGTCGAAAAGCTAACAAATTTTTTTGGTTAATTGACTACAACGTAAACCACTGACGTAGCCGAACGGCATAATTTTGCTGCCAATGCGTTGTTATTGCCTTAGTTTGATGCGCCCAGGTTGGCCAGAGTGGTGGAAGTGGACTTTCTCGGTCAACGCGCAATCTGATGTAATGGTTGCCGTTGACAAACGCGATTGTCCACTCTTGATCTACCGGTGGGGGTCCGGAGAAGCTGAATCCATGTCCGTACGACATTCCAAGGGCAAGTATGTGTAAGACCCATGTCTTGCCTCAGTTTTTTTTAATTTTTTTTAATTTTCCAAAATACTTCCAATTTGTAAAAAAAAAAAATTAAAAAAAAACCCAGATTAATGAACTGGCCGGTTTTAAAACTGGCCAGTTTATGAAACCGGCCATTTCATAAATTTCCTTTTTAATTTTTTTTTTCGAAATTACTTCAAGATTTTTGTAAATATTTTTCGGAGAAAAAAAATTTTCGAAATTTTTTCCGATTTGTGTTTACTGTTGTTATTTAGTGTCCGTACATGTTCGCATAATGTTTTCGTGTTTGCATATACGAGTTTTTTTAATTTTTTCGTATTTCATAAGTTTGTTTTTTAGCTAAGGGCATTCCGTCAAGTTACAAAATATTTATGTTGCGTTTAGCTGAAAACGTGTTGCGTTTAACATTGCCGACAATCAGCAGGTGATGGCGTCTCGGAAGGCCAATGTGACACTGCATAACAACAAACTGTTGTTCAGCGGACTGCAGGTGGCATCACCGATATAGAAGTCGATGAACAAGAAGTTGTGGACCAACTGTATGCGAATGAAGGGACTAGATTATGTGTTCAGGCTGAAATGATGGTGCAAGATAATGACACTGTCCGAGTTGATGATGTGTTATCAAGCGATGACTTGCATGTGGGTGTAGGCTTGGGAACACGGGTAGAAGAAGATGGTCGGTAGCTCGACACTAGGAAATTTTTCATCAAACTTTTGGCGACTCAAAGAAGTCTAACGGTTGGCTCAAGTAGTAAGAGATTTGAGTTCACTTAAGTAATGTCTCAGGTTCGAGCCTTGTGGATGTAAAAAAACACCATTGGGAGAGCCGCCGCCTAAAAAAGGACCTGACAGTGTTCGACTGGATTAGTCGCATATTGCGGATATCAGTGAGAAAAAAAAAAAAAGTGTTGAAGCCTATGCTATAAGAGTTGGTATTCATCGACGATATTATAAGGATGGATGAAAATCTTTGTGTTTCCTGATTGTCCGCAGTTAATCTTTTTAAATCTTGTGGTTATTTTGATTTTTGGCACATTGGTCCTGTTTTGTCATACATTAATGTTTTAGCCGGTCCCTTTTTTTCTTTAGTTTGGCTTAAAATAATGTGCTAGCATATAATCTGGATCAGTTCGTGATTGAGGTGTCTTTATTCTTTAACTATTTTGTCGAAATCTCGGTGATATCAATATATAACATTATTTTCCTAATAAAAACAAAAACTAAAACCCAATGATCACAAAGTCTCTAAAGAGACTGTGTTTAAATAACTTATTTAGAGACCAAACTTTTTTATGTTGTTATTTTTAATAGAGTAAGTCTCATGAGAGACGGTATCAAGATAATTTATGTAAAGACGTACTTATATTGTCAAGAAAATTATCGATGTTATTAATGATAATAAATATGAAAAAAAAACAATAACATTAATAACATTGATAATTTTCGCTTACCCTGGACCCCAACTATACTATACATTTTTTTGAATTCTATATGGTTATACGGATATACCAAATGATAATATTAATAACATCGATAATTTTATTTGAGAAGAAGCTTACCCCCAAGGCCCCAGCTATACAATACAGTTCAGTTTCTTGAATCCTATACCGCTATACCAAACAGCCAGCAAAACTCCATCTCCAAAATTCAAAAGATTCATTCTGTCGCTAGCTAGGGTTTCTGTCTGAGTGGAGCCGCTCTTGAAGAAACATTGCAGTTGAATTAGAACTCATGTGCTTTCTTACTTTCAATTACAGTATATATACCATTCAATTGAGGATTGAATAATTTCGAAGCTTTTAGATTTTTAGCTTCATACTTCTGTAGGTGAGTATTGAAAGAGAAGAAGGTTTATGAGTATTTGCAGAGAGCGAAAAGGTTGCTGCAATTTGCTTGAGCCAGGATATTGTGAAGGAAGAAGCCCAAATTAGGAATGGAGTCGAATGGATTGGAAAATTATCAACACTCTGAATTTTAGGAGTCCCAATTTTCCTAATTATGGCTTCGTCAGACGAAGAATCATCTCACTCTGATTTTGAAGATGATTTCGACATGGAATCTATCAGACGAGCTTGTCAGATTACCGGCACATCCCCATCGGACCTCCGCTCTCGTCCTCCGCCCTCTGGCAACGTCTCATTGGGTTCAGATTCAGATGGCGATGACGAAGATGAACTAGCATTGGTTCGCAGTATCCACCAGCGGTTCGCGGATTCTTCGGTAGAGGAGCCTCTCACGTTGAAGCCCCTGCGCACCAAGCTGCCTGATTCGTTGGATACAGATGATAGCGACGACGATTATGAGGCTCTTCGTGCTATTCAGAAGCGTTTCGCCTCTACAGGAGGTACATGGTTTTAGTATGTGCACCTTGTTATGTGAATTTGAATAAGTATTTGGAGAAATCAGTTTATCTCAAACATTTGGAATTATCATTTATGACTTAGCCTTGTATAAATTAAGGGAATGTGTCAAACAATTGTGTTGTGAGTAGTGGTGTGATCTTTTGTAATGTTAGGAAATTTTGGTTCCCTTAGAATTTCAATTTGAATTTTGGGTTTGAGTTCGTGGGACCTGGTTAATTTGCTGCTACTCTGGGTTCTAGTGTTTGCTTGCCTAGCATAATGCGTGTGATTGATAATGCAAATGTGTGGAAGACTAGAAAGCTATGGTGTGGATGTTGAGAATGACTATGTTGGAATGGAATGCATCTTGTAGGTCTTGCAGTTGGCGTTTTGATGTTTATTCGGTATGAAAATAGTTTTCACGCCTTCCTGCACTTCCTTTCTCTATTAAGATTAAGGATGTGTTTTTTCTGCTGTTTGCAGTATGAACCAAATTTTGATCAGCGTAGAGTATAACAGTTTAGCTTCTTTGTGTCTGCATTATTGGATGCAGGTGACTTGAAAGTCGTGAATGAATCACAGCAGAGACCTATGCAGGTGGGTGCTACTGTCATAGATTCCGAAAAGGAAACTTCCAGTAGTTTGTTTGTTGAAAGAACTAATGCTCCGGAAGGGTTTCTCAATTGTGTAGATAAAAGTGAATATAGTGGGCAGATATTACAAGCATTTGATGATGCTGGGGGATTGCGGTCTTCCAATTTGGTTGGATTAGATGAACCTGCTAACATGGCTGGTTCTCCACTCAAACGACATCTGTGGCCAGAGTCTGCTCATGTAGTTTATGATGCTATCAAGATGAACAGAGGCTGCTCAGCAGTTCTACAAAAACTGATGGGAAAGCTGGAGAGCAAGATGGCAGACCTGAAGAAGGTGATTAAAGAGGTCAAAAGGCCGAAGAAGACTGGGCAAACTTCATCCCTAAATGTGAAGTTAGTATCTGTGCCACTGCGAAGAGCAAACGCGAAGGTTCTTTATCCTCTGAAATTCTGATATTCTTTTTCCAACTAAAACTTTATGCATGGATCACCCTCCTCCTTCTTTGGTCCTCTTTGATGTAGGCTAATATAGGTAGTTTGCAAGAATAGATGTTGATGACTTGATGGCCTATCAATTAGTTATATATCTATTAACTCGTGTTGTGCATCATTTATTATGTGGATAGTGGTTAATACTTATGTTTATGATGACTCATTTACATTTTACTATTTCTGAGTATGTTTAGAAGTAATAATTTCCTGTGATTGTGATCTTTGAACAAATTTGTTACTGCTGCAGATCAATGAGGACAATGTCCATGCTATATATAGGGGACCTCCGGAGAATCCACATGTTGCTAACTACAAAGAGGCTCTGGCAGCATTTCCAGTCTCGGTGAGCCGGGGGTTGTGGTCAAAGGAAGAGAAAGAAAATCTTTTGAAGGGCTTAAAACAACAAATCCAGAGAACTTTGCTTCAGCATTCCGTCGATCTACTGAGGTAGTATTATTTTGTTGAAATTTTTTTGGATGCTAAAATGAAAACTTTTCAGTTGCATCACCATGTGGTTTTGTGGCACACCTTTATTACTATATGCTGTAGTTTGTTTACTGTTGATTTCATTTGAGCATACCATACTGATTAGAAAGCTTTGATGGAGTTTGGCACTAGCTCACAGCCACTTCACTTTCTGATCATAACTTGCAGAGATTATTACTTTTTCATACCCTGGTATGAAGGGCGTTCTCAAAATTAACCCCCATAGACTGGAAATCACGGATTAGAAACAACTAATGACAAACAATTACAATTAGGTCCATTTTTGGGTTGACCAAACTCATTTTTCAAAATTCAATTTTGGAAACCAAACAAGCCTTGAATATTAGGCTCCACCGGAGCTTCTGCTCCGCCAACGCCAGAAAGCCTCCAATTTTTTTTAAATAATAATTTAAAATGATATAAAGTCTATTTTTTGTTCTTTTACAAATGAAATCAACCAACTTGCTTTCACCTGAAACCAATTAAATTTACATTGAAACTAATACTCACTGTTGAAACTAAAACACATGTCCATTATGATGTTGGTTTCAACTGAAACTAATGAAACTAACAGCGTTAATGCTAAAACTAACACATTTGGAGAAAAACTAACACCGGTGATGCTGAAACTAACACTGGTGATGCTTAAACTAATGAAACTAACATATTGGCCTACTCCACTAGAAAGTCTCCAATTTAATTTTTTCTTAAAATAATAATTTAAAATGATATAGAGTTTAATTTTTTTTTTTTACTTGAGGCCTGTTTGGTTTAATCTTTTGGTGAGCACACAAATGGGATTTTGGACAGAAAAGTAATTGTTAATCTATTGAGGTTTATTATGTAATTAGAAATGCTAATAGGGTAGTAAAAAGATATCTCCCCTAACTTGCATTTCATGTCTTTCTCATATCTCCCCGCTTGTTTTTAGTAAAACAGAATTATATTCTTTTTCTAGTAATTAATCTTCTAAAGTCTTAGCTTGTTTAAAGTGATGCAGATGGGTCTTCCGTCGCCTCTAACGATGTTGATGACATCATATCTTCAATAAGGGATGTTGACATAACACCTGAAAGGATAAGATCATTCTTGCCCAAGGTCAATTGGGAACTTCTAGCTTCTATGTATGTCCCCGGCCGTAGTGGTGCAGAATGTCAAACAAGGTAAGATGGAACGGGTTACCTAAATTAGTGATTCTCTTAGCTGCATTGTTTTGCTTACAGATTTGATTGGTTGATTAGCAATGACACATTGTAAGATCCTCTCTGTGTGGATTTCTTGCCCGCCCCCTTGTAAAAGAAAAAACTAAAACAGATGATTGTGGAAAGGTAATCTTGAGTGTCATGGTGGGAGATAAGTCAGTCTGTTCATAATGGAAAAGGCAGAGAAATAAGCAAAAACTTGAAGTGCATATTTTGCTCCTCTATAGGGTTGAAGTGGAAAAACTGAACTGGATATATTAGCCAGTGTCCTGATTTTCTTAAGAGTTGGAGTTTCATGATTACTGAAACATGTAAAATGGATTGTTCACATTGTACTTTCCCATTTCATACATCAGATTCTTACTTGCAGGTTTCTGAACTGTGAAGATCCCTTAATCAATCACAATCAGTGGACTTCAGTGGAAGACAAAAAGCTTTTGCATGTAGTGCAACAAAAGGGCCTACATAACTGGATAGACATTGCTACATCACTCGGAACAAACAGGACCCCATTTCAGTGCTTAGCCCGTTATCAGAGGAGTCTTAATGCTTCGATACTGAAAAGAGAGTGGACGAAGGAAGAGGATGACCAACTTCGGGCTGCTGTTGAAACTTCTGGTGAGAGTAATTGGCAGGTTGTCGCTTCTGCGGTGGAGGGACGAACTGGCACCCAATGCTCTAATAGGTCAGTTAACATATTCAATTGTGAATAATGATTTATGATAGTCATGAGTAGAAAACTCGTGCAGATTCAAAGGACATATCTCTTCTTTAAGAATAAACTTCTTGTTTAACTGCCTGTACGTTATAGAAAAGTACAATCAGTCTTTCAAGGTTGGCATGGTAAATTTTGTGGATATACTTTAAATCCTGATTTTACCCCATCTGTTAGTGATGCCCTAATACACCAGTTTGAACTTTGAAATAGTTAAATGAATGTAGTCATGAGAAGTTTGTTCTTTGAGTGCTTCACTAAAGTATTACTCTTGTAAATGCAGATGGAGAAAGACCCTTAATCCAGAAAGGGAAAGGGTTGGAAAATGGTCGTTGGAGGAAGACAAACACCTGAAAGTTGCAGTAGCGCTTTTTGGACCAAAAGCATGGAAGAAAGTAGCTAATTATGTTCCTGGAAGAACACAGGTGCAGTGTAGAGAGAGGTATGCTTTGATAAAATATATATCTTCAGTTCTCTCTTTTCTCTTATAGTGCATTCAATTGTTGATGCAAAGGGATGGTTAAACAGAACATGGAGTTTCATGAAATAGTTGTGTGCTTTGCTTGTGGCAGATGGGTCAATTGCTTGGATCCTTCCCTGAATACGGCAAAATGGACTGAAGAAGAAGATTCTAAATTGGAATCAGCCATTGCACAACATGGATATTGCTGGACCAAGGTAGCTGCATGCATACCTCATCGTACTGATAACCAGTGCTGGAGGTATGAATATATTCAAGCGAAGTGCTTTTCCTGAAGTGTTTGATCAACCTGTTATCTGTCTATTCTGACTATATGTTTGATAATACTTATTAGGAGATGGAAAGCATTATTCCCCCATGAAGTGCCTCTGTTTCAAGAAGCTAGAAAGATACAAAAGACTGCATTAATAACCAACTTTGTTGATCGGGAGTCTGAACGGCCTGCCCTTGGACCCAAGGATTTCATAGCGCCAGACACCTTTCGTATTACAGGATCTGAAAATGTTGATAATTGTACAAGTAAAAACACAAGATCAAGGTATGGTTTTATACTTGATGTTTGGGATAAATAATTTTCTCATCCTTAGTGACTGGAGCTGTTTTATCAACCAATTTCAGGGGGGATAAAGCAAGAGGAAAAAGTTGCAGGGAAGTCAAGAATAGGCATGGTAGACCCATCCGGAGGAAGAGTACTGGAAAGAGAATTACTGAACGGCGTCCAAAGGAACACGAAGATCCTGATTGGGCTGAAGAATGTCCATTACCGGTAGCTCGCTTAGGGGATTATGCAATTCAAAGTAAGAAGACTTCTAAACGGTGTTCTAGACGAAAAACTATGAAAGTGCCCGATACTGCGGATGAAGAGGAAATGGATGTTGGGGATGAGCTCATATCGAAGATGAAGGAAACAAAAAAAGATAATAAGAAACGGGCAGTTGCAACAAGAAACCGGGCATCCTCTTTTCCGGATTCGTTGTCACTACTAGAAATTAAGAAAAAGTTGAAGTCTGTTAATCGAAATAAAGCCAACAAGAAGTTGAAGATTGAAGAAACATTTTCAAATAATGAGGACCTGACATTTTCTGGTTGCCCACAGTCGACCCTTGAACATTCTAAAATCAAGATGTCTGATGGGGACAGACGTGTGAGGTCTGCAGGTGATGAATCACCGGCTGCCCCTAATCAGCACAGTCAAACCGAGACTGTCTCTGCAGCATATGTCGATTTCAAAGATTCTGCCATGTCGTCCGAGAGGCACCATAGTCTCTCTTTACAAGGAAATTGTTTGCAACATAGTGTTGTCGCAAGTAGTAGTTTCAGGGATCATAGCTTAGAATCCAATGACATGTCCAAGTTGTCACATGCTGGCGTACCATCTGAAATTGAAGACGATGTCACACTTGCTTCTCTCCTTCAGCAATCAAGTTTCTCTGCACAACAGGTTGCTAAGTTACCAGCTGAGCTGAAAAAGTTTAAGGCGCGAAGTCAGTTTCGGGATTCGGATGTTATAATTACCTACAGTCGTAGGAAACGCAAAGCCAGGGATAATGACGGATTGAAAAACAGGGATGATGTTTGCCCAAGTGAGGTGGTAGAAGCCGAGAGTGCAGATGAGGCGACTTTAGCTCATCTGTGCAGGAAATTAAAGAAGAGAAGAACAGTTAATAATATATAGTTGCAGCAAATTAAGGTATCTGTAACCTGTAGGTATTGTAGCACCCGAGCAGGGATTGGTGGGGTTGCGCGTACACTTTGTTTGCTTTGTATATTTATGTTTTGCGTAATTCTGGTGGTTAACTTAAAATTGTCTGATGAGTTTTCATTATTTGTGAGAAGCAGAATTTGGCAACAGATTCAGAGTAGAAAAAGTTTAAAATGAATGAAAATATCATGAGGACACACATTAACAGACTTTCCCATCTAAATCTGGGGGATGTCTGATCCATTAATTGAGTTCACCCAACAGGTTTTATGATTTTGTCTATGCCTTTTCTGATTTTAATTCATAATTAGTTGTTAGCTACTTGTGTTTGCCAATTTTCCCAAGCAGTATAATACCCCGCAAGTTTAGTTCGATGGTTTCCATTTAAATTACAATCTTCCATTCTTCCTTATTTTGCTGATGATCAATACAACAAGCATGAATTTATTTCCGAGACGAATAAAGTACTTTGCTAAAAAAAAAAAAAGAAATTTGCTGCATAGACACTAGTAAAAAGTTTAAGTTATGAAGATATGTTCCAACCTCGGTTTCACCACCGGTTCTGTAATCGTGTGGAACCGCCAATTACTCCCACTTTTCACAGCAAATGTCACATAGTTACAGACTTAAAGGCTCCGTTCTTTTCGTCTGAACTGAACTTAATTTATCTGTAGTATGAAAACAACTAAGTCGAACTGAACATAAATTAATGATTTTTCAGATGAAAATAACATAGCCTTAGTCTTACAGTTAACCACCACTAACCATAATTTCGATTTCATTTTGGTCGCATCTAAAAGGTGAGCTAGACCCAGACCCAAGCCCAAAAAACGCATGGATCTATCTCTATCTACTGATCATCCCAGTAAACCCAAGCCCAGAAAAAGCAAAAACCCTAGCAAAGCCCAATATATAACCACCATCACACATCTAGGGTTCCTTCCGCCTTCATCATCACTCTCAATTGAACAGAGCCACCAAAACTCACCAGCACAACCATGGCGCAAGAGCAGCTGATCCTCCGCGGCACGATGCGCGCACACACCGACTGGGTGACCGCAATCGCGACCCCAATCGACAACTCCGACATGATCGTCTCCTCCTCCCGCGACAAATCCCTAATCGTCTGGTCCCTCACCAAGGACGACAAGACCTACGGCGTCGCCCGCCGCCGCCTCACCGGCCACTCTCACTTCGTCCAGGACGTCGTCCTCTCATCCGACGGCCAGTTCGCCCTCTCCGGCTCCTGGGACTCCGAGCTCCGTCTCTGGGACCTCTCCACCGGCCTCACCGCCCGCCGCTTCGTCGGCCACACCAAGGACGTCCTCTCTGTCGCCTTCTCCGTCGACAATCGCCAGATCGTCTCGGCCTCCCGTGACAAGACGATTAAGCTCTGGAACACTCTCGGAGAGTGCAAGTACACCATTCAGGATCAGGAGGCGCATTCCGATTGGGTGTCCTGTGTCAGATTCTCGCCCAACACTCTGCAGCCGACGATTGTGTCCGGGTCGTGGGATAAGACGGTGAAGATTTGGAATTTGAGTAACTGTAAGCTTCGGTCGACGTTGGCGGGGCACGGGGGGTATGTGGAGACGGTCGCGGTGTCGCCCGATGGGTCGCTGTGTGCGAGTGGGGGGAAGGATGGGGTGATTCTGCTTTGGGACTTGGCGGAGGGGAAGAAGCTGTACTCGCTTGATGCCGGGAGTATTATTCATTCGCTGTGCTTTAGTCCCAATAGGTATTGGCTTTGTGCGGCCACGGAGACGAGTATTAAGATTTGGGATTTGGAGAGCAAGAGTGTTGTTGTGGATTTGAAGGTGGATTTGAAGCAGGAGACTGAGATGGCTGCTGAGGAGGCCACTCAGACTGGTGGACCTACCAAGAACAAGGTAGTATATTTTTTTATGTGTTTTTGTTGATTGGGTTGTCTTGATGATCATTTTTGTGGATTTCTGGCGATGTTTATGGATTACTTTGTGTTATTGATGAAATGTTTGTGTGTTAGTTGACAATTAATTGCACTTTTATTAGGCTTCTCAAGCAAAGATTCCATTTTTGTGTATACTCTATGTCTATTTTGACTACAAATTGCTGGGTTTTTTAAGAAATGTAGTGCGTGGTAATTCTTAATGGTTTTAAGTATCCTGTGATTGTTTGACCATCTGTTAACATGGAGATGTAAATGAGGTGGGAATGTTTGTTGATAAAATGATAATGATTGACCATCTGTTAAAGCATTTATAAAAATGAAGTTATGTGCTTACATTTCTATGAAATTGGGATATGAATGTTTTTTAATAAAATGATAGTGATTGTACCCTGGTTTTCATTCATAATGAAATGTTTGATTATCTAATAGAATGCATAGTTTGATGTGTTCATGTAGCTGTTTCATCTGGTCACTAGTCCCCCCTCAGTTTGCTTCGTGTTTAAGTCTATATGGTTCTGATTTTTCTCCGGTAAAGGCCAATATTATATTGTATTATTGGCCTGAGTTTTGCAAGTTTTACCGTATGGTCGAACTTTGAACAAAACGTCTAACATATGCTATTGGGTCAACCCATTTTTCTTTGAAATGAACTCTCTTTGCAATCGTTTGTCTGAATTGTGTGCACGAACTAAAAACAAGCTAGTAGTCTATCATGTAGTATATATTTAAAATCCAAGGTATCATCAAGATTGAGCTGATTTGATGTCATGTGACGTTGCATTTGAATTGTTCTTAAATGTTGTGTTAATGTCAAAGTTGTTTATTTTCTGTATGTAATGTTTCTGCAGATTCTATACTGCACCTGCCTAAGCTGGAGCTGTGATGGAAGCACTCTCTTTAGTGGATATACCGATGGTGTCATTCGAGTGTGGGGAATTGGCCGTTATTAGGAACCACATTTTGCCTGAAGCTTTTGTTTGTTTACGAAGACATGAAGGACTTTCGAATTCTGTTCTTTTAAGGTTTTGAGCCCCTACCATTTGGTTTCTTTTATGCGGTTTAGGTACATTGCTGTTTTATGCGAATATTAATCCAAAGTTGTTTGTTTGCATAACTTGAGAAATGTTCATGTTTGCGTATTTTAGTTATACATAGTTTCTTGGGGCACCATGATTCATGGCATCTTTCACAACTTGCAGAGAAAATTGTTGCGTTTTTATACTTTTATCCCACCTATGATGTACTGTTATGTGGAACTCTTTAGTTAAAAATATGGGTTTGTTGACATGGTTTTACTAGCACTCTCCTATGAATTTAGAAAGCCAAACTTATTTCCTCAACTCCACAATTTACACAAATACTATTAGTTAGCACTGGGTGAGTATTTAGAACAACGAAAAATGAACTCATTTGGTGCTTCTCAAATATGCCATATTAACTGGTGCCAAACAGTTGGAGAGTAAGATGTTGGTGGAAGTAGTGAGTGGCAACATCTCATGTTGTGATCGCTATGAAAGCGTAGTGTTGTGTTGATGCGAAATGTGCTTAGTTATTCTTCGCTTTTGGGCAATCTCTGAGAGTATCGATAATAGTTCCCTCCAACAAGGAGCCCAAGTGCATGTATCCAAGATGTTGCAACGGTATTGAGGTTCCAGCCCCTGGAATCTCCATAGCTGATTACAGATTGGAGACGCTCAATTCATTTTCCCTCCAATGACCAATCTCCATAGCATACACTTGGAACATGGCATTAGTAGACCGTGTCCATGGCATAGTATCCCATTGTGGAGCTAGGCTACTAATGCCACTAGCAATGGTTGGCCCTTTTTAAATTTCTTCTAACATTTTTTTAATTTGAAAAGTTTTAATATAGTCCTTGACAATTTCACACCTACAACAGTAAACAAAAAAATGGGTACCACATAATATAAAATTTTATTGCAGTTTGGAACTAGTTGGTACGCAATTCATTTGATGAGTCGGAGCTTTTTGGAGGGCCACTGGTTAGTAGCCAAATCTCATGGACTAGTAATAGTTCATAAAAAGTTGTCATTGGAATACAATAGTAGTTTATAAAAAGCTGTCATTGGAATACTAGTTAGTAGTAGTTCATAAAAAACACTCTAATATTATATTGTTAGTTGTGCAAGGCTAATTATGATATAACTTCGCATCGTACTAATTTTAGTATACAAAATTTGACAAATGACATAATAAAATGAAAAAAGTTAATTTATAAATTACTTTAATAATTTAAACAATTTTTAATGTACAAATTACGTAAAGTTATATTACCAGCCCTCCTAAATATTCCCTTTATATTTGAAACCCCAAATATATCATTCTTCTCCAAAACTCTCCACCACCACCTCCTCCTCCCCACTTCTTCCACCACTACAAACCACCACTACAAACCACCACCTCCACAACTTTATTTTTAGTTTTTGTTTTTTAATAAAATGAGCTTATATGGAAGCTCATTTTCGAGTTTACATGGATGTTAATTTCGAGCTTCCATGGAGCTTGATTGGCGAGGTAAAAAATGAGCTCCAGTCGAACTCCCATGGAAGTTCGTAATCCAACTCTCATGTAAGCTTCATTGGTGCTTCTAGATCCATAACGCTTTTTTAGGTGTTCAATTCCGAGCTCCATGAAAGCTCCGAAAAAGGGGTTCCCATGAAATCTTTTCCAGCAAAGCTTTGCCACCTTTCTAATTTAAAAAAAAAAAAAAAAATTTGGCGTGTTTGGTGAAAGAAATTTGCATGCATCACATGGTTTTGAAATGTTGATGCAATCGCTTGAAGTGTAGGAAATTTTATTGTGCGTCCACACATTGAAGTGACGGGTATTATTAGAACTATTGAAAAATTGTAGGGGCTGCTGAGCGAGACATGGTGAATTTCATTTTTCCAGTTATTGAAGGGTAATCGTTTTATAACTCATGTGCTTTTACTATGTCAATATCATCATTGCTTGGTTTTTCATTTTTGTCTTCATCCTTCAAAGTATAACCAAATTCGATTTGCTAAATAACGTATGCTCTAATTAGCGAAAGTTTATCTATTTGGTACCGTAAGTTTTCATTATGCCTATTTGGTATCCGCCTCTCTTTCGGTGTCGTATAGACATAATTCACACATTAAGAATCGAAAAAAAGAAAGAAAACACATATCAAAACAAAAATATTGCCAATTTTGATGAATGAATTATGCCTTATTTGCCAACTGGTTCGAAGTGGGGTGAATTAGACCTAGTTTAAGTTCGTTTTTCCTCAAATTTAATTGTAGTAACAAAATTCAAAAAAAAAAAATTATTTTTCGTATAGAAATTATCGGTGTAAAATTTAGTATTCCTTCCGCCCCGTGAATCTTAACCCAGTTTAACTTTTTTGGTTAATTCATAGTCGAAGTTGGAGACAATTCACTGAAAAAGTCAAACTGGGTCCAGATTCACAGGACGGAGGGAATATCAAATAGTATGAGTGAAATACATAAGATATGGTACTAAATTGAATATATTGTCCTCTAATTAGGTACAAACTCCTTTCAATTTTCGTCGGTTTTCTTTCCCTATATAATGTTGTAGTGCTCCATGATGTAAAAGTTATTCCACGTGTATTATATATTAAACTGTACAACACAACCCATTAAAGGTAGAAAAACCAATCTTTATCTCACTTGAGACACTTTGTAAATTAGTGAATTATAGGGCTGTTACCTTACCTGTGAGAGCCAAGGCGTATCTGGACTCTGGAGACTGAATTTGTCTGATTATTTTAGAACGATAGTAGTAGTACTGTAGTATTAGAAATAAAAAAAAAAAATAGTGAGAAAAATAAGAAAGGGCAGGTCAAGGAAAGCATCCCAAGATTCTACCAACGGTGAAGCAGCTAGCCAGCAGCACGAAGCTCGATTAGCTTCCAATAGCCGCAAGTGTTTGCTTTTCTCTCTGAAACAGACAACCAAACAAACAAAGGAAAGATTCTCCGGTTACTCTTTGCGCCGGCGAAGCACAACAACAGCCGAATAAAGGATAAAATCAAGCAGTTTGAATGTGGTTCGTCAATTTCGATTCCCTTTTCTCTTTCTTTTCCTCTTCCTTGTTAAATCTTTCTACAGTTTGCTGCTCTTCTTAATGGGTTTCTTTCGCTCATCAGTTTTAAGGTAGTTTACTGTAATTCAGCAATCAAAGATTGTATCTTTTACCTTTCTTGGTTCAGTTTTACCTTTTCAATTGCTCATGGTTCAGTTTTACCTTTTCTTGTATGTAAAGTTGCTATCTTTTGAATTTTGTGAAGTGGGTTTTGTGTACAAGTTTTATCTGTCTTTGTTAGTGGGTAGGCTTTTTCATGTTTCTTACGTCTATGCTTTAGGGAGTTCTGGAAAAGGCATAAAAGGAAAGTGTATGTTACACTTGGAGTGTTTGGCAGTGGGTATCTACTGTACAGGCTCTACGATGCTAGAAAGCATAAACTTGCTGAACTCCAGAAGCAACTTGCTGATGAGAGGAAAAACGAGGAACTTATTAAAGCCCAGTTAAGTCTTGTTGATAAAAGGATCTGCTTTCTTTATTGTGATGGAATTTACTCAATGTTCATGATCTTGTTTTGTTTTCTTTTATTGATTTGATAGAATTGAAGCCCATTTCGCGAGCGTCCAGAGAATAGCTGAATCAACTACCCTCCCTCATGTAATGCATTTCTTAGATATTCGGTTAGCAGAGAACTTGGACCTTATGCACTTGACGGAGAGACTAATTCAAGGGAAAGGCCAGCCAAACACACTAACCACAAAAGAGAAGCTTGAACTATGGGATAGACTCAAAATTCTGAGTATGGAATTGTGTTCTTTTACTAGAAATTGATTAATTTATTGGTTACTTCCTCAGCTCTTTTTATTGCTTACACTGCTACATACTATTTTTTCCCAGGTTTTACGAAAATGGTATCATCTCTCTGGTCAATGACATTGCTTGCCCTCTATATCAGAGTGCAAGTCAACATTCTAGGGAGGCATCTATATATTGACACAGCACGAGGACTTGGAATTTCTCTCCTCCTTGTAAGGATGACACAATAAGCTCTTTCCAATTTGTTGATAACTACAACGTTATCTTACTTGACTCATTGTATCATTGTTAGGGATAACTAGGAGGCTGTTAGGCTAACAACTAAAACTTAGAGAACCAAATTAAAAACACCTAAATTTTTACTTAAATCAAAGTTTTATTCTATACCAAACACTCCCTAGATCTTCTAGTATATGGTACTCCCTCCGCCCGGGAGAACCGTACCCAAGTTGACTTTCATTCTGTCTTGACCCCAAATTACTCTCAATTTATATCGTTAAAAGCTTATGGAAATTATATTATGAAAACTCTGAAGTATGGGAGTGTAGAATATTTTCTTATTCTTTTGGCAATATAATTTAGAAGTAATTTGTGGTCAACCTGTGTCCGGGACGGAGGGAGTAGGATTTAGATGTTGTGAAATGCAATTAGATTGTTTGGTATGGTTTGTGTATATGTATCGTTTTAGTTCTCCAGCTTGTGTTTAAAATTTAGAGACATTTAATTTCTGTGATCCAGGATGAAGCTGAACCCATTGACAGAGATGACGAACAAAAATTTCTGGCATGTGCTGATTACCTTTCTAATAAAGGCTTGCCTGCATTGATATCTGATACTGAGACAGCAGCTTTGGAAGTCCTCAAGGGGTAGGCCTTGATTTACTTTTGACCATTATTATGCATAAAATCAAATTACTTGAGAATTCTTTATTTCATTTTCTTGTTTGTCCACTCCAGCCTTGCTTCATGGTTTCAAATTTCAGGGTACAATCGTACATATGCAAACTTAAGGGGACACTCCATAAAAAGTCCAAAGTTTAGTTTTTTTTTCCTTTCTGGGGGGGGGGGGGGGGGGGTAGTTTTTTTGCCTGCATATACTGTATCATATTATCAGGGTTTTCCACAAGCAGATTTTATGACATCTGTTTCTGTTGTGAAACCAAGATTCCAAATTCTTGTAGTAACTTCGTTTTGGTTCTTTTTAGTAGTTCATTTTCTTTCTCACTCAAATCATTTGAAATTTTTTTGGTGTCCAATTTACTTTGGCCCCCGGTCCTTATTCTTCTGAGTTACTACAAAATATTCTCCCCATTCCCTTAAAAGCTTTACATTTTCTTTAGGCACAAATTTTAAGGAGGATAAAAATGGTTTATATTGATAAAGTAGTAAGTGGATGGTAAAAAGTAAGAGAGGGAGAGTTATTAAGAAATAATAAATGGAGGTAGTGGATTTCCATAAAAGGAATTGAAAAGCTTTTAGTGGAATGCCCCAAAATGGAAAGCTTTTAGTGAAATGGAGGGAGTATGAAATTCATCATTGACTTCGTCAGTTCGTCTTGTTTAGTTTAATGATTGATTGTTGATTATTCTTACTTTTATACTCCCTCTGTCCCAATCTCAACTTCCCATACCTAAATGGAAAACATCTATACTACTTTATTCACTCTCTCATATATTTTACTTATTATCTCTCATACTTTTATCCACTCTACCTACCTTTTATAAATTATTCTAATTATTTATATAATTTAGACCCACATGAAGTTAAGTCTGGGACGAATGGATTAGTTTTATTTCTCTATTCTGGTTATATTTATTTCATGCATGCTAATAATAGGAGAGGGAGAAACTGTACTATGCTTGAAATCTAGAAACTAGGATAAAACACGAACGAAGAGAAGGAAGTCATCCAGTGATGCACTGACCTCTATTCTGTATTAAAAAGTTATCATTACTCTAATTAAATAGGAAGCCGAAATCTGTCATTATAGTAAAATGCAACGATGCACTGAGTTCTATTGTGTTTTAAGTTACCACATTGCTTATCTAACTCTGTTCCCGCGATCCTACTTTTTCCATTAAAGTCTAACTTTATAATGTTTTGTCCGGAGGAAAGTGAAGTGCTGTTTACATATGATTGCTACCCTCATTATTTTCCAGCCTCAGCCTTTCAGATTGACTAATTAGTGATGCTGCAGATCCTAAAGGGTCTGGGATAATTATCATCTGTCTTGTATTACTACCTGATAATTATTATCTTCTCCTATTACCTGAGGGTGATTGCTGTTGCTGTAGATTTTACCAACTTCAGCAGCTTTCCTCTAGTCCCACTCTTATTGCAAAATATTACTTTTTCCGGTAGCCTAAACTAATATCTTCCTAGCCCACCTGAGAGGTAGACACATCACTCATACTCTCCTAGCTACTTGGTGGTTCGGAGACCGCAGCTGCAGAAGCTTGATCAGCTGAAAGTCAGGATCAAAGAGACACCTTAGCATGAGCTTCTATTCTAGTCTGTTCACGGTTCCAGAGTATTAATCACTCTACCAATTTCTCATGTTTCACCCTCCAAATTGGTGTTTCATCTGCTTTGCTGTACTAGAGCCAATAATAGCCTGCGGAGCAAATCTGCTGTCATTGCCAGTGTGGTCACTAACAATCTTTCTAGGAATAGTTCTTCCCAATCATGTTTGTGTCCAGATATCTCTGCATTATTACTTAGGTAACTCAATTTGATTCCTTTGAGATTCCCAATTAAATGTGTCTGTGTTGGGTCTCAATATTGGACTCTATATGTCTAAACCTGCATACCATGCATTGGGATTATGCGGATAAATGTTGGGGGAAGATGAGGCTGGTGCATAAGATACCACTCATATTTTTTCCTGAAACCAGGTCAATTTTTTGTGTCATCAGTAGTGTATAGTTTTGGTGGGAAATACTTGATCAATTTGATGTGGATCTATAGGCTTCATTTTAAGTTAAATAGAAGGCTAAAAGGTTAATTAACACTCATCCATTGGTTTTGTTTGATGGCCAGAGAATGGAGTCATATTATACTTGTATATCTGCTAATGGTCAAAGCGTTTCAGTTTCATGAGCTGTATATTGATGAGGTCATACAATGTTGACTACAAGATTTTGCAATGTTGATATATTTTTCATAGGTTCAGAGAAGCAAAGAAAGAAAAATAAAAAAAAAATCATTAGATTATTTTCACAATATTCAGGTTTTCTTTTTGGAGTTTAAAATTTATTCACAGATACTCCCAAGTTATGTCGAGAAGCTTTGTTTTTCTCCCCTTGCATTCAATTTTCCAGAAGGCTGAGAGTTACTTGTGGTACCTACCTTTGGTTATATTTGGAGGGATAATTTAATCCAGACGATAAAAGTGAATTTTATTTAGTCATTCTCTCTCCGTTTCATGAATTTAGGTGTTTTTGAAAATTGCAAGGGCTTTTCAGATGAGCTTCTGGCTTTTTACTTGCTTAGGTTGTGTTTGCAAATGCTTATATGAAAATATTATCTGCTTTTCTACATCTATAAGCAATTTTTTGGTGTTTGGTTTTGCTACTTATGTGGTTGCTTCTCTAAAATTAAGCGGAAAAACTGTTGTAAGCTAAAAATATCAGACGAGATGCTTTGGAAGATTAAGCTAAATCCGGGATTAATTATTTTGTACTTTAACCAAACATTAAAAATTTAAGATGTGGATGAACTTTTATTATGTGCACCCCCCCCAACACGACACACACACACATCTTTTGTACTTAAAATCATTCTTTTTTGAGCTTCAAGCAAAAGCAACACAAAAATGATTTTTATAAGATAAAATAACTAGAAGCCCAAGCAAAAGCCAGAAGCACCTCCTTAGATGCTCTTGGAAGTTTCCAAATGCAATTTTATAGGCCCGAGCAAGCACTCAGTTAGTCACACATCTACTTTTTCAGTCCGACTTCTCCCTCCATCAAATAATAAAAAGGAAGAAAAAGAAAAAATTCACCATTATACTTCACTATTCAATATCTACGATTTGACATATTGCACATGTTTTTTTAGCCTATTTGAAAACACCTGTCCTTGTTTACGCAACACGTAAATTTGTTTTTTTTGGGTTCATTACCTCATTTTAACAGTAAGATTTGGTTTTTCATCTAGGTATTTTTCTAGTTTTGCCTTGACAGAATTAGGGCTTAGGTCTCCCTAACAAAGCTGCTGTTTTGCCAAATTTGAGGATTGTTTCCATGTTTACCCTTAAATTTAATGTTCCTGTTTGTGTTTTATGGCTTTACGTTTTTTTATAAGGTTTATTTTGCGTTTGGAAACCCATATCCATGTGTATGAATGTCTGTCCCTAGTTTATCTTCAAAAATCTGTCTGTATAAAAAACCCTAGAAGTGTCGATCATATGAAACCCCACCCACCTATCAATTGTTGGTAATAAAAAAATATGTGGCATGGATCATATTTTTATATTTTGTAACAGAGATTATTGTATTTTTTTTCTTTCACTAACATCGTAGAAAATCCAAAATTTGAAAGTGTAACGAATTATGAAGACGGAGAGACAAGAAATGCACGATGAAGGCGTGTGACATTAAAATGAGCTTTTCCTCTTTTATTTTGGAGGCCATCCCTTCTGAATTGACCATTTGAAATTAACCCTTAATTTAATAATACCAACTCCCTGCCCATCCAATTAGTATCTTGGGAAAGCCTTTAGGCAGTCAAAAGTCGTATATTTCTTCTTTCTACTAATCTTATAGTAGTATATAAGTCAATAAAAAGACACTAAATTCGGACCATTCCTTTAGTAGCTATTGTTCTAGCGCCACCAATGGTGTGATATGCCTGTTCTTTTTAGTGTATATTTGGAATTCCTCTTAACCTTCTCGACACCTTCATAGATGGGTGGTGCATTGAAGAGGACCATGTATGGGTAGGAAGGGCTTAGATTTATAGAAAGGAATGTAATTCATTTATCACCCTTTTTCACTTTGTCAGATTCTTTGGGCCGTATGGCTGTGTAAGCTGTATGCTGTTTCCGCATATTTTAGACCATGCATGTATTCCTATTTCAACACGTTATAGTGGGATTTCAAAATTTAAGCATCGATTAGTGGACTTCAAATGATCTAGTTTAGAAAGCATACTGCATACTCACAATAAATGATAATATTCACTATTAGGCCGTAGTATGTGAAGTAGCCTTTACTAGAAACCGCATCTTAATTTGCACTTACTGAATATGAATTTTCTGAAAGTAAAGTGTCGAAATACCTGCATTTGAAATTTTTGGTATTTGGAATTATTGCTCTATCAGAATTCTACTTTTTCATGCAGCAGAACATGTCCGCTTTGTTCTGATTGCTGTACATGTCGTTTTGATTCTTACAAGGTTCTCATTTGCAGAATTAAACTTAAGGATTTCTTTGATGCTTCGGTTCTCCACGATACTATAATTCACATATTGGAGACTTTGATGTGCATGGGAAGCCCTTATCATTGGGTTGGTTATTTGATGCCTGAAGATGTTGGAGCTTACACACTAGTTGCATCCTCCAGCAGCAGTGGCTCGAATCTTTCTCAAGCTACAAAATTTGAGTTGCTTATAGGGGAAACTCGTGCAGTTATATTAAGGTACTATTATTATTTCTCTGTGTTCTGCATATGAAGCTCTACTTTGAGGCCTTTGTTCACTGATCTTGTGTTGACTGAATTTGAGCTGCCTATAAGAAGCTGAATTAAGGAAATATATTACACAAACACCTGCCAAGATCTGGATTATTTATGTCGACAGATTTCCTCATGCTTGTACATAATACTATATAAGAGCGAAATGCAAGCGAATGGTGGAATCATCGGTTTATCAAAGAAGTAAACTCTTTGAATTGTCATGTTATGTATACTTCCTCGACTTATTGTCATCTTCCATGATACGTTAGGGATTTTTATGTAATAAACCGTTCATGAGGTGGTTGAAATTTGAACCAAACTTGTTAATCTAATTAATACATGTGTTCTGAATTTTTGTGTTCTGTTTCATGGAACAGTGCTGAATTCGGCAATATTGTCGAGAAATCACTGAGAACACTGGTGACTGTACTGGTTGAAGATCCAAGTTTTCTCTTGGGAGAAAATAATTTATCGTCTGGGATGCCACTGGCTAAACTTCTACCGCGAATCGCGCAGATGAGTCAACAGCTTCTGGAAGAATCCAATAGGAGTAGGTATGTTGAAGTAATCAAAAGTATACCTGAAGTTGAACTGTTCTTCACCCTTTTATACTCGAGCACACCCATTTAATAGGGTACACCATTTTACATTCGAGCAAACCTGCTTCGTAGTTTAGGACCATTGTTGTAGTTTTATGAATTGATAAAAGGAATTAGTGGTGATCTGCAGAACAGGAGGGGGTTGTGAGAATATGAATGTTATTCCCATCGTGTAATACTATTTAGCATTCTGGTGCTATTCATTCTGTCTATCGTTCTGATCCGGTTCAGTGCCTTGATGGAGATTTAATAAATTTATGAAAAATGACCTCTTAAGAGGTTATGTTGGCTGGTAAAAAGGAAATGAGGCGATTGTTGAATATGTTCTGGGAATATTTATACAGCCATTTCTGTATACTCTGGAAATTATACGGGTTTCTTGAATATGTTCTGGTAATATGAACGTGTACTATTTCTGTGCTTCTCCGATCATGCTTCGATTCTCAGATATCCGTTTGTCATACTTATAGTATGGTATGTTTGTTGTGCTTGTGTACTCGAGAGGGGACGGCTTGTGTTTATGCCGTCGTGGAACTTGTCAGTTGGTTATGTAGCTTTGACTTCAGGATTGGGGATGCATTTAACCCAATGTGAAGTAGCATTTTTGCTGAATGCCTCTATGGATTAGTTTGAAAACTCGAATTCAAGAGAGTGAAAAGATTAGTGTAGGTTATTTATGCAAGTCTCTAGTCCCGTTAAAGGTATTTTAAACCTGCATACGATAATTCTCGGGTTTCAACCTGTCGAATTTTAAATGTGTACAAGTCAGGTTGAATTCTACTCCCCGTTTAAAAGCCAATGAACAAGCAAACCGCCATTCATATTTTAACAGACCATGCGATAAGTGACACAATGTAACAAATGATAATTACTACTGCAAGAATGAGAAAATCAACCATTAAAAATTACTTCATCAAATATATGTTGCATGAGCTTGATCGCATATATTGCACAGAAATGAAAAACAAATCTGTTTGGTTTCCTACAAAACTCGAGGTTGACCTTTGAAACCACAATCCAGCTAATAAAATCTAGCTAATGCATAGTAAAGTGTTTATTTATTTAATTAAATGATCATAGATTATATATATATATATATATATATATATATATATATATATATATATATATATATATATATATATATATATATAATCAGTTAAAGACTGAAAGTTAGATGTTCATGTAACAAAGTTATTCCGGATTCAAGTTCACTCTTCCACCAATTCATTGTCTCAAAATTCAAAAACATTGTTTTTGCTCTATTCTATAGAAATGTTCTATCTGGTTATACCAAGTGAAATGTTAGTTAGTGTAAGCCGTGTTATGGTACTATCTTAAAGTATTTATTACTCGTCTGCTATTTGTACATTTTAGACCGACTCTGGGTCAATAAATTATTAAGATAACCAATCAACTGATGGTTATGACTTATATACGAGATATAATTAGAAAGAAGACAAAACAAATTACCTACTACTTATGTTTTAGTCAATGACAGACCTTACAGATACCTCAAAGTCCAGAGTTGACAAGCAACAAAACCAATTTGACAGGGACAGCTGAAAGCTGAAGTTGTACTTCAATTATTAGTAACCGTAGTTTAACACATTCAACATAACAAAACAAAAGAATCAAGTGAATCTTTCATCAAATGAAACCATCCATGTTACAACAACCAATAGCTCCGAGCACAATATGTACTCTACTCATCATCTGGTTCTTGTTTTTCGGTTCTACGACTTGTGTAACACTCGAAAACAATGACAGTTCCGACGACTTGGCAGCTTTGATGGCATTCAAATCCGGTCTTGTACTCGAACCTGATAGCTTCATTGCAGGATCCATACCTGAGGAGCTTGGCTACTTGACCAATCTTCAACACTTGGATCTCAACAACAATAATCTTACAGGTAACGTTCCGGCTTCATTTGGTAACTTTTCAAGATTACTGTACTTGTACCTCCAGGAGGGAAAATTCGACCCCGATCTTACCCCCGGTGGTCTCACCCTCTCACTGTAGCAGTGGGACCCACAGTAACAAACCCTCCAGGAAAACGTTTTAGATGGTGCCATTCCGTCAGAGCTCGGGAAGCTAACCAGACTCTTGGATCTCAGGATCAAACATAATAATCTGGGCCAAAGTCTTGGAAAAATGTAAGATTTTCCTAAAAGATAGGAAAGTTAGGGTTTTTTGTGGTTTTTCGTGGTTTTTGGGTTTTAGCGGTCTGACCGGCCGAGTTTCTTAAAAACCGCCGAGTCACACATTTTTTGTTATGCTTTTAATAAATTATGTTATCGTTTTAAGTTGTTAGCATTGAAAGTTTCAATTACAGTTAAAACTCTATTTTGTTAATGTTTTAAGAGATAATGTGATGGTTTTAATGCGTTGGTATTGCATGTTTCAATTATAGTTTTAACCTCTTTTGTTAATTTTTTAAGAGATGGTGTGATGGTTTTAAGAAGCTACATGATAGTTTTAAGATGGCTTGCTATAGTTTTAAGTGACGATATAATATCATTAAATCACTATTAAACAAGTCTAAAAGTTCCAGGGATGCCATTAAAACATCAATAAACAAGCTTAAAATAAGCTACTTGAAACATTCAGTCATTACAATATTGAAACATTCAGTCATTACAATATTGAAACATTCAGTCATAGGTTTTAAAACATATATTCTCATAAGAAAATAAAAATACAATAAACGTTTTTGTTTGTACTTGTTGCTTCAATACTGCAGTGACACCTTTGAGAGACCTATCATCAAACTCGACGTCATCATCAACACATGCTTAAAACATTCACTAACTAGGTTAAAATCATAACAACTCTCATCAAAACTATCGCATTGGTGCTTAAAAACAAAGAAGGAACATGTAACACAAGCTAAAAATAGTAACAATGATGCTAAAAACCGTAAAAGTATATCTTAAAACTATAACTAAGCAGGAATATGCAACACAAGCTAAAAACAGTAACATTGATACATAATACCATAACAAGGCATCTTAAAACTATAACAAAACATTTGCTAAAAATCAAATCATAAATATTTCTCAGAAGCTAAAACACTAACGTTGATGCTTAAAACTACAACAGTATGTCTTAAAATTATAACATATGCGCTAAAAATAATAACATGCAGAAATATTCAACATAAGCTAAATATGGTAACATTAATGCTTAAAACCATAACATTGCATCTAAAAACTATAACAATGCTTATTAAAACTATAACAAATCACGAACATCAAACACAAGTTAAAAACATCAACATTGATGCTTAAAACCATAACAGTGTCTATTAAAACTATAACAATGTCTCCTAAAACTATGAAAAAACATTTGCAAAAAATCAAATCATAAATATTTCACCAGAGGCTAAAAATACTAACAATACTAGCGTTGATGCTTAAAACTACAAAATAGGTCTTGAAAGCGAAACTGATTCAAATCGAACACCTAACGAATCCGAAACTCAACCTTTCAGCCTTTCTGCTATCTACTTTTGCTATCAACAACAAAAATCGCAGATACATCAACCGATCTACCGAAATCATCATATTCACCATATTCACCAAAACAAATAGTAATGCCAGCAATACCAAAGGAAGAGATCGGAAGAGCTTGACTTACAAACATAAGAACAGGGTGCTACCAAAACCATTTCGACTACTGTACCGTTTGAAAATCACGCGGTGCAACATTGGGAAGATAAATTCCGGCAACGGATGAAGACGAAACAATGATCACTAACACGAGCAACACAATCGCCATCTCCATAGAGCCAAATTTCCTGATTCAAGGATGGGTATGAATGTTGCTCTCACTAGGTTTTTTTTGTAGAGAGAGAAAAATGGTTGAGTGGTGTGGCATCTGTGAGAGTATGTTGTTTATTTGGGGTATTTATATAAAAACTGCTGACCGGTTTGTAGTGTTTATGACCGGCTCTTTATTGTAAAAATCGAATTTTCCTACAGATTAGGAAAATCTTCCCTTTTACTATACTTACTCATAATCTGGTTGGTAATATCCCGTCTTCATTTGGTAACTTATCGAGGTTAGAGATCTTATATATGTATGAGAATCATTTGGATGGCGCCATTCCAACATAGCTTGGGAAGCTAACGAGACTCGTACAATTGAGGATCTATGATAATAATCTGGTTGGCAGTATCAGGGATTCATTTGGTAACTTGTCAAGGTTAAGTATCTTGATTATGTACAGTAATCGAATAACTGGAAAAATTCCAGCATCTTTATCTAATGCTACAATGCTTACATATCTGTACTTCGCCAACAATGATCTACAGAGAGATATACCAGATGAGTTCAATAGGTTGCTGAATTTGCAGTCTATTGATGCTGGGGATAATAGAATCTCTAGTGGAATTCCAAACGGGCTCTTCAATATCACATCCCTTCAAATTTTAGATCCAAGAATAAACTACCTCACTGGGAATCTTCCACCGGATTTTGGAACCAGGCCTCCGAGTCTTACATGGATTATCTTGCGTGACAATCGCTTTCATGGATCAATACCCCCTTCGATATGCAATGCCACAAATCTCATTGCTCTTGACCTTTCTATAAATAGGTTCAGTGGACTTGTTCCCATGATGCTTGGAAATCTTGAATATCTAGACTTGACCTATCTGACAACTCACTCATCAACGTTGCACCTTCCAATCACCTCGAATGTTTCAAATCATTGGTGACTTGTCAAAATTTGCGGTATTTGGACCTTTCATCTAACCTGTTGAACGGGAACATACCAGAATCCATAGGCAACATGTCAAATCTTGAAGGTTTTAACATGAAATCTTGTGGGCTAAATGATCACATTCCACATGGATTTGGAAACTTGAGCAGCTTGAGTGCCCTGTACCTAGCAACGAATGAGCTACAAGGTCCGATACCTTTATCATTTGCAGGCCTGCAAATTTTGGAAAGCATCGATTTGTCAGAAAACAGATTGGAAGGTTATGTTCTTACTGTACTTTGTAGCATACAGAAGATGGGATATCTGTTTGTAAACGAAAATAGTTTCTCCGACTCATCAATCCCGAAATGCTTTCAGAATCTAACTCAACTTAAAGAACTTTCTCTAGCAGCTAACAATCTTACCATTGGGAATTTGGAAATTAAAGAACCTTCTATTGCTGAATTTGTCCAAGAACCTTCTATATGACTCTATACCAATAGAAGTGGGAAACTTCAAGGCCATTACCACCATTGACCTCTCTTCTAACGATTTCTCTGGTGAAATCCCAAACTCCATAGGCTCCCTTCAAAACATACTGCAACTTGACATGTCGCGGAATAATTTTCAAAGTCCAATACCAAATAGTTTGAGCAATCTGATAGTCATTGATTCTTTAGATCTTTCCTCTAACAACCTCTTCGGTGAAATTCCTTCATCCCTTGGATCACTTCAAGATCTCCAGTATCTCAATCTTTCTTTCAATAGGTTAGAAGGAGAAATTCGAAAGGAAGTGGAGTGTTCGAGAATATCACCTTACAAAGTTTGATGGGAAATCGAAATCTATGTGGAGCTCCACGCTTGAGTTTTCCTTTGTGCTCACCATCTAAAGCCTCTCGACAAAGAAAACGAATAACGTCTTATGTTCTCAAGATATATGTTCTCATTGCTGCAACAGCTCTACTAGTGTTCTCTATGGTTCTTGTGTTGATGAAATTTTCAAAAGTAAAATAAAAAAATGCAATTGCATCAGAAATTTCGCTGGTGGAACTATGGTTTATCACATATCATGAACTTGTGCGAGCAACAGATAGTTTCAGTGTGACAAACCTTGTTGGAGAAGGAAGTTTTGCTATGGTTTATAAGGGTGAGCTTTCTGATGGAACTATCTCGACCATCAAAGTTTTCAAAATCTAGCATGTGAGGGCACTCACAAACTTTGACGCTGAATGCGAAGTCTTAAGGAATCTAAGACACAGGAACCTTGTAAAAACCATCTCCACTTGTACAAGTCCATATTTTTCACAGCCATGATACTAGAGTTCATGCCTAATGGTAGCCTGGATGTTGGTCTAGATAACGGCAAAGTAAAAGACTAGAAGGGGGGGGGGGGGATGAATAGTCTTTTTCAAACTTTTGTCGATAAACACAATTTCTCAGATATCTGTGAAGATATCTGATACTTATTTTCAGAGAGCGGAAGACTTTTTGTGATAAGTGCACGTGCTCAGCAAGATATGTGTAAATACTTAGCAAAGTAAATAAAGCAAGTAATAAATTGCAGAAAGTAAATAACACAAGTCTTTATAGTGGTATCTGAAGGTGGCGTAATCCTTCAACTAATCCACTTCGGTCTTTCTCAGACCTAGAATCCACTAAGACAGATAATTGAGTTAACCTTACAAATATCTTCTCTCGATTCCTAAATACACTAGGTTCCCAACCAAGTGTTCCCCCTGAGTTATTCCCCGGCTTTCTCAGCCAAGTACTTCCTGTACGCAGAAACCTTTTGAGCTATTCCTTAGTTTCCCAAACTAAGTACTTCCTATGCTCAGTAACCTTGGAGTTATTCCTTAGTTTCTCAAACTAAGTACTTCCTGTACTCCACGTCGATTAAGGTATTGGTTAAGGTAGTTTGTCAGGTGAGCTTCTTTAATAACTTATTCAGTTATGCAGATAGCTCTATGAATCAAATATACTTAATACACTTTTCAATGTATGGTATCTTGTTCTTTACTGACCCAAGTCTATGATAAGTGTTCAAGAGAATGAATCTTAGATATGAAATCTTAATTCAACTCCTTCACAGATAACAATGCTTGTTAAGGATCAGGACACTTAGAACTTTTGTGCTACTTAGGATCAAGAGCCTTGGTCGCAACAGAATGCTTGAAGGTAAGTAGTATGCTTGAGAGTTTTGAAAGATAGTGTTTAGTGTTCTTGGTGTAAGTTCTGTGTATTTTTCAAGCATTCTAAGTGTTGATATTTATAGTTGAAAATCATGCCGTTTGAATAGTATCTGTTAGGCTCAATGAAATTCAAACTATTGATATCTGAGTATAGTACTGTTGTACATTTGTCTTCATCTCAGAGACTGCCGTTTTTGTTCAGACATTTCTGTCCGCGCATTTAATGCATTGTACTATACTTTGTCCTGTAGTGCCAACGGAACTATGCATGCTTTCTGAAGCATTGCATGTCCCTTTCCAGAGACCTTCACATCTCCAGATACTTGTTACAACATTGTTTCCCAGAAACATAGTTTTTATCCAAGGTATCAGAGTGTAGATATCTGTGGGCACTTTTCCTCATTCAGAAACCTTGTATTCTCATATATCTTTTGCAACACTTGTTTGTTGAAAAACACTTGTTTCTTCAAGATATCTGGACATAGGTATCTGATGACCTTAGTCTCCAGCAATTTTGTGCAGTCTTCAAATCTTCAAAAATGTTGAGCTTTATGCCGGATGCCTTCTTCTTGGTCTTCTTCAGAGAAATAAAAAATTACATTCAGAGACCTAACATCCTATACAAGATTTGCTAGAATATCATACTTAGTGATTTTCCTCTTTTACAATGTTCAAGTGAACCAAGAGTACTAACCACCTTTCTGAGCTAAGATAAGTCGTTAAGTTGCTGATCAAAATCTAAACATATATTCCTAACAAATTTTTCCCTTTTTGATCAGTCAACGATGACTGTCTGACCTATTACAAATCTGGATGAGGAAACAATCCACTACTTAATCAATTCATAAGATCTTTCAATTCTTTCAATTAAGTGCAGAAAGTAAACATCAACCAAATCACAAGGTGTGATCTTTGCTGACAAGTTATCTTTTTATAAATTGATATCTGAGAGTAGGTTCATCAGATATGTTACAGAGAAGGTTCACATATAACTTTAATAAAACACAATTTAGCGCAGTCAGCAAGATACAAAATACATAGTAAATTAGGACAACAGGAGTAACCAAGCTCCAAGTAAACATCCTAATAAACTAGTCTTCAAGTCTTCAAAAGCAGTTCCATGGATCAATCTGCAAATTTCCTATCACGAAACCTTTTGATATCATCAGAGTAGTCATAGAGAAGAGTTCTAACAATCATCTCATGTCTCCGCAAAACCATGACTTCCTTGTAGGTTTTGGTAGGATTCTTCTTGGCAAAGTGTTTGACCCACATATACTTTCCCCACTCCCAGGCATGCTCGATTCTGATATCTGATAGCTTGAAGTATTCATATATGATCTTCAGATATCTGATGTCACCCTTGTATTGATCTTCAGTCATGTAGAAAGACTCACAGGGTTCCACAACAAGTCTTGCTCTTGTGCATGTTCCAGTGATGTTGGGAATTCTGTGCACATCATCTGGCTTTCCATAAGGACATTCATCAGAGAGGTCCTTCTTCATGGCTTCTATTCTCTTGATAACTTCAAAATCCAACCAGGCTTTGATGTGGTTGGTGTTAATCAAGATTGGCTTGTCTTTTCTCCATGCCATGAGTTGTTTATAGATTGGTTCTGGAAATTTTAAATTTGCCAGTAAGTGCTTAAGCTCCAGAATCCAGTAGCCATTCTTCTGATTAATGCACCTGTAGACAGAGGAGTTGTCATCAGTCTTCACATACTCAATTCTGGCTTCTTCTGTCCTGAGTGGAAGTTGACTTTTTATTCTTTCAACTCTCAGCCTGTTCCTCTCTGTCTTGAATTCTCCCTTGGGGGATTGCTTGAAGAACCACCCTGGATTGACTTGGTATTTCCAGAGGGTGTTTTAGCTGTCAAAGGCTTTGTAGCTATGGGCTCAAATAGGCTATCAACCTTTCTTCTTTTTCTGTGAAGAGGAGCTTCATCTTCATCCTCATCTTCATCATCATCATCAAGATCAATTCTTGTGAAAATTTTGCAGCCTTCTTCATTGCCGTGGGATTTGATTTCTTCTTCTTCTTCTTCTTCAGAAGACTCTTCAATCCCTATAACTTGTCTTCTCCTTGGAGCCTTGGTACTCCTTGGAGGTCTTTGTGCCATGGCCCTTGTTACCATTGTTGTACCTTCAGTTGGTTGCTGGGAAGTAGCTACTATTTGCAAAGTAGCTTGACTTGATGAGGGCTCAATTATTCTGAGTGGTGGCTGGGAAGTTCTCTTGTTTCCTCTTCCTTTCTGAGCAGCACCAACTCTAGATTTCTTCTTACCTTCCCCCTGACCTTGAGGTCTAAATCCTTCCCCCTTAGTCATTGTTGACTGACTAAGTACCACAAAAGATTCTGAGAGAGACTCAAAATTCCCTTGCAAGTAATTGTGGCGAACCAATTTGAAGTTCAAATTTGAGCTCCTGATTTTGTTTGATAAGTCCATTTTCCTTATCAGTGAGCTCTGCCAATGGGCCTTGTATGGCTTCTGCTTTTCCAGCAGCATAGCACGCTTCTTCAAAGGCTTTTATAGCCAAATTTTGGTCATCATCCCTAACCATGCATAGGTCTTTCTGAGCAATGACCAGATTGGTTGTTCTCTGAGTGATGAGCTCAGTGAATGTCTTCATTTCTTTAGGGACTGATGTAATGGCGGCTTTGTCTTGAGAAGATAACTTCTTTTTCAATTTGGCCAGTATTTGAAATCTGCTCAAGTGTTCATTGGAGTTGACATTTGGCAGCTTGTTGAAAATTTCAGGAGCAATCAGCTTCCTTTTCAAATGAGAAACCACCAAGTGCTCATTTCGGTGTTCTGCCAATTTCTTCTCTTCTTCATCACCTGAGTCATCAGCCCAGTGATCTTCATCCTCTTTGACATTTTCATCAATGTTTTCTAGTCCAGCAACCATCTCAGAGATGGGTTTCTTTCCTTTCAGAGAGGAGGATGGTACATCCTTTGGTGATGCAGCCTTAGCATTATGCTTGTCTTCAGATACTTGCTCAGTATCTAGCTCCTTAGCAATGGAATTTACAGCTTCCTGGAGCTCTTTAATCTTAGAGTAAGCTTTCATTTCCTTGATGGTTTGATTTTCAAGTTTATTTAGCTTGACCCTGGATTCAGCTATCTTTTCATCCAGTTGAAGATTTAGCTGTTGTTCTTCTTCCAACAATTGTTTAAGTTGAGCAACTCTGGCTTGTGCATCCAATATTTTCTGAGTTGTTTCTTCAGATTGCTCAACTACTTGTTCAGTAGTGTCCTTTTGTTGGGAAGATGGATGGGTAGATTTCTAAGGAGATGGAGGAGGGGATTGTTGTGATGTCCTCTCAGTGTGCTTTTCAGCAACTGAGGCATTAGTTCCTTGTGTAATCCCTCCTGTCCCTGGTGCAGGGGCATCATCATCATCCTTCTTATCATTATCATCCTTGTGATGGTCAGAAGGATATTCTTCATAATCATTCTCATCAGTCTCCTTCTCTTCTTCATCTTCAGAGACCAGATTGATCACTTCTGGAATAGTGACCATTTGCCCATTAACTTCCTCTTGTTCAGAGGGTATGTACTGTAGGGTCTGGGGCAAGATAGGCGTGAATGCCATCTGCATTCTGGTCTGACCATCTGCTTGGTTAAAAGCTTGAATCAGCTTTCTGGCCACTTCCTTGACAAAGTCCTTATGCATCAATGTTCCAAAGGAATATTGTTCAGTGGGGAACATGGCATGGACATAGTTTTCCAAGTCAAGGGCTCGTGCTCTCCTTGTGTGGTGATCAGTCACCTTTATGATCTCAGATAGATCGGAGCATCGAAGCTTTTGCCATCTCTTGAAGCATTTTAGGTGCTTTGGAAAAGTGTGTTCCTTGAAGAAAGGAAGCAGGTCCTTTTTCTCATCAACAGGGACCTTAGTGGCACTTGATTGAGCCTGAAAGAAAGTGTTCTGAATTAATTTCAAAACTATAGGAGATATCTGGGCTTTAGAGTAGAAAGGTATCTGAGTTACCTGTGTGACAGGCTCAGATGACTTGACTACTGAGGTTCTAGATGCCTCAGATATCTGGTTATGAGGAGGAGACTGGGAAGTCTGATCCTCAGTGATCTTTCTTTCTGCTTGAACCTGAGATTAGAAACATAACACTTATGAAATTTTATCAAGAAAAATTCTATTTACAAAATCAGATATCTGAGAGGTCAATTACCTCCAGTATTGGAGGCTCAGATACTTGTTGCTTAGAGACTTGTGCAGTCTCTGGAAATTTTTCTTGTGATGAAGGCTTTGATGCCTCATCAATTTCCATTTGTTGTGGGGATTGAGCGGGCAATTCCCCAGCAACTTCTACTTCTTTTTGAACCTGTTAAGTAGAAAGTGTTAGTTTGAAAAAAATGATCAGAGATTTGTCTTTGAAGATTATAGTTATCTGAATGAAATACCTTCTCTGCAGAAGGTTCGGATACTTGTTCCTCAGAGACCTTAGAAGTCTCTGGATTATTTTCTGAAGAGATAGACTTTTCAGTTTCTTCATTTTTCTTCTCAGTTGGAGCCTATTAGAAACAAACACTTAATAGTATTAGTCAGGTGTATGAAGCACATATCTGAGATGTTATATCTTAAGGAACTATCTTCTACCTGTGAGACAGGCTCTTGTTCCTTAAGTGGTGAGGCTATGGAAGCCTCCTTCTCAGATTCTGAGGCAAGCTTTGCAGCTTCCTCTTGATGTTGTGTTTCTAAATCAGCCTGTAACAAAGAAATGTTATTAAATAACAAGATTAACAAACACAAAAATATCACAAGTAAAGAGTTAAGCCATTCAGCTACCTGAGCAGTGTCAGGCTGATTGGTCTCTGGAACTTGTGACCCTTCTATGCGTTGGTCTTGTTGTTCCATTTCAACTTCTTTGTTTGAAGTTTCAGGTACTTCAGACCTTTCCTAAGTGTGCGACTCAGTTGCCTCCCCTGGTTGATCATTCTGAGCAGATGCCTCAGTTTGATCCCTCTCATTGAGTTGGGGAACCTGTTCTTTTGCAGGATTTTCTTCAGCAAAGAAAGATGCTGGTATCTCATGCTGTAACTCAAGTATCATTTCAAAGCATCCACTACTGGTTGTTGTGGTTGATGTGATGGTTCTGATCTGGATGAAGAAGGTGATGCTATATGAGGCCTATCCAGATCTGCTTGAGACAGATTTTTAAGTGTTGAGGCAATGGCAGTATCCTCCAACACTAAGGTATCACTCATCAAAGCAACTTCAATAAGGTTAAGTGTTTATTGCTCTGATGGTGTGTTTTGTCCAGTGACTTTGGACACAGTTGCTTCTTCAACAACCTTTGAAACAGGTGCTTGTTCAGCAACCTGTGGTGTAGGTTCTTCTTCAGATACCTCTACACTTGTTACTTTTTCAGCAACCTTAGCCCTCTTTGATTTCTGTAGGACTTGAGAGATAACTAACTCATCATCATCATCGTCAGAGCTCTCATCAGCATTAGAAACTGATTGGTCCATAATCCCTGTGGTTTCTGCAGATGGGGCTTGGTACCTGCCACTACTCTCATTTTTACCAATGAGTTCATCAGCAAGGCTCTCCTTAGCAACATTGATGAGTTCATCAGCAATTGTGTCTTTTGCAGCATTGATGAGTTCATATTCATTGATGAGTTCATCAGCAGTGGCGGCAGATATCTGAGAGTTGATATCCACAATGGGTATGCCTTCTGATTTGCCAGCAAACTTCTTTCGTGAAGTTCTGGGCTTTTTGGTCGCAACGGAACCCTCAGATACCTCTTCAGTCTTTCGTTTCTTGGAACCTTTCTGAGATGCATTAACCTTTTTCATCATGTTTGTATACTCATATTTGTAGAGTAGGTTACTATTGGCTATGTCAGCCTTCTATCTGAGCTCAATGCCAAGCTTCTCCAGCAAGAAGCATATCTTTAGTCCATAGCTCACTGTGGCTTTTGGCTCAGCAAGGCCCTTAACGATTTTAGGCTCAAAGCCTTGAATCTTCTTCACAAATTTCATAAAGGCGTACTTTCCCCAGTTGAAGGGGTTTTCCAGCCTTTTGTCTTGTTGTTGCAATAAGAACATCATCATCCAGCGTTCTTGGCTTATTTGGTCGGCAATAAGAACATCATCATCCATCAAAGCATCTGTGAAGAATACATGCCAACACATCCCAGTGAACCAACAAATGTCTGGTTCTGATGTTAGCAAGTTTGAAGTCTGTGGGTGTATCTGGTTTTTCAAAATCACACACATCACTGTACAGTTGCTTCACACCTTCAAGGAAATCATCATCCTTGTTGTTTATTTCAAAATCATTTCCAAGATTTTGAAGTCCAAACAACTCACAGAAAGTTGTCAAGTCCAAAAAGATGTCCTTTCCTTGAACTTTTGACTTTATAGACACTATTTCAGTGACTTCAGATACACAGGAAATAATCCTGGAATTGTTGTAGAATTCCAACACATCTAGTGAAGAAAATCCACTGGTAATAGCAGACAGGAAACCCTTGATTTGTGCCTTTTCAAGCATATCAAGGATTAGCTTCCTATCTGCTTGATTTTCAATAGCAACAGTAAGATTTTCCTCAATCATGGCACCACCCCAAATCATCCTATGATTTGAAGTCCAATGATTAGGATTGAAGTCTCCTACCAAATGATTGTTTATGACAACCAACTCTGGTGCTTGCTTTTCAGCAGTACCAGAGGTAGTAGATTGGGATTTCTGGGTAGAAGCACGTTTTGGAGCCATCTCTTTATATAGTGAAAGTTTTCGAAAGTCTGAAAGAGATTAAGGTGGAGGATTAGTGATTCTTTGCGGAAGACTAATTGAAGAACAGAGTTTTGCAAAAAAGTTTGAAGGATTGTTTTTGCTATTCTTGTGCAAGTATGAATGTTAGATTAGGCGAAAGTGATTTCTTTTGCCAAAATCCTATATATATATCAACGTAAATCTCAACAGACATATACATACAAATTGATTTTGTATGTAAGTATCTGTGTACTTGCAGATAGGCGTGGGTAAAGTTTGTTTGACATTAAATGCTTAGTGGGCCACGTCTGAGTTTTTACAGTCCACTATTTTACAGAGAAATAATCTCGTCCGTTAAGATCAAACGCCCATTTCATCAAGGGTCACTATTGCTTCTTCAGCAATGATCACAATCAACAATTGTAATTGTGCCCAATTAATGAATTTTGGCGATTTTCTATCTGAATCACATTTCTGTGTGACTAAGAACACTGTTTGCATCTGAGTCTATCTCACACTTAGTATCTGTCCAAGTTTTACACAAAGATAGAAATAATGCAAATTTCAAGAGGGTAGCTGACTGCACACAGTTGTACTATTCTCTTTTGTGTTCCCCCTCACTGAATGATCTAGATATCTGAGTGCATGTCTCAGAAATCTTCAAATAGCCATTTTACCCTTTAGCCTTTGGTTTCTGGATACCCGTTCCAGATTCCTCTTTTCTGGATACCCGTTCCAGATACCTTGTTTTCTGGATACCCGTTCCAGATTCCTCTTTTCCCTCCTTTGATATCTTCTTCAGATATCTGAACTTTTTCAGTTCTTTGGTAGCTCCATTAGTCCAAGACTATGTCTTAAGGCTGAGAATCTACTTTCTTGTAGTGGCTTAGTGAAGATATCTGCAAGTTGGTCTTCAGTGCCAATCTTGAGTATCTCTATATTGCCTTTTTCAACATGGTCTCTAATGAAGTGGTGTCTAACATCAATGTGCTTTGTTCTTGCATGAAACTTAGGATTCTGAGTTATGGCAATAGCACTTGTGTTGTCACAGAAAATCGGAGTTTTCTCTTCATTGAGTCCATAGTCTCTGAGTTGTTGTTGTATCCACAATATTTGTGAAGCACAACACCCAGAAGCAATATATTCAGCCTCTGTGGTAGATGTGGCAATTGAGTTTTGTTTCTTACTGAACCATGATATCATTCTGGCACCAAGAAATTGACAAGTTTCTGAGGTGTGCTTTTTCTATCAAGCAATGATCCAACATAGTCAGCATCAGAATAGCCAACTAAACTCAATCCACTGTCTTTTGGGTACCACAATCCAACTTCTACAGTACCCTTTACATACCTTAATATTTTCATAGCAATGTTGTAGTGTGATTGCATTGGATTTGTCTGAAATCTGGCACACACTCCAACTGCATATTGAATATCAGGTCTACTTGCAGTGAGGTACAGTAGAGACCCAATCAATTTCCTATACTTGTGTTCTTCAACACTCTTGTCAGATTCAGTATAGGTCATTTTGGTTCCAATGCTCATTGGTATCTTAGCATTCTTTTCAGAAGGTTTTAGATTAAATTTGTTGAGCATGTCTTTTGCATACTTTGTTTAACTAGTGAATATTCCATCATTGAGTTGCTTGACTTGCAACCTTAGGAAATAATTCAATTCTCCCATCATGCTCATTTCAAATTTACTTTTCATGAGCTCGGCAAAGTCTTCACAAAGTTGCATGTCTTTAGATCCAAATATAATGTCATCAACATATACTTGAACTAAAAGTAGTTTCCCATCATGGTTCAATGTAAAGAGTGTTTTATCAACATCTCCTTTCTTGAAACCACTTTCTAGTTACAGAGGATTCAAAAAGATCCATATGTAACATTTGCAGTGGCCTTTCACTGGAGTGTCTAGTTTTAGACTTGAAAGATATTTTGGATTGTTCTCCCATTTGGCAAACTGAGCATATACCATCCTTTCTATATGCCATTTTGGGTAGACCAACCACCAATTCTTTCTTGGCTAGCTTGTTCAGAGTTGAAATTCAAGTGACTCATTCTTTTATGCCATAGCCAATTTTCTTCAATGTGGCCAGATTGACTCACCATGAGACATTCTTCAGTTGTGGCGGATGCCCAATCAGCAACATAAAGATTTCCTTTTCGCCTAGCAATCAAGACTGTCTGCTTTGACTCATTGTCAATCACTTTGCATAGTTTTGACTTGATCTTGACAGTGTACCCTTTGTCTACTAATTGACTCATGCTTAGGAGATTATATTTCAATCCCTTTACATGTAGTACTTCAGAGATTGTAAGGGCTCCAAACTTCAGATTGCCAAATCCTATGGTTGGATTTTCATCTCCTCCAGCAAATCTAATAATTGGTCCATCATCGCATTTTCTGTATTTAATCAGATTTGCTTTGTCTCCTGTCATGTGCTTCCCACATCCGCTATCAAAATGCCACTTTGGATTGGTCTTTAGAGTGTTCTGCACAAAACAGGAAACATGAGATTAGGTTCTCATACCAACAATGGAACCATATGGACTAAAGAATCTTCATGTAGGAATCCATTTCTGAATGAATTTCTCAGGGGCATTCTTTTGTTTAATAGGAACATAAGGAGGAATTCTAGTTAAATGATTAGTATCATTGTTATTAAGAATTATTTTCTTCCTTAGTGTGTTCCTTGGTGCTCCTTGTGGTGCTTTCAGATACATGTCAGGTTGCTGAGTCTGCTTGTCAGCAAACTTAGCTTTCCTTGCCAGATTTCTTCGAGCCCTGGCATTCAGATTTTCAGTGGCTTGACTTTTCTTCCACTTTTTATAATTGTTGTGAGCAATCCTAGCCTTTATCCATCGTTCTTGCTCTTGTTTATACTCACGAGCAAGTTGTTTCCCGATGGCTTTATAGCCAATGCCATTTCGAGCACCTGGTGCTATCTGAGTTCTCATCTCAGCAGCTTTGCTAGTCTCTGGGTAGTCTAGTTTCTTTCCAGAAAATGTGACATAGGAGAATTTGCCAGCTCCTGCAATTCTTCCTTTCTGAGAGACATAGCACTGTGGGTGATTACACTTTTCAGTGTTATGTTTCTTTTCAGAAATATTCTCAACAGTTTTCTTTTGGACTTGTTTTTCCCACAAAGGTTTGGTCGCAACTGCCTTTCCTTTGTCAACAGCCTTAGCTTTCTGACCAATGCTATAGGTTGTTTGGGAACCATCTTGCTGAGCACTAACAAATGTTATTCTTTCAGCACTCTTATTCAGAGTGGTATATCTATTTGTTTGTGCGTCCAGCCCAAGTCCTCCCTTTTCTGAAGGATCTCTTAAATAGGATTGTACTTCAGTAAGAGTGTCACTAGCTTTGACATAAGATTGGAAAGACACTTCCTTCTTTTTGAGTTCCTTATTCTCAGAAAGAAGACCTTCACATTTCTTTTGAAGTTTGGCCAATGCTTCTTTATGTGACTTTTATGTCTCAGATATCTGAGCTTTGAGAAATGCATTTTCAGCATCCTTTTTCTCAGATATCTTGAGTAATTGTCAATTTTCCTTTTCAAGAGAATTCTTTTCTTCTTCAAGGATTTCGGCTAGCTCGGACCATTAGAAATTCTCTTTCGTAGAGATCAAGTTCTCTTATGAGATGTTCCAGATCTTTGATTCCTTCCTCATCACTTTCATATGTATAACAAGAAGTATGTGTTACCTCATCATCCATTAGACAAGGTTCAATGTTGGAGATATCTGGAAAGATTTCTTCAGCCACTCCACACACTTCTTTTGACCAAAGTCAACCACTTCATGAGAGACACCACACATCTCTGGAGAAGGTAAGGTGGAATCATCTGAGTCTTCATCCTCAGAGTCAGACTCAATGTCTAGAGCATCCAATTGGATTTGTATCTTCTTTCTTTCCTCAGTGAGCAGAGCTCTCTGACCTCTCTTGAAGTTTCTTCTATCTTTCTTGTCACCTGTCTTTAGCTTGTTGAAGGCAGGGCAATCCTTTTTTAAATGACCAGGTTTCTGACAATAGAAACATATATCGTTTTCGATTTCTGCTTCCTCAGTACTAGATGCTTTCTCGAATGCTTGTTCATGAGCTGAAAGATGCATATTTTTGTACTGATGATAATTTGAGCCTAGATGCTTTTTCAGCTTCTCTTTGGCTTTTCTTCTATCAATCTCCTGACTGACATATTTTCTCATTTGCTTTACAACAAGAGCATTCTCCTCAGTCACCTCCTTGCCTTCCTTCTTTTCAGAAGTTCCTTGAGCAACTAGAGAAACATTCTGCAACTTTTCAGTTATTAGTACTCTATGAGTTCTCTCATAGTCAACAATGGCAATGTGAGAGAAAAGTTCCACTGGAGTGATATCTGGCATCCCTTGGTTAAAGTAGAAAAACTTTGTATGCTCCCAGTTATAATTTAGACTTCTTACAATAGTCTTAATTTTTTCTGGTTGGGTATATCTATTACTTTCACCAAGTGCAGCCATGTCACTCATGAGTGTTGTAAACCGGAAATTTAGTTCTTCAAGAGTCTCTGTGGGACCTTGTTTAAAGTTTTGGAATTTGATCTTCAAAACTTCAAACTTATTTTCCTTTGTTTTCTCAATGCCAACACAGATTTCCTCAATCAGTTGCCAGGCCACTTTCGCCGTTTTTGCACCCCACAGTTTACACTGTATGTGCTCTGGTGTGGAACGTATGATGATATTGCGAGCCTGACCATCCAGTCGATTTCTCTTGGCATCTTCCGATGTCCAGAGCTCTCTGGGTTTTGGCTCGTAAATAATTTGACTGGTAGGTCTCCCACTGGTTGACGCATCTGTCTGTGAGGAGCCATCACTTGGTTCTCTGTCTCTACCATTAGAAACCTCCATGACCTGTTTGAGTTGTTGAATGACTATGGGGCCATTCTTTATCACGTCGATCATTTCATCACTGATGGCTTCTAGGTGGAGCATCATGTTGTTCTTCCATTTCTCATAATTCTCTGGCTTGAGAATTGGAGCGTCACTTAAAGACATTCTGCAGCAAACACACTAAACAAAAAATCAAGTGTAGGTGAAAGGCAGTTAGTGGGCACTTATCTGGGATCTAGGTTCAATGCAGAAGGCTTGGGAACCTCCTGCTCTGATACCACTTGTTGGTCCAGATAACGGCAAAGTAAAAGACTGGGGGGGGGGGGGAATAGTCTTTTTCAAACTTTTGTCGATAAACACAATTTCTCAGATATCTGTGAAGATATCTAATACTTATTTTCAGAGAGCGGAAGACTTTTTGTGATAAGTGCACATGCTCAGCAACATATGTGTAAATACTTAGCAAAGTAAATAAAGCAAGTAATAAATTGCAGAAAGTAAATAACACAAGTCTTTATAGTGGTATCTAAAGGTGGCGTAATCCTACAACTAATCCACTTCGGTCTTTCTCAGACCTAGAATCCACTAAGACAGATAATTGAGTTAACCTTACAAATATCTTCTCTCGATTCCTAAATACACTAGGTTCCCAACCAAGTGTTCCCCCTGAGTTATTCCCCGGATTTCTCAGCCAAGTACTTCTTGTACTCAGAAACCTTTTGAGCTATTCATTAGTTTTCCAAACTAAGTACTTCCTATGCTCAGTAACCTTGGAGTTATTCCTTAGTTTCCCAAACTAAGTACTTCCTGTACTCCACGCCGATTAAGGTGTTGGTTAAGGTAATTTGTCAGGTGAGCTTCTTTAATAACTTATTCAGTTATGCAGATAGCTCTATGAATCAAGTATACTTAATATACTTTTCAATGTATGGTATCTTGTTCTTTACTGACCCAAGTCTATGATAAGTGTTCAAGAGAATGAATCTCAGATATGAAATCTTAATTCAACTCCTTCACATATAACAATGCTTGTTAAGGATCAGGACACTTAGAACTTGTGTGCTACTTAGGATCAAGAGCTTTGGTCGCAACAGAAAGCTTGAAGGTAAGTAGTATGCTTGAGAGTTTTGAAAGATAGTGTTTAGTGTTCTTGGTGTAAGTTCTGTGTATTTTTCAAGCATTCTAAGTGTTGATATTTATAGTTGAAAATCATGTCGTTTGAATAGTATCCATTAGGCTCAATGAAATTCAAACTATTGATATCTGAGTATAGTACTGTTGTACGTTTGTCTTCTTCTCGATGCCGCTTTTGTTCGGAGACATTTACATCGCGCATTTAATGCACTGTACTATACTTTGTCCTGTAGTGCCAACGGAACTATGCATGCTTTCTGAAGCATTGCACGTCCCTTTCCAGAGATCTTCACATCTCCAGATACTTGTTACAAAATTGTTTTCCAGAAACATAGTTTTTATCCAAGGTATCAGAGTGTAGATATATGTGGCCACTTTTCCTCATTCAGAAACCTTGTATTCTCAAATATCTTTTGCAACACTTGTTTATTGAAAAACACTTGTTTCTTCAAGATATCTGGACATAGGTATCTGATGACGTTAGTCTCCAGCAATCTTGTGCAGTCTTCAAATATTCAAAAATGTTGAGCTCTTCTGCCGGATGCCTTCTTCTTGGTCTTCTTCAGAGAAATAAAAAATTACATTCAGAGACCTAACATCCTATACAAGATTCGCTAGACTATCATACTTAGTGATTTTCCTCTTTTACAGTGAGTACTAACCACCTTTCTGAGCTAAGATAAGTCATTAAGTTGCTGATCAAAATCTAAACAGATATTTCTAACGCTGGATATGTTGTTGCATTCGCCGAGTACTTTTTTGAGCCTCATTCAATGGCTGGACACTGTGACTGATGTAGCATTGGCCATGGAGTACCTCCTCCATGAGTATACAGTTCCCATTGTGCACTATGATCTGAAGCCTACTAATTACTTTTGGAAGAGGATATGACGGCTCATGTTGCAGATTTCAGAATCTCCAAAATCTTGGCTCAAGATCAAGAATTCATCCAGACTAACTCACTAGGAACAATCAGGTGCACAGCTCCAGGTATGACAACATTACACCACTTTACACCAAGTACTAAACTTGTTTGCCAATTGGTTGCTCGATCACATTTGTGAATTGTGGAAATCTTTAAACATGCAACATTCAGGTTTTTATGTGAACTTTCATTACATTCTTTTAACGTTGAACTATTACTGCAATAGAATACGGTTTAGATGGACATGCATCCACGAAGGGTGATGTTTACAGTTTCGGGATTTTGCTGCTTGAGACATTCACGGGAAGAGGCCGACAAACAGGGGGCGGACCCAGGATTCTAATTTTGGAGGGGCGAAATTATATATACGAGGTCATTTCAGGGATTTGGGGGGGGGGGGGGGGGAAAACCAAAATTAATGAAAATATTACATATAAAATTTTTCTTTTTCAAATTTTAGGTGGGCGAACGCCCCCTATGCCCCCCTCCTGGTTCCGCCCCTGGCGACAAATGATATGTTCAATCAAGACTTGAGTTTGCATCAATGGATAGCCGAAGCATTAATTTCCTGATGGACTGATAGAGGTGCTCGATTCTAATTTGATCCCAAATACCACTTCTTTCAACAAAGGCAACAGTGCCACGACGAAACATAAAGAGATTGAAGAGACGCTCGTGCCAATAATTCATGTAGCTAGCTTAGATGTGCTTGACAAGGTTACTCGAGGAGAGGATTGACATGAAAGCCGCGCGTCGTAGCAGAGCTAAAGAAGATGAGAGCTGAAATGAAGAAGAGAACCACTACTTGTGCCACGAGATTACCTAGGCCATATGAGTATATGCATGATTTCACAAACTATTACTCCGTCGTGGATATTTTTCCGCAAAATAATGTCTATATATGATTAGTTCTCTTGGTTAGGGTACAGACCCAGTGTTAGGTGTTAGGTCCAGGAACTATTATCTTGTGCGACCGCCCCGGTCGTAGGTTACGCTGTGATTCACGTAAAACCGCCTATGGGGCGTCGTGGGAGCGGTCCCCACGCCTCACTCGAACAGATAACGATGAGTGACGTCTGCGTTGCTTGGGCCCGTTTGGTCAGTTATGTCCCACCCGATTGGTTGGATACTTGTCCGGTCCTTATTGGACCGGACAAGTTTATTTAATTTTCTTTTTTTATTTAAAAATCTGATATTAAAAAAAATAAAAATTATACCAACGACCATATTTTTTCGAGATCTATAAATAGACAACACTCTTCATATGTTTCCTCACACCTCAAATTTCACCCTTCTTTCTATCTTTTAAACTCAAAACACTCTTAATAAACCTTACAACTATCATTTGTCAACAAAAATGTCTTCTTTAGGTCACGAAGATGAAACATTTTACCCGGAGTCTGGCGCCGAATCCGAATCCGAAAGGGTTCCCTTCGACGGTTTTGGTTCATCGAGTTCCAAAATGGCAATGGACTATCTGAACATTGCATTTCCGGGGTATCTTCAGCCACCCCGCCGCCGCCGGAGAAGCACACTCGAACTTACATCAACCGAAAACATGAGAAGTGGCATGAGTCAATGGCCGAGGACTATTTCTACGAGAAATGCACTTTCATGCCAAAGCAATTCCGCCGGAGGTTCAGAATGACGAGGCCATTGTTCTTGAGGATCGTGGAGGCCATCACCGAATATGATCCAACATACTTCAGAGCGGGGCGGATACCGTCTGGTCAAATACATCAACTTTTCTACTCGTACTCAATAAAAAACATCTTTTTTCACTACAAATTTTCAATATTTGTATTAATATAACTATAAACAAAAATTAAAAAATAAAAAAATAATTAAAAAATAAAAAAATGGCGGCGACCACGGTCGCGACCGCCACCACAGTGGGTGACGTGCGATCGCGAGATGCGGTCGTCGAGCAACCTATCGCCCCACAACCAATTTCTGGTCACCATAGTGAGTGGTCTGCAACGGAAAAACTCAACTTTTATTGACACAAACAAGTATAATATTTTGGTACAAAGACTCAAAACACTCAAGCTATTTCAATAACTAATCACTCAAATACACTCACAAGCTGAGCTGAGCTGCTGCTCTCTCTTTTTCTCTCTTGTTTTGTTTGCTTCTTGATTCACTTATTAATTATGCTTCTGCACTCATTCTTGTTTAATACAAAGCCTTACAAAATTCCTACTCATTTGTGAAAGTCCAAAAAGTCCATCTAGTTTCACATAAAAATTATCTATGTTTTATATTTGTCCATTTTAATATTTTTCGCGGATCTGGATTAAGGGTGGATTTTTTAAGAATTGGATTCGATCCAAAAACGGTTTTAGTATAAGATTCAATTTTTTAGGATTTTCTTTCACTTTCTTCATTTCCTTCTTCATGTTTCTCTCTCTATCTTCCAATCTCTTTCTCTCTCTCTCTCTCTAAAACCACCACCCAACCACCACTAAATCCGCCGTAACTCCGTCGTCCGACCACCAATACTAAATCCGATTGCATATTTGAGTAGTTCATGAGCCGATCTACCAATCTATCGGTTTCGTTTTTCTGTTTTGTCGACTTTCAAAATTGTTGACCGGACTTCGAAGCTTTCTGGTTGTCTTCTCCGGCGAATTTCCGACTACTCAACACACATAAGTCATTACCTTGTCGTTTCCTCGATTTTCAGGTCACTTAAGTTTTTCCCAATTTCGTTTAGTTTTTTGTATAAATGGTCTACATTTTAGTCGAAATTATCTAGTTTTGTTCAGTGTTAGTTTGAATGTATATATAATGTTTTGAATGAGTATCCATGGTTTTATATGCTTTAATTTAATAATTTTCTATATTTTGGTAAAAATTATCTAGTTTTTTTTGTATAAATGCCCTATGTTTTAGTAGAAATTGTCTATGTTGTTGGTTTATTGTGAAAAGATAGATTTGTTATATATTGTCTAGTTTTTTTTTGTATAAATAGTCTATGTTTTTCGTTGTTGCTGGTTTAGTTTTTTGTATAAATTGTCTAGTTTTTTGTATAAATGGTCTATGTTTTAGTAGAAATTGTTTATTTTGTCCGTTATTGCTGGTTTAGTTTTTTTAATAAATTGTATATGTTTTAGTATAAATTGTCTAGTTTTTTTTTGTAAATGGTCTATGTTTTAGTAGAAATTAATTGTGTATGTTTTAGAAGAAATTGTCTATGTTGTTGTTGCTGGTTTAGTTTTTGGTATAAATTGTCTATGTTTTACTATAAATTGTCTAGTTTTTTGTATAAATGGTCTATGTTTTAATAGAAATTGTCTATGTTGTTCGTTGTTGCTGGTTTAGTTTTTTTTTGTGTAAATTTTCTATGTTTTACTATAAATTGTCTAATTTTTTTTGTATAAATGGTCTATGTTTTAGTAAAATTGTCTATGCGCTGTTCGTTGTTGCTAGTTTAGTTTTTTTTGTATAAATTGTCTATGTTTTACTATAAATTGTATAGTTTTTTTTATTTTATAAATGGTCTATGTTTATGTATAAATGTTTTTTGATGTTTTTGTTGTATGTATTAGGTTTTCGTAAAAATGGTGGTCGAACAAAGAAATCGATTGGGCACAAAAATTGCGACGTTGTGGAAGAAGGGGTCGACGAACAAATGAAGAGTGTGAAGAAATCTATTTTGTAGATGTATTAAATGTTTTTGAAAAGACATACTCCCTCCATTTCAGAAAAAGTGTTACATTTTACTATTCTGCGGTCAACTGTCTCGGCGTTTGACCACAATTTACTCTTAAACGATATTAATAAATAAATTATTAAAATTATAAAATGAAATTTAGTAATTAAATTTTTATTATATGATTTTATTAATTAAATTATTTACTATTATCGTTTATGAGTAATTTGTGGTCAAACTCGAAGACAGTTGACCGGTCAAAGTGAAAATGTAACATTTTTTCTGAAATTGAGGGAGTATATTTTTTATAGGTTTTAAATTATTTATTTTTTAAATCATTTTGTGTATTGAAATTTATTGGTTGGTGAATGAAATTGAAGTTCATGTTTATTTTTTTAAATATTGTGTTTTGATTGGATAAATAGGTTGTTACTAATGTCGGCATGTTAAACATAGTCAATTTCACGATAAACATAGACAATTTGATATAAAAATCAACATATATGGATTTGGATGAACATTGATGAGTTGAGTAAGTTTTTTTCAAAAAAAATTACGGGTCGACCCGCGAAAAATCATATTGTCTAGTTTTTAGGATAAATTGTCTATGTTTATCTGTTATAGAGTATTTTCAGGACTCTCCAATATGTAGGGGTCTTTCGCAAGACGGACTTCTTCTTTAATATTAAAATGAAGGGCGAATTACATAAAGTACCCCTTAAATTCGACCCAATTACAGATTCAACTCCCGATCTCAAACAATTACATCCAAGTCCAAAATCTATATTTTGAGTTGACCAACTAAAATTTAAATGGAAAAGAAAATGAATTGGACTCAATTGCAATTTACAAGTTTCATTTTACTACACATTATATCCAAATAATTTTATAACTTACAAAAATAGTCCAAATTTTTTTAAATAGCCCCAATAATTTCATAACTAACATAATAGTCCACGAAATAAAATTTTTTTCCGAATACACCCTCATCCCGATCACCTCGCCAGAGCTCCGTGAACCAGCTTCCATGGCGGAAGCACAGTGCTTCCGCCATGGAAGCTCCGATCTGGAGCTTCCTGCTCCAGATCCGGTAGGGAAGAAGATGGTGTTGTGAGTTGTGACGGTGGGGAAGAAGATGGTTGGTGGTGGTTGGAAGTGGTGGGGAAGATGGTGGTGGAGTGGTGGGGAAGAAGAAGGGTATAAAGTTTAATAAATAAATTTTTTGGGGTCTTTTTAACAAGAAATTGAAAGTGTTGGGGGTATTTTAGAATAAATAAAATTAATGTAATTATTGAATTATAAAGAAAAGATAAAATAGGTGAAAAAGTTGACTTTGGGTTTGAATGTAATTTTCAAATTAGGCCTTTGTTAATTTTGGACGAATCTGTAATAGACGTCAATCTAGGGGTGAATGTGAAAAGGGAGCATATTTAAGGGTGGTTTTTATAATTTTCTCTAAAATGAAAGATTTTTCTAATCTATAATAAAATTCGGATTTCAAAAAAAAAATCAATTAGAAACACTACAAACCCGTCAGTAGATTTCATCTAAATACTACAAATAAACAAAACAATCTCACACTCACAAAAACCCATATCATTCAACCATTTTTTCTATCCCTAAAAATCTAGAGATAAACATCCCTACATACCCCTCTATCTCTCTCTCTCCATATCGATCTGGCAAAGCTCGTCTTCATCCACGACGGAGAATCTCGCCGGTGACGTTCTGCGATCTCGGCGATCGAAAATGCTCCGTTGAACTCCGATCGGCAGTCCTATCCCGTGAGAAAAAGCTCGCGTCGTCTTCTTCTTACGGTCGACTGTCGGAACCACGACGGAGAAGCTCCAGATCCGAGATCGCACCTGAAATAGAATCCGATTTGCCCGATCTGAAAATTCCGAGAAAGGAGAATAATCGCAAACTTTGTGGCTGTTAGATGTAGGGTGAAATGGAGTGAGGAAATGGAAGGGGATAAGGTTGTTGCTGATCTCTTATTAGATGTCTTCGCTTAGCCGAATACAGTACAGAGATTGAAGGCCGAAGTTGCATTCTACGTATAAATTAATGAATAATGACGGTAATTCGTGAGAATGTTTTGCGATCTTCTCCTAACAACTCCTTTTCTTTCACTTCTCCTTTATTTGCATTTCACGTGGTGTGGTTGTTGTCATGTATTTTGGATCTCTTATTGCCTTCCTTCAGCGTTTGTCCCTGCGTGGTCTACTTTTGCTCATTGGCTGTGCTCTCTCTTGATAATTGTGTCATTCTCTGGGGTGTATAGTGTTATTCATAACGAAAACCGTGCTAGTTTCGATTGTTATGTTTTTAATAGATGGTGTTATAGTTTTAAGTATCATTTATGTCCGTTATTGTTTTAGCGCATATGTTTTAATACCTATTAGTTTTAAGCAATAACTTTATTGTTTTTAGGTTCTGGTGAAATATTTATGATTTGATTTTCCAGATGCTTTGTTATAATTTTAAAATTCATTGTTATAGTTTTAAGAGTCATTGTTATAGATTTAAGCATCAATACTATTGTTTTTAGCTTGTATTGCATTTTCTGCTTTCTTATAGCTTTAAGATGCATTGTTATAGTTTTTAGATGCACTATTATGGTTTTAAGCTTCACTGTTACTGTTTTTACCTTGTGTTGAATATTTCTGCCTCTTATTAGTTTTAGTGCATATATTATAGTTTTAACACCTATTGTTGTAGTTTTAAACATCAACATTAGACTTTTTAGCTTCCGATAAAATATTTATGATTTGATTGTTTGCAGATGGTTTGTTATAGTTTTAAGAAGCAAGCATTATTATAGTTTTATAAGGCACTGTTATGTTTTTAAGCATCAACGTTACTTTTTTTAGCTTGTATTGCATATTCCTACTTTGTTATAGTATTAAGATGCATCTTTATAGTTTAAAGAGACATTTATATGGTTTTAAGCATCAATTTTACTATTTTTGTCTTGTTTTGCATGTTCCTTTTTTGTTTAAGCACAAATGTGATAGTTTTAAAGAGAGTTGTTATGATTTTAACTCAGTAAATGTTTTAAGTAGGTGATGACGATGACATCGAATTTGATGATAGGTCTCTCAAAGGTGTCATTGCAGTATTGAAGCAACAAAGCACAAGCAGCAAAATGCAGGAAGCTGAAGTTCACCATATTTTAACAACTCCGTTTTCATCTGTATAAAAACACCAAATGCACGTTTATTGTACTTTTTTTTCCTATGAAAATAGATGTTTTAAAACCTTTGAATGACTGAATGTTCAAAATTGTAATAACAGATATCTCAAGTATCTTATTTTAAGCTTGTTTATTGATGTTTTAATGGTATCCATGAAACTTTTTGACTTGTTTAATAGTGGTTTCATGATATTAGACTGTCACTTAAAACTATAACAAACCATCTTAAAAACTATCATGTAACTCCTTAAAACAATCACACTTCTCTTAAAAAATAACAAAAAATGTTAAAATTATGATTGAAATATACAGTAATGACACATTAAAACTATCACATCATCTCTTGAAATATTAATAAATACGTTAAAACTGTAAGTAAAACTTTCAATGTTAACAACTTAAAACCATTAACATAATCTATTAAAAGCACAACGAAAAAGGTGTGTACGCAGTTTTAAGAAATTACGTAGGTTGACCATTAAAACCAAAAACCGTAACAAAAAAACCTTGATTTTCCTATTTTTTAAGAAAATCTTATATTTTTCAAGACTTTGGCTATTGTCCACTCATTCTTCTACTACTCAAAATGAGTTAGTATACTATAAGGTAAGATTTTCCTATAGATTAGGAAAATCTGGTTCAATATCAATAACCAGCCTATTGACCGGACGTGCGGTTTTTAAGCTGAACGGACGCGAAAACTAACCAGACCGGCTTCCTATATATAGGCTCTGTAACACGCTAAAACCCTGGAAAAGAAAAAAACACAGTTGGAGGTGTTTTGTGCGTGTTTTTTGCGTTTTCTCTGATTTCTCGCCAGATTCTGCTAATTTCTCGCTAGATCTCGCCGTCTCCACCTCAATTCCACTGAGTTTCAACATCCAGGCTACTATGGAGATGAATCAGGTAAAAAAAACCACAAATATAGTTTTTACTGTGTTTATGAGAGTTTCTATACATTTTCGACATGATTTTGTTGTTTTTCCTGTGTTGGGGATGTTGTTTTTCCTGTGATTCTACGAATTTCTATGCATTTCACCATGATTTGTTGTTTTGATGACGAATTTAAAACTGATCTATTGTTTCAATGTTAAGATCCAACTGATACAATGCTCAAATCAACGAAGACGAAGAAGGAAGCGGCTCTGATGTGGAAATCATTCCAGAAATTGAACCTGTGAATCAATTCCGTACGTCACTGAACATACATTTACCTTTTTTTTGCATATTCAAGCTTCTTATTGTTTTAATCTGTTATGTTACTATTTTTAAGACATATTGTCATAATTTTTATAAGATCTGTTATATATTTAAGCAACGATACTACTGTTTTAGCTTCTGACATTAATTCAGCTGGTTAATGTTCTTAGACGTGAACATTCTCATGATTTTATGAATATATATTATAGATCTAATAATAGCATTACGGTTTTAAGATGCCAACATTGTTTCCGCTTGATAATGTTTTGTGAGAAATTACTCTAGTTTTAATAATTAACATAGTTTTAAGACGATCTGTTACATATATAAACATCTATGTTACTGTTTTAAACTTCTGACATTAGCCTGCTTATTGATGTTTTAATAGCGTGCAATATACTTTTAAGTTGATCCGTTACAGATATAAAAACGTACGTTGATGTTTTTAACTTGTGACATTGTTTTTAGCGTGTAGTTTTAATATGCTACGTTGACTGTTTAAACGGAATTGTTGCTGTTTTAAAACTATGTACTGTAGATTGTAATCTTGTGGTGCATGGCTTAAAAAAATAGTCTGTTAGACTTCTAAATGTGTAATTATAGTTTTCATGATATCTGTTATTGATTTAATATGTTATGTTATGGTTTTAAGATACGTTAAAAATTGCTACTTTTATTTTAGACTGATATAGTTTTAAACACCGCTATTACTGTTTTAATAGAGAATGTTATGCTTTTAATCTTACATGTTGTGGTTTTAACAGATAATGTTGATGTTTTAATACAATAAGTTATGGTTTAAAAACTTCCTGTTATAGTTTCAAACAACAATGTTACTTCGAAATGTGTAATTATAGTTTTAATGCTATCTGTTATTCATTTAATATATTATATTATGATTTTAAGATGTGCTAAGAAATTGCTACTTTTATTTTAGACTATGCAGTTTTAAACACCACTATTACTGTTTTAATTCAGTATGTTATGGTTTAAAAGCTTCCTGTTATAGTTTCAAACAACAATGTTACTTTTAAATGTGTAACATCATCACTTAAAAAACACAACATCATCACTTAAAAACACAACATTATCACTTAGAACCCTAAACTCAGAATTTCAACGTAAATTCTAAAACCCTAAGGGAAATGGTGAACCCCTAAATCAACTGAACATGAAAAAACCCTCCGGGAGCTACGGTCTTAATTAGGGTTTAGGACGGTCCAAGGCTCCTCCTTGGACCGTCCTAAACCCTAAAGCCTAATTAAGTGGTATCTGTTATTGATTTAATATGTGTAATTATAGTTTTAATGTTATCTATTATTGATTTAATATGTTATGTTATGGTTTTAAGATGTGCTAAAAAAATTGCTACTTTTAATTTAGACTGATGTAGTTTTAAACACCGCTATTACTGTTTTAATACAGTATGTTATGCTTTTAATATTACATGTTGTGGTTTTAACAGAGAATGTTGATGCCGAAAGATCATTGAAAGGTCTCACTGCTGAAACATGTCAAAAATTACTAGAAGTGTATAAAGGCACTCCAATGAACTTGGCTTCCCAATCAAGAAGGGGCCAATAAGATACATAAAGTCTTATAACAAAATTAACAAGATATATTTCATGTGCTCACGTTTGGCTAATGTGAATAGCAATAGGTGTAAAGCACACATCAGAGTAAAAAAACAACCAAATAAATGGATTATATGAAATTGAAGATCATCAAATTGAGCACATCTGTGATCTCAATTGAAGCACCAAGCAGCAAGGGGTCTTTTTTTTTTTCTTCCTATTTACTGAAATTGAGAACATCTGATTTCTAATTATTTAAAATGTTCATGTTATGGTTTTAATGTAATGTGGAGCGGTTTTAATTCAGTTTGTTAATGTTTTTAGAAGGTGATAATGATCCTAGATCTCTAAAGGGTGTCACAGCAGTAACACGGGAAGAGTTGCTAGAGGTTTATAAAGTGCACTCAAATGAACTTGGATTCTCTGTCAAGACAGAGTTCAAAACGATACATAAAGTCTGTCGACAAGGTCAATGAGATATATTTCATGTGCTCATGTCAAGGTTTTACAAGGGCAAAAAACCCAGAAATAGGGAATCCATCTCCTGTTACATTGAACCAGATTGTTGTTCCTTCCCCTATTGTGCAAAATCAGCAGCTAAAAAACAAGAGAAAAAGGGGTAGGATAACAGTTACAAGGACGGTCTGAGGCACAAGGGTGAAATATGACAGAAAGAATGATTTATATAGAATAGAAGATCATCACATTGAGCACAACCATGAAATAACACCACTGCAACTGAATCATTTGAAACGGAGCGAGCGTTCAATATCTGCAGAGAAGGTATAATTAGGCAATTTGAAGAGTGCCATATTAAACCAACCGATGCATATAATTTGATGGTAGCTCAAGCTGGAGGAGAGGAATTCGTCGGCCATACAAAAAAAGACCACATCAACTGTGTTGGCAGAATCAGAGTACAAAGTATAGAGCAAGGTGATGCACAAACACTGGTGAACAAAATGAGGTGAGAAAGTAGTAATTACTGTTTTATACCTTTATGTTACATGTTTAAGGTTTTATGTTCGTGTTTTAATGCGCACTGTTATGGTTTTATGCATGTCTGAACAAGTAACAATTGAAAGCTTTATGTTTGATTTCTTTTTGTATTCAGAAACAAAAGGATGAAGACCCAGAATTTTATCACAGCTACAAGTATGGTGAAGATGCTAGACTACAATGCATATTCTGGAGGGATGGTATGATGAAAGAAGACTACAAACACTTTGGGGATGTTGTAATATTTGACACTACTTACAACATAAACAGATACAATCTTATTTGTGCTCCCATAGTTGGTGTGAACAACCACTGGAACACAATTATGTTTGGTTGTGCTTTCCTATCGAGGGAAAACACAGAAACATTTGAATGGCTGCTCAAAGAATTCGTAGAGTCCATGGATGGCAAGGAGCCAATTACTATATTCACTGATCAAGACAAAGCAATGTCTAATGCTATAAATCAGGTATGAAAAAAAAATGAACTCTACTTTCACATGGTTTTAATATAGATTTTGGTGGTTTTACTAGATATTGTTACTGTTTATGCCTTATGTTATATGTTCCTGCTAAGTTACGATTTTAACAAAGAAAGTGGTTGTTTTACGAGAGAATGTTATAGTTTTTAAAACAGAAAATTTGATGCAGATTTTTAAAAAATGAATTCTTCTTTCACATGGTTTTAATATGGATAGTGGTGGTTTTACTAGATATTGTTATTGTTTATGCCTTGTGTTATATGTTCCTGCTAAGTTACGATTTTAATAAAGAAAGTGGTTGTTTTACTAGGGTGTGGTATAGTTTTTAAAACAACACATTTGCTGCAGGTTTTTGGTGAAAGAACTAGGCGCAGGCTGTGTTTGTGGCATATTCAACAGAATGCTATCACGCACTTTGGAAGACTAAAGACTGATTTCGAATTCAAGAAGACATTTGATTATTGTCTAAAAGGCTGCGCTGATGAAGATGAATTTGAAGCTTGCTGGACAACAATGCTATTAAAATATGGAGTTGCAGATTCTGAATGGTTTGAGAGACTTTATGCAATTCGTAGCAAGTGGTGCACGGCATTAAGAAAAGACTTCTTCTCCGCTGGTTTCTTATCGTCTCAAAGAAGTGAAAGCACAAACAATGCCATTTGCTTCAAGGCAAATAGAACCACATCTCTAACGAAGTTTTATGACATCTTTACGGATACCGTAAAGATGTGAAGGAGTGTTGAACAAAAGAAAGGCTACGATGCTAATAATTCGGCACCTTCGCTTGGAATTGAGTGTAGTTTGCTTGCCCATGCAGCTAAGGTGTGCACAATTGAGGTTTTCAAGTATTTTAAAGCAGAGTTTTATGCCTCTGTTGCTACAACTTGGAGCACCAGTCCTACACTAGAAGGTAAGAATAATTTACAGTTCATTATTGTTTTAAGATTTTTTCTTTAAGTGTTAAGAAGATTACTTACAGGTTTAAGAAAATAATGTTCTATGTGATTGTTATAAGCCAGTTTATAATATTTTTACACCTTAAAATTACTGTTTTAAACATATTCTATGCTCTCCCTATTTATAATTTGTTTTTCTCCAATAGGAACGACTTGGTTCTTAATATACACCCAGACGATACAACAAAAAAGACACATGCAGTGCACTATTTTAAGGAAGGTGAACATGTAACAGTTGATTGTTCATGCAAGCAATACTAAGCACTTGGTTGGTTATGCTTCCATGCCATTAAGGTTCTAACACATCACAATGTAAAAAAGATACCTGAGAAATACATCAACAAGAGGTGGACAAAAGGGATCAAGCAACCTGAATGGAATAAGGTCTACAAAGGTGGAAGCATTGTGCACAAATAATCTGATGAAGCACTACCATGGCGTCAACTAATGTCAAGAAAATTTTACGATTTGCTGACATCATGCTCCAACAATCATGATGCAAGGAGGTCAGTAAGTTTTAAACATGTTAGTTTGTGTTTAAAACTTATTCGTTTGTGTTTTAGTAATTTATACGTGTTTTTTTTGAAAAAAACATTACAGTTATTGATTTAAGCATGTTACTCCTGGTTTTAATCTAAGTTGATATGGTTTTAATGACAACTGAATTTGTATTTTCCACAGGATAATTGAAGACGGATTCAACCGGGATCTAATACAAGTCAAGTCCGTACTATCAATTCAAGCCACAGGCACAAGCACTCGGGCATATAGTATTGAAGCAACAAGCACAAACACTCAAACGAATACCGTATCTCAAGCATCAAACCAACCTCAACTTCTTTTGGATCCAATCCGTGCAAATACAAAAGGAAGGAAGCCAAAGTTCACAAGAAAATTCAACAGAAAGAAGCCAATTTCAAAGGAGAAGTTTGCGTTTGAATCAGACACACCAAATGAGCGTCTCATATGATATTTTATGCTTTAGTAATAGTTATTTGAGAATCTTTGAAATTTACAATGACTGATTTATCATGTTTGCACTTGATTATTGCTGTTTTAATGAAATAATATAATAGACTTGTTTACTTGTGATTTCTTCATTTTAGTTTGTATCTTATAATAGTATTTTCATTGTAGCTTAAAAACTACAATAAACCATCTTAAAAAAATAATGAATCAACTTAAAACTATCAAGAAAAAAAAGACAAAGTTTGATTACTTGTGAATTCATTAATTTAGATTGTAACTTATATGAGTATTATCATTGTCGCTCAAAAAAATAATAAACTATCTTAAAAAAACAATGACTCAACTTAAAACTGTGACATAATTTATATTCAACACATAAAAACTCGAAAAAAAACACTCTCTTAAAAACCTTCACATAAATGCTTTAAAATGCATCAATAACAAGATATAAAACCATAAACATAACACTTAATAACATCTTACATAGAAACTTCGAAAAAGATCACCTTGTTCACAACATACTACAAAAGAAACACTTGTTCAAACCACAACCAAACTGTTTAAAACTACTAAGTACACATAATAAAACCACAACCAAACTGTTTAAAAACATACACAACTTAAACAACTTCTATATCAAATCACACCCTACTTCCTGAGCTTGATTTTCAAAGACTCCAACCTCTTGTCAATTGTGCTATCTTTGTCCGTATCATCAGTTTCAACAGAGGTTTTGGCAGGTACAATATGTTGTTTCTTGGCCCTCTTTTACGTATCTTTTGTCTGCTTAAGCTTTGCTTTCTCCATTTTTTCATTTTCCTTCTCTTGTTTCTTCCTTTCACTCTCAAGCTCTTTTAAACGCTTTTCTTCAGCTGCTTTGGCCTTCTTCTCCTGAGAAACTCTAGCCCTTGCAACAGCCTTAGATTCAACTTTTTCCACTAGTTTATCAGCTTTGTCATTGGGATCAGTTTCGTCCTCTGGAACATCAACATTTGCCTGTTGTTCCTCAGCTACTTTAGCTAGCAACTCCTTCATCATATCATGTTTGTTGACATCAAAATACTCAGCCAAATCCAGCACAGTTGCTCTACAAGAGTTGATGTCAACCAGAACAAGAGTGGCAACAATCTCTTCTCTAAACAGGATACGCCCAGAAAGCTGAAAAACATAACATCAGCAGTTAAAAACAATAACGTTCAAAATAAAAACATAACATCAGAAGTTAAAACATAACATCAAACCTTAGAACCATAACATCAAACACTTAAAAACATAACATCATCAGTTAAAACAATAACGTACAAAATTAAAAATTAACTAATATGAATAAATTAAAAAAAAAAGTTCAACATTCAAAACAAAAAACATTATATTAATAACCATACTATCAATAATTAAAACACCAATAAAATAAAATAAAAACATACCAAATTCAAACTGTCAGAATCATATGGCGCCCCTTGAAATTTCTTCATCTCATGCATTACATATAATGCACAAGTGTTGTTGCCATCGTTTACCTCCAAGTCGAAAGGCATCTTGATATGATTGAAGGCAAAGGATTCAACCTCAGTTGCTCGACTGTGTCTCTTGTTCTGAAGAAACTTGGAAAATGCATTTTTCTGCAAAAAAAAAAATAAATAAATACACAATTACATCAACTAAAGCACTTAAAAGTTCCATACCAATGTGTTGGCACGTTCGAGAGCAATTGGCAGCTTCTCTTCAATCATTTTAAGATTATCCATATGTTCAACAGCATTCGATTCCATGTTCACAACGTAAACAGTGTAGTGCTCAGAAGCATGAAGCACAAAAACAAACTGCAAAAACACAACATTATCACTTAAAACCATAACATATATACTAAAAAACATAACATAATAACTTAAAAACGCATGTCATTGATAACAACACAAATTAAAACCATAACATCATGAATTAAAAACCATAACAGAACAACTTAAAAACACAACATAATCACTTAGAACCATAAGGTTCTAACACATAAAAAAATTAACAAAAAAGAATGCATAAAAAAATATATAATTACCCATTTGATTTGTTCCAACTGTTGCGTAGAAATCGATTGAACAGACATTGAAAACCACGCATCCAAGGAACCCAATAAATCAGTTTGTGCAGATTTATCAGAGCTATCTACGACACAACGAACCCAACTAGGGCAAACAGTAGGACTGAACACGAGACGCTTCATTTTTTCTTTATTCTTCTCCAAAAAGTTCAACAGAAATGCCCAATTATCAATTACAGGACCCTTGATCATTTGTTTAATCTTCAAACTGACAATATCTTCAAAGAAGACATTAATGCCATCAACAAAGGATACAATAGAATCATTGCTGGCAAAAAAATTAAAAACATAAATTAGTATTAACACCTATAAAAAAATAACATCATGCATTTAAAAAACAACATAAAAGATTAAAAACACATAGCCAGGTTTTTTGGAAAAACTACTCTACATTGATCTATTAAAACCATAATAAAAATTTATAAAATAACCACAAAATGACATAAAAGTGTAATACCAAGCTTAAACATCCAAAAAAAAAACATTCATAGATTAAAACAGTGATATAGTAACCTAAAAACAATAACAAAATGTCATAAAACCATAACTAGTAAAAAGATAGAAGTGTACCTATCAACTTTCTCCGCATAGTCAGAAAATAAATAATCGGCCACCTGTTTCCTCAACAATTTCATTCCAGATACTGCAGACTTGTTTGATAACATGAAGTCTGAAACAAGATCATAATCAACCCCAGCGACTCCGCACTCAATACTGCATCCCATACCATCATTATAATCAATATCACCCAAGAAATTGGAGATATCAGCAATAGGATTTAAGTCGAAGAAAACATCGGCAGAGATAGTATCATCAACATCATTTGCAACATTCATCATCTCCACGTCTTTTGAAACAACAACGCAGGCAGTGACTGAGGAGGAATGCCAGCAGCAGCAGCAATAGACTCATCAAAACTTGGAGTACCAAAATTATAGCCAAGATCAAATGAAGGCCCACCTTCTATAGAATACTTACCTTTTCTCATCGGGGCGTCAACAACCTCCTTCTTCTTTTTCTGAGCCTCCTCAACAATGAAATCCAGCATTGCTAAAACCTCGGGATTGCTGTAGAAAGCTTGGCTATCAGTCTGAGAACCATGCATCTTATTCCAGTCTTCATGATATTTTTCCTTATTGAGCTCAAACGAGCTAACAGCAGAGGAGGCACCACCAGCTGATGTACCAACCTGAGATACATTAACAGACGCACCATCTATGGGAACAACGTCATCACCAACAGTTATCAGTTCCAATTGAGATTGAACAAAAACTGTAAAGTTGCGCTTCCAGATAGCCAGTCTCTCCTCTTCAGCCTACAAAAAAGGAAAACAAAATAGAATTAATATTATTAAAAAAAATCACTGAAAACACACAACATTATCACTTAGAACAATAACATCAACACTTAAAAATATAACATAATAACTTTAAAAAAAAAACCACTGCTACCAAGAAAACTTAAAAACATAACATCATCACTTAAAAACACAACATTACCACTTAGAACCATAACAGAAAGACTTAAAAACATAACATAATAACTTTAAAACATAACGACATAACTTAAAAAACAGAACATCATAGTTTAGAACAATAACAACATCAATTAAAACAATAACATGCTAACTTAAAAACATACCATTCCTACCAACAAAATTTAAAAACATAACATCAAAACTTAAAACCATAACAAAAAAACTTAAAAACACAACATTAACACTTAGAACCATAAAAATCATAAGTTAAAAACATACCATTGCTACAATAAACTTAAAACCATAACAACAAAACTTAAAAACACAACATCATCCCTTAGAAACATAACATCATCAATTAAAACAATAACATTAACACTTCAAAATATAACATAATAACTTAAAACACAAATCATTGCTACCAAGAAAACTTAACACCATAACATCATCACTTAAAAATACAACATTATCACTTAGAACCATAACAGAGAGACTTAAAAACATAACATAATAACTTAAAAACATAACAACATAACTTAAAAAAACATAACATCCTAGTTTAGAACCATAACAACATCAATTAAAACAATAACATGCTAACTTAAAAACATACCATTCCTACCAACAAAATTTAAAACCATAACATCAAAACTTAAAACCATAACATCATATGTTAAAAACATAACGCAAACCAAAAGAAAGGAAAACTTACAGAATAACCCAACTTCTTAATATCACCGTCTTTTGGAACACCAGCTGGGATTGCAAGCCTCAATGTCACAAAATTTTCGTCATCATCCGCCTCAGTAGACGGTTCAGCATTCCCCTTCTCCATACCAATATTTTCCTGCTGCCCTCGTGGTGATATAACAGCTGCAGCATTCAACAACATATCTACTTGATGATCAACTTTCTTTTCCAATCTAACTTCTTTGCTATCAACAGTAAGGCCCTCTTCATAACGGCTAATTGGATACACATTCTTCAACTGCAGACCCCTGCAATAATTGCCTTCTTCTTGATTGATCCTGTTCAACAATCTCTTGTTTGGCCAATGTTTTATCAAAGGCAATTCAGTTGGTTCTAACTCTCCCTTAAAGGGATAGCTGTAGAAAAATAAAAAATATTAAAACCATAATACAAACACTTAAAACAAAAACAAAAGTCTTAAAACAGTAACATAAATAACAAAAAACAGTTATTGTAGAAACACTTCTTTACAAAAACACCATTAAAACAATAATATAATCAGATAAAACTGTAACTAAATGAGTAAAAACATAAAGTGCACCTGTGAAGATAGCAGATCAGCAGAACAAGGACGCAACCACTAACAGATTGTGCATTAGGATTATCCAGGTACCTTGAAATACCCTTATCGAGCCTAACCAACACATATCCACACCAGTCCATACCCTTCACCTTTCCCATATCTTGCAGCACTGGCAACAAATTAAAATCAACAGTGTGATTTGCATTGGGAGAAAGTATGCAACCACATGCATACAGAACGAAAAGACGTTTAAATTCATCACCGCCATCCTTCATCCTTTCCATGTACAGAGGCAGTATTGCACAGTATACACCATCATACTTCAGGGACTTCTTTTCCTTATTATCATCCAAAGGAGGATATCTCTCCTTAAAATCATCCTTCAACTTCTGGTCAGAAGCCAAAATTATCTTCTTACCAATGCATCGAGGGAGAAGAAAGATATCTTGAATATCCCTACTACTGACTTGATAAACACTACTGTCAGACTTATCATCACCAATGTTCTGAATACACACACCGGGCTCAAATTTGTTTACCATAAATGGTAAAATACCACCTGGCATCCTTTTGATATCCATGTGCAGCAACCCACCAAAGCCAATAGAAATGACATCCTCCTTTTGTTTCTCAGAGAGTTCTAACTTGCAAAAGTTAAAGCTCATGCAGTGTCCAAACTTCTTCTCCGCACCAGACTCATCAACAACAACATTCTTCTTCTCACGGTTACGGAGTTTCACCTCCTTCCCCTCTAATTTTTTTTCACCAGGCTTAGCTTTTTTACCCTTCACCACAACCCCTTCAACTTTCTTACCCTTGGAAGCACCTTGAGAAACTCCTGTACTACTCCCAATAACTGTGCCTCCCTGAGAAACCGTAGTCTTGATAACACGAGTAGCGATTAAGCGTAAACCTCGATGCAGTACCAACAACCTCCGTAGATGTAGGCTGTGCACAGTTAATATCTTGCTCTCCAATATCAGAAGAAGCTGGTGCTGCAAAAAAAAACAAAAAACATCAGTAATAGTTCTAAAAAACAAAATTATGTATTAAAAACATAACAGACACCGTTAAAACAATAACAAAACACATGAAAAAAATAAAGCATTTACACTAAATAAAAACACAACAAAGACCCTTAAAAACACATCATATGTCATTAAAAACACAACATACATTCGTAAAAAAATAAAACATAAAATCCTTCAACCCACAACATAGATACTTAATAACAAACAACATAGATCCTTAAAAATATAACATCGTAAATTTAATATTTCAGCAAAAGACAAAAAAGTGAAACCCAAACAAACAATAACACATATCCTTAAAACCATAACATAGTACACAAAAAAATACCGCAAAAAATAACATACAAATTAAGAAAAGCACAAACAACAACAAAAATCAGTTTACGACAACTTTAAAAACTTTCACACACTAACTAAAAACCACACTAACACCACTTACAAAAAATGTAAAAGCGTACATTCAAAATTCAACATAAGACAGAGTAAAACTATACAAAAACTACACCACACAGCCTTAAAACCATAACATAAACTGGTAAACAGATAACAAAAAATGCAATTTCAAAAACAAATTACGCACTGAGAAACAGCGCGAAGCTAAAATTCAAAAACACAAACAAACAGATGAACGAAAACACATCACAAAAAACCTTAAAACCATAACATAAACTGGTAAACAGATAACAAAAAATGCAATTTCAAAAACACAAAAAACCAGATCTGGTGAAAAATACACGAGCGCATGCAAAAATTCGAATACTCAAACAAAAACAGATAAACAAAAAACATCAGAACAAGAAAGTACAGGAACAGAAAAATAAAAAAACAGAGATAAACAACAAGTTTAGAAAAATCAGATAAAACTTACATTGCGTTTCCGCAGTAGTCGTTGCCTTCAACCTCTTCGCCGGAACTTCGACGTCAGCAGAACCACCTTTCGTCTGAGATCTCTTTTTCGTCATACTTTAAACTTCAGAAAATGCTTGAGCAACTCGAACTTTTAAAGGAGGAAAAACAAAACCCTTAGATCAATTTTTCCGTGATAAACTGAAAGGAATCGCTTGATTTTATAGAACAATGTGGAAGAAAAAACTGCTAACGATGAGGAAACTGCTAATTCGAAATTTGAAAATGGAGAAACTGCTTCAAACAACGATTAGATTGAAAAAACAAAGAGAGAAAATGAGAGAGAATTGATAGAATTATAAAAAATAAAGAGAATTATGGAAAAATGAAGCGACCTCTCGGTTTTAGCGAGACTAATGATTACTGAGGGAAAAAATGAGATATCCGGTCAGCTGTTTTAATTTAATCCGGCCGGTCAGACCATAAAATACTGAGAACCGCGAGAAAACCTTGATTTTCCAAGTTTTATTGAAAATCTCCCCTTTTCTAAGACGTTTGCACTCAAAATAGGCACACTACTATTTAGGAAAAAATTCATTTTGGTACCTTAAGTTGTGACAGTATTGTTTTGGTACTTTAAGTTGTGACCGTCCAATTTTGGTACCTTAAGTTGTGTATTCGTCCAATTTTGGTACTCCGTTAGTCAAACTTCACGGAACCATTAATTTTGACCGAATTAGTAAAAATTAGCGTGAATTAGTCGATTTTCCGTCAAGTCGGCACGTGAATTAAACACGCGCTTAACAAAATATTAATAAATTTTAATTAAAAAATTAATTCATTGTCAATGAAAAATCGACTAATATTAATATAAAAAATATTAATATTAATAAATTTAAAAATAATGATTCATGATTAATGAAAAATTGACTAATATAAATAAAAAATTAATTCATGATCAATGAAAAATCGACTAATATAAATAAAAAATATTAATATTAGTAAATTTTAATTAAAAAAATTAAATCTTGATCAATAGAAAATTGACTAATATTGATAAAAAAATTAATAATATTAATAAAATATTAATATATTTTATTAAAAAAGTTAATTCATCATCAATGAAAATCGACTAATATTAAAAAATTATTAATATTAATAAATTTTAATTAAAAAATTAATTCATCATTAATGAAAATCGACTAATATTAATAAAAAAGTTCCATGATCAATGGAAAATTGAATAATATTAATAAAAAAATATACTATTAATAGAATTTTAATATTTTTTAATTACCATTTATTAATATTTTATTAGAGCGCGTGCAGTTCACGTGCCGATTTGACGGAAAATCGACTAATTCACGCTAATTCTTACTAATTCGGTCAGAGTTAACGGTTCCGTTAAGTTTGACTAACGGAGTACCAAAATTGAACGACTACACAACTTAAGGTATCAAAATTGGACGGTCACAACTTAAGGTACCAAAACGATAACTGTCACAACTTAAGGTACCAAAAATGGATTTTTCCCCTACTATTTATATGAGGAAGTAGGTCGATGCTTTGCTCCTTTTCTTTTCTACCAATTTCTGGAGTCTTCTTCTTGCCGCCTTTGACATGTCCAGATTTTTCTCTTCCTTCAATTAATTTCGTATTGTATCTTGGTCCCTCTAGAATTTTCTCCAAGTCCCTTATTTTTGTCTATTCAATTCTAGGTCATCTAGATTCTTCTATTTATAAATTGAGCTTAATATTTTCAACATCCAATCATTACCCATTTAATTGCAAAGGTTCGCTCATATTATAGTAGGTATGATATATATGAGCGTGGGAATATTTGGATGTACTTATTTGTGTGTAATATTACAGTGTGTATGATATAAGAGCATTGAACAGCCTCTTGTTTTTGGAATTTTAAAATTTGGGACTTTATGTATATTAAAATTTAGAAGTTTTGTGGTTAAGTATAATAACATGAAATATTAAATTTAAAACTAAAGGAGAAATGACATTGTAAAACTATAATATTAATGACAAGGGTTGACTTTTGTCCTTTAAGTGTAATTTTTTTATGTTGTAAGTCACATTTTGTACTTCAGTGTAATATTGTAAACATTAGGTAACTAAATGTTTAGTGACCATTTTAAAAGGGTGTCAGATCGATGAAAATCGTTTCAATTTCTCGTCGAGTATCGACGAGCCATTGACTAGTTATTCTTAATATATTATGAGTCATAATTAGGTATAGTTGAGCAGTAACTGAATGTACAAACTTGAAGTGTTGGAATCGAGTCGTCATGTGGCTTGTTATGTCTCCAAATAGAGTATTTAATGATAATTGAATATATTTGTATAATTTAAACTTGAAGTAAATAAACTTATAAATAGGAGAGGATATATGTGGAGATCTAGTGATAAGTTTCCTCCGAGGAGGAGGATTTTCTAGATCTCTTGATAGATAGATAACTAATCAGACTACCAAGTATCATAAGTCAATGGCCCACACTTTGTTTTTTACTCAAATTTCGAAAGGAGGACATGAATACAAGTCAGCAATTCTCTGTTTCTTCCCAAGACCACAACTACTAGACTATCCAAGAAGACAACCCAGGAAATGAGCTCTCTATGAGGAATGGAATGTCCAATGCTGGAGACGTTATCGACTGGTTCGAGGACGTTGCCGAGCATGCCGGCCACATCCAGACGGAGACGCTAAGGCGGATTCTTGAAGTGAACTATGGGGTAGAGTACCTCAAGAAATGGATAGGGGATGTAAATGTTGGTGAAATGGAGGGATGTACATTGGAATCACTTTACACTTCATTGGTGCCACTTGTTTCCCATGCTGATTTGGAACCTTACATTCAAAGAATTGCTGATGGAGATACTGAGCCTATTCTTACTCAACAGCCTATCACAACTCTATCATTAAGGTCTAATTACTATCTTAATTATTGCTTCTTTAATTTTGAGTGATTTCTTTAGCACATGATTTTCTTGCAAGCTGAATTTCTAGGTTCCAACTTCCAAGTCATTAGTAAAAAGTTCATCTTTAATTTGTTCCACTTTTATGTTAATTACAAACTTTTATGAGAATTTTACGAGGAATTGTACCTCCTGCGAGCCCGGATCACCATCTAACTGTGAAAATAAGATTAAGATGCTGGAAGTTTACAAGTATCTAAGAATCCCAAGATCTACTGTCATGCTGGAAACTCGAAACAAGAAGAAATCAATTACTGTACTTTGAGGAGGATGGTAGTTATAACTCGGTATTTAGTATAGTTTGTTGTATTTTTTTGCTATGTGTATCCCTGCTTCTCATTGTATTTTTGTTAGTTATCATGTTTAGACTTCCTAGTGACTCTAAGAATCGTTAAGACTTGTTCACGGATTCTTATAATCCCGTGATTAATTTTGGTTTATTTAATAAAGTCTTTTTAATTTATAAAAAAAAAACCTAAAAGTATCATGTTCAAATATATTTTTAAATATGTGATGTTTGTAGTTAAACATGTGAGGTTTGTAAGTAAATATGTAATGTTGATCCTGTTTCGTAAGCTTTTCGAGATACGGTCTCTCGCAAAAGTTACTATACTCCTAGGATATATCCGAAAAATATTTAATCCATTATGCCTCCAGTTCTGGTACAACTGAGGGTAGGCAAAAGTTTGTACCTTTCACTAGCCACAGTTCAAAGACCACTCTTCAGATTTTCAAGCTTGCTGCAGCTTATAGATCAAGGTAATTATTTAAGCTTCATTTAATTTCATCTCATAATTACAGATATTTTTTTTTATGTTTAAAACCTCTAGATGCTCAAAAGTCTTCAGTCTCTGGATAAATTATTTAAAGACAACTTATGTTATAAAAAAAAACGTTTATGTTATTAATCAAAACGTTTACATTGTTAACGAAATAAGTCCTTTTGTAATATGAAAAATCATCTATGTTGCGAACATAGACGTTTTGATTAATAACATCGATGATTTCCTTGACAATATAGGTTGGTCTCTAGCTAAATTATTTAGAGACCGTCTCTTAGGAGACTTGATCCTAGCTGCTTAGTTAATTGATATTCACATGAATATTTATTTCACAAAGTCTTGAAAGAGATATGTCTTAGTGAGAGACCTGAGAGACGGATCGATATTCTTAAGTATATGTGTAATGTTTTAAACAATATCAGTAATGTAACATTTTTGGATATAACTGTAATGTTTATCCGTCTTTTTTTTAATTTTTTTATAACACCGCCTCTTCAGAGACACTTACTCTATTTATTTTAGCTTAGGATATCATTGTTTTAATTTTCGTTGATAAAAAACCTGAATTTATTTCCTAAATCTTGCTATCCATGCATTTATTTCCTACTTTCGCCCCTGCCTTGTAGTATAGGTTTTATTCCTGGCTCCGCTTCTAATTCTGCGATGGAGCAGAGTGTATCCGACTAGGGAAGGGGGGAGAATACTGGAGTTCATATACAGCAGCAAGCGGTCCAAGACGAAGGGAGGGATAACGGTAGGAACGGCAACAACACACGTATACGCAAGTGAAGAGTTCAAGATGAAACAAGAAGAAACAAAGACATTCACTTGTAGCCCAGCAGCAGTTATTTCGAGTGGAGACCACAAGCAATCTACTTACTGTCACCTCCTCCTCGGTTTACACTTCTCAGATCAAGTCGAATTCATAACCTCAACGTTCGCATACAGCCTCGTGCAAGCATTGAGGTCATTTGAAGAGTTTTGGAGAGAGATATGCATGAACATCAGAGAAGGCAAACTAAGCTCATCAAGAGTCACTTCTCCTGATGTGCGACAAGCTGTTGCCAATATCATCTCTCGTCCTGATTCGAACTTGGCCACAAGGGTTGAATCAAAATGTAAAAAGTTGGAAGAAAAAGATTGGTATGGTTTGATAACAACCCTGTGGCCTAATGCAAAATATGTGTACTCAATAATGACAGGGTCAATGCAACCTTACATAACTATGCTCAGGCATTATGCTGGGGATTTGCCATTGTTGAGTGCAGAATATGGATCCACTGAGAGCTGGATTGGTGTAAATTTGGATACTTGTTCACCACCAGAGAAAGTTACTTTTGCAGTGGTTCCAACCTTTTCTTATTTTGAGTTCATACCACTTTTTAGACAGGACAAGAACAATGGAAGCTGGTGCAAAGATGATTTCATAGAACATGATCCAGTGCCTCTTTCTCAAGTCAAGATTGGTCAGGAGTATGAAATTCTCTTAACCACTTTTACAGGTCAGTAATTTACAAGTATTTAACTTTTCTTGATTAGTTTTATACTACTCCGATCCGTCACAATCTCAACTTTTCACTTTTCTTTTTCGTTTGTCCCAATCTCAACTTTTCATATGTAAAATTATTTTTACTTTTATTCATTCACCCTACATTTTCTAAATTATTTAATTATTTATATAGTTTAGTCTTAAAATTCGTACCCAACTCAATGGGGACTGGGGAGTGTTATGGAAAGCTTGTTAAAATGCACATTTACATCTCTTTCATGAAGTATCTAAAAATGGGATAAACTTTGATGTATGGTAGCACCCCACACTCTATCAGTGGGGCCCACAAGTTATAGTGACGGGTCGAAAAATCCCTAAAAATGTATCACATGCATGCCAACTGGCAATTCATCCTCAGCCATTAACATTTCAAATTTTACCACACGTTGGATAATGAGGCTGACATTTATGATATTTGTGTGTATACTACTATACTGTACCAGTTATATTCAGAACTAACAAGCCAAGTGGACACAGACAATATGATCTGGCAATCATTTACAGCACACATGAGTAATCTACTAAAGCTCCCATGATAAAGTATTGTCCTTTTCCGAAGGAAGATACATGATACATGGTACAAAGCTTGAGGAATATGCATAAGTATCTTGATAGTATATTCATGCTATAGGCACTTTTTAGAATATTCTTTTTCATTAAAACACAAGTGAAAAGGTTGATCGGAGCATATGGCTATTGTTGGTGGATGTTTATTGTGCTTGATTATGCAGGTTTATATAGATATAGATTAGGGGACGTGGTAGAGGTAGCCGGTTTCTACCGTAACACCCCGAAACTCAACTTCATATGCAGGAGAAAGCTCATTTTGTCAGTAAACATTGACAAGAACACAGAGAAAGACCTTCAGTCAGTGGTGGAGAAGTGTTCACAAATACTTGAAAAATCGAAAACAGAACTAGTCGACTTCACCAGCCACGCCAACATATCGACACACCCAGGGCACTATATAATCTACTGGGAAATAAAGGGGGAGATGGAGGAAACTTCACTAAGGGAGTGTTGTAGGGAAATGGATGCTTCATTTGTTGATCATGGATATGTTGTGTCAAGAAATAGCAATTCCATTGGGCCACTGGAACTATGCATTGTGGAAAGAGGGACTTTTAAGAAGATTTTGGAGTATTTTATTGCAAACGGTGCAGCTTTAAGCCAGTTCAAGACTCCTAGGTGCACTAGCAATCCTTTTCTGCTGAGGATTCTTGATTCATGCACTGTAATGAGATTTCACAGCACTGCTTATAATAGGGCATAGTGTTTTCTATCAAATAAGTATGCAAAAGAATAATATGGTATCTCAATCACAAAAAGGAACAAAAACATCGCGAAATCAAGAAAACAAAGAGAATGCCATGACGGGTACACGCAAACAGTGTCTTTATCAAATTGTGAGATTCTCTTGAATGCCGGTGAACGTTCCAATAACTTTTCCACCCATGTCTGGAAATGTTTCAGATCCGGGAAGTGACTTCACCCTCCCTGTTCTATCAACTTCTACCGGATACTTAAGTAGGTGTCCTGCCATTTCACTTACTTCAGTAGATGCAAACTGTGTCCAGTTATGCTCACCCATCCATCTTACACGCCTCACACATTCCAAACTCTCCGGTTGCTCGAAACATTGTTCAAGAGTACCTGTGTGTTCTGCCCACAGTGACATTCGATATCCAAAAATCTGGAGCACAAAACATACAAAATTTTCTATTAAATTTCAGCTACACAACTTTAAATTAAATATTCAGAGTATATTCTAGTGGAATGATATGTTTCTGAAATGTAATTAGCAATGAGTTGTAAATATCTTGGCAGGTGAGAATTTATAGTCCCAGTTCAGTTTTGTAACATCAAATTACCTTAAACTTCAGCTTCATGACTTCACATCACAGGATTTACTCAGAAACAAACTGGTTGCATACAAAATATTATACCTAGATTGTATCAGATCACAATAGCCGACGAGATCTAAGCTTTTATGATCAAGTGAATTGTTTTTAACATAAGAGACAACCCCTCGATATAGCTACATTCTGAAGTATTCTACAAGTCAAAAGTTCGCAAAATTGAGGTATAATATGTTACCTGCCCACGAGGATTGGCATGGCTGTTTGTCCACGTATATTGAGGCTGATATGCACCCATGGCTATTTCTGTATCCCTGGTTCCTTCAAGAGAGCGTTGGTTGATGTTAGCAGATCCCATTAGCACAAACTCATCATCCACAATCATTCCCTTAGAATGGACATAGATCATGAATCGCCGGTTTTTCCTAGTAAGTGCCTGAACAAACACAGTGCAGGTTCAGAAGGCAAGCGCGTATATGTAAAAGCAAGAATACCATGATGCAAGTGAACCCTTAAATAATTTAGAAGGCAAGTCATATACTTGTGGAGTAGTTTCTTTAGAGGTATCTGGCGTGCTTTCCGGGTCTACAGCCTCACGGTTCCCAAGGCAAAAGAAATTCAGATAATCTTGGGGTTCATACTCGTCCTGAAGACCCATCTCTACTAAAGCATCGTAGATGGTGATATACATCATTTGCATTGTATTGTACTGCAAGCATATGAAGAATCATAAGGTTTAATGAAACGGAAAAAATCCTAATCTATGAATGCACTCTTGTCAGGTTTCGCTGTCTTACTGTAACGATACATAACAAAAATCCTGTATACGAAAAGTTGAAAACACATTTTGCCAATTTCTGAAACTTGGTACATTGTGCATACCTACAAGAAAATATGCATGGCAGCAGGGCCTGTATTTTACATTCATCTGGTATGAGATAACTGTTCAGTTCCGAAGCCCTTTTTTCGTTTTTGAAAGACTGATTTAGTAGCAACTCACATTTATATCCCTCTTACAAAATAAAAAAGGATTAGGATTTATTAAGTTGGATACAAGAAATTAACCTGCCAAAAGAGAATTCTTTGAGTTGGAGTACTGGTTGGATTTCCCTCTGGCCACATTGGAACAACAATGTACACAGCGAATCTCTCTCTGGCTCGAATCTTGTTAGCAATCTTTAGAGCAATTTCCATCGGGATTAAGTTGTTCGCACCTGAATATGAAAACAAGAATTATGTTCTTCATTTGCTCTTTTCAAACAAAAAAAAAAAGAACAGGACACCAAGAAAATAAAACACTTGAAATAGCCACATCAGAGATTTTTAGGCCAATCTTTTTTGGCAAGTAATCAAATACAGCAAAAATAGTAGCTCCTGATGTCAAGCGTAATTAGTATCATACAATATGTATAAAAACAATGAATTCCTCACCCAAGTCCTTATAATTTGCCCAATTAAACGACGACCCAAGGAAGTACTGGTTCTCAATATAGATGAAGTGTTGTGCCGCACGAATTGCTTTCACATAAGCTGTATGTATGCTCATGTCTATAAGTACATTTTTCCCACACACCAGGTTCTATTTCATACCAGCAAAGGCAAATGTCAGTTTCACAACCATTTCAGTATCATAGCAAGTGCTGTGCCAATAAAATGTCAGATTCATTATTAGGTTACCCTGCCAGACGCTTCTTTAGGATCCTTGGGGAAACCTTTAACAGAGTTGGAGTCGATGGAGCGAAACACCTGAATTATGAATATTTATTTTATGTACATTTTATGCCGAAAACATTGAACGGATTAATCAATTACGTAATTTGATCATACCTGCACGTGCCAGTCTTCTGGATCGCCTGAGCTGCCATCCACTGCTTCTGCTAACCCAACTATATCAGGCATCCTCTCAAGCTTGAGTAAAGAATCATCATGTGATGTTTTCACTTTTTGCAGCCCACTACGCTTTGATGCCTTCAACCAGCGCTCCTCAAAATTTTGTAAGACATCGTACGCAGCTGGCCCATCAATTTGACAGTGCAAATCGTGCCATGGCTCTCTTGGACAACCATCCGTAGGAGTCTACATAACCCAAGGTATTGACAATTAAAATGAAAACTTGTAACTCATGTATGCAAAAACTAACACGAAGATAATCATAATGAAATGAATCCTATCCGTGATAACTGTATCACGATAGTTACCACATAGTTAGGATTGTGGTAGTCTTCCTTATGAACAGTTTGCAATGTGCTAAAAATTTGGTGTTTTGGGGTATCATATCTTCCACGGCATAGGTCAAGACCTCCAACAAATGCTACGACCTTTCTTCTAAAGTTACCAGCATCAGCATCTACAATCACACTTTTCTGATGATGAGTATAGATTGTTCCTGTTTCCTGATTGCAATAGGCGAAACATATAAGTGTCTTTCGGAGCCAACAGTGTAGTGATGAGATGTAAGTAACAAGAATTTCTAGCTCTGCCTATTAAACATCATGAAAAAATTCAAATATCATATTCCAGAATTATCTTGGCAATTTCAAACAAGAGACAATGAGACCTGTGTGTATGATAGCCACATACAAGTATTATACTTATCATGTTGCAAGCAGAATGAAACTTAATGATGAATGGGATCATTTAAGCAGTAGAGCAGGTAACCTGTTTTTTGGCCCAACTACCTTTGGCGGCACTACGAGGACACAACAACACTTGCACAGATGAATGCTTGAAAAAACGCCGTGTTTCTTCATCACTTGTCCCCATTACACCTTCCTAAACATTAAAAAAGGGATACAAGATGGTCAAATGGAAAGGCCTATCAAAAGTAACATTGGTAACGAACGAAAACTCAGGATTCTGAAAGATAAATTGGAATGAACTCTCAATGATTCAATAATATTCCTGATTTCCATGAAAAATAATTCAGAACAGGTCCATGACTGAAATATGCATCTGACGATATATAGGCATTGTTCTGATGTAAGAATGGACTAAAATTTTCTACATTTACATCAAACGCTTCAAAATGCTTCCAATTTCTGGATAGTAGCCAAAGCAAAAGCAAATGAAAAGTTTCAATACAATAGCAGTTTAAACAATAGTTTGACAGGTCCAAAATATATCTGGTTTTTAACCACATAAACATAAATCAGAAAGCAAAACGGCTTAATTGAACATTTAGATCACACATTCTCATGAATCATAATTGACAGCAAATCAAGGCAGAAAGGTTCTTACTGTCTTAAATCCCAATATGCTTGTTGAAGTAGGATCATCCCATATAAGGAGCAACACCCTGACACCTTCCTGAGACTTGACTTTCAAAAGCTCACCCAAACAGCTGTTTTCGACACCAGGATCATCCCTAACGAGATTAACGATGTGGTACACAGACCATCCAGTAATGTAAACAAACCGACGAGCTTGGCTTATCGCTTCATGTATATCACGCCAACACTGTCCGTGCTGATAATGCGCACCATTAGCCAACCACAAATTCGGAAGTGTCTCATCTTGTACATGAGCATCTTGGTACAGTTTCACAGTTCCACCTTTCCGTATAGGAAAATAGGTACCAGGCACGCCTTGATACGAAAGATCAGACCCAACACCACCATGATAAAGTGGCACATGCTCCATCGGTATATACTGAATCGACAGAGTCAGGACCGCTCCTTTATTACACGGCTTTCCATTCGATCCAAGTATGGGATAGGTTCCCTCGACTATTTCGCCTGAGAGAAGCTCTTCGGCAGAAATCCCAACAGCTCCCATCAACTGAGATCCAACCACATCACTATCTTTAACCACGAAATGCACTTCTGCCCCGTAATGAGCTACCGGGACATGAAAGTGCTGGTTCCATGTAGGATCCTCGGAGTTACTTATGACAAAAGTCCTACCAACGACCGCGTCCGATACGGAAATGGTGACATAAGGATCACTAGTTATCTTGTTTTGGCCCTTGGAAGACAATCTCCCAAACATACCACCTAGAGTACTATGGAAACCATCCATATTTGGGAGATTTCTTGCTTCCTTAACCCAAATATCCAAATTGCCGTGCAGCAACATTACCCTGAGTGACCCTGTAGAGGTCTTGAACGGTATGTGCTGCACACCCTGACCATGCGTTGACCCATCAGACATTGAATCAGAGTAAGTCAAGTGAGCCATCTTCTTGTTCAATTATCACTGCCAATAAACACTGAGCTAGTTAAGTTTAATTTCTGTTTCTTAAAGTTTGTAGTAAACAAATAAACAAGTAAATAAGATCACAATAAGGGAAGTACAGATAATACTCCTACATAACAAGAATTGCTCAACTAACAGAAATCAAGATTCAATATGTATACATATATACAGATGAATGGTAGTAAAACAGAGCAAATCACAATATCTTCAAGAAAGCAAGAAATGAAACTCAAAAAGTCTAGCTAAAAAAACAAACCAGATGATGCGAATATGAATGGAAGCTATGGGAATGTTGGACAAGAAGAAGACTAGGCGATCGAATATGATTTAGAGCTGCAGTTTACTGTGTTTAAAGCTGAAACTAACGACATTGTTGATAGTATTAAATACTCCAGTGCCTGCAGTTTGTACCATGCGTAAGTAAGAAAGGTTCGAGATTGCCACAGTATATTTTGTATATTTTATATTAGCCCCTAATCATTTTTTCCATCTCAAAATAACGCGTCATCTATCAAGAACCCTTGTAGTGTGTTTTTTATGCAGTTTTTTTTTTTTTTTTTTTTTTCAAGGAAAAGAGCCAAGGCTCTCAGATTTTATATACAAGTAATCAAGGCGGTTTATGAGAACCCGCGTACACCAAAAGCAGATTAATAATTACATCCCAAATCCTAAACAAACTAGCTATACTAGTCCTAGGCCAGCCAAAGTAATCAAGGGAAGGATTCCCCGATGTAGTCCACATCTGTGTGCCATGGTTCAAGCCAATAGTGCCAAATGTTGTGCCATCCTGCCTGATAGTCAGTACCTGAGCCAAGATAAAAGTCGGCTTTACATTGTGCCAAATGTTACGCCATGCATTGTGCCAAGAGCCGTGCCACCATGCCAGGATACCTGTACCCGAGTCCTGTGTCCCAGCATACCATTTCTTGCCAAAAGGAGAACCATAATATCCAGCCAGTCCATACATTAGATATTGCCCATACAGAGAAATGCCATGCATAACCGAGTACACTGACCTATATACCTGATTACACTCTACAGATCTGAATACACCCCGCAAATGTAGGCCTAACTGAATACAACATCTGATAAACCACAATATTCTAGAACTGGCAACAAAACCATCTTTACATAACAGCCCACCTGTGTGTAAAAGAGAGCAAAAGAGAATACCACTCATGAACATGCGAGCTAAAGTCAGTCCTATCCAAGTAATATACAAGACCAATGATTCAGAGTCTGAATCTTGCAAGAATGATAGATAGAGACTCTTCATCATAGGCCAAATTCCAAACCAATAGAGTGAAATGAACAGTGTGTGCCATGCAATAGAAAAGGCATTGTGAATGCAAACTAGCAGCAGGAAAACTAGTGTAAGAAGAGGGAGAGATACTCTCCTAGAAATCAATAAACAATAATTCCTGCTGCAACAAAACAACAAAATCCCTGGTCCTAACCAATATGCATCATGCCAATATAAGGAGAGAAAGCCTGCAGTCTCTCCAAACTGCAGAACTAGCCACCTGCCAAACAACAACACACATGCTGCTACCCATCCCATCCAAGCCCCAAAAAAGGAGAATACACAAAAGCTGAAGTCAGCTAAGATTGCCAGAAGCAAACAAGCCCTAACTGTTCCCCAGGCCTGGGTCCTATTGATTTTTTTCCCAGCAAAAACAGCAATTCTTTTCAAATTTAAACCTAACATTTTTTTACCCTTGAAAGTACAATAACCTGGGGAAACACTACTGATCATGTTCTGTTCAAGATCTGATGCCTTTTTTTGAATCATATGGCTTTTTTCTGTATTTTTCCATAATTCTTTTTTTGAATTTTTGCAAGGGATTTCTATAACTAACAGTATAAACAGGTACCATAAAACCATAACCATAACCATAAACCTCAGAAATACACCCTTAAATCTGCCTGTCCAAGGACCCTTTACAATCAAGCTTAGATACATAGCTATCACTAAATACAATACCAAAGAGTCATAGGATGAAACCTGCAGGAAAGGATAAGGATTCAACAAACTAAAACAGTTCAATGCCCACCAGTGAAAGAACCAAAGTGTGTGCCATGCAAAGAAAAGGAAGTGTTAATGCAACCTACCAACAGGCCAACTAGTGAAAGGGGAGGGAGAGATTCTCCCCTAGCAAAGACTAAACAAACTGACCTGTTGTACCAAACCAGCCAAAACCCCAATCCTAACAATGCTGAAGCAAGCAAAAAACTGAGAGCAAAACCTGCGGTCTCTCCAAACTGCCTAAACTGCCAGAAAACACAAAACAACAGAAATGCTGCTACCCTCCCCCCCTTCTGCTTTACTCCCCATAGAACTAAGCTGGAGAAGAAAGAGGCCAAACCTGCAAGAAAACAGAAAAACCTACCAGTTTCCCAGGCCTGGGTTAAAATGAAAGATTTTCCAGGAGAAAAGGTAAATTTTAGAAAATAAAAACCTAACAGTTGGTTTATGCAGTTGGTTTATGTTAATAAATGAAGTATGCTTCTTATGATACTATTCTTGTGTGCACAATGTCAATTGGGTGATTGAATAAGTGACCAGAAATGTTAACAACTGTTCTAAGAAATCATGTAGAATGTGATCAAATAGTGAATGAGCTAACATAGATGTTATGCGTCAGTTTAGTCAACTGAGTGCTATCTCGACAAATTAAGTCAAAAGTCCCAGTAAAATAAAACTTTGGAATTAAAGGTGACACCCTATCAAAACATGAAACTGCGTATCTCATACCGTCCAAACTTTAGGATTATTTGGGCCATCACCCTTAAACATCTCTATCCATGACTCTTGGTTGAATAATTTGACAAGGGCAGAGCTTTGCTGCACTGTTCTTCACAACAAAGAATCATTTTGTTAAGATTTCCATATCAAAGAATCAATTTGGTATTGCGTTCGCAATGTTGTTGAGATTATTTAAAATCTATTTGAGACTACATGGATTATAAATCTATATATATGATAAAAGTGATGATCTAACTTAAAGAAGAGATGTGCCACATAAGCAAAATCCTAGGTGGCAAAACCAAGCCAAGAAAAACTGAATTTTTAATCAGCCTATATTTGAAAGAAGATTACACAACAGGCTCAATTCACTACAAATCAAATAATGGTTGTTATGTTTCCCTACTTATATGGGTTTTTAAATTTAAATATTCTTCAAATTCCCATCATTATCTACCCAAGTCAATTATGTTTATTACAGGAAGATACCCATAGTCCATATATTACGTGGTTTAACTCATACACAACACACACACACACACACACACATATATACTAGTGATAACTCACCGCGCTTTGCGCGGTGCCAAGTTCACCATCACGTGGTATTTGTTATAAAAATAATTAATATAATTTCATGAAAATATATCTTATAAACTCACAAAAATCAATAGGAAATATCAGGGTTACAGTAAAAAGAACATCTCTAGAGAGACGGTCTTTATAGACGGGCCTATGTTATGAATAAAATTATTCATATTATTAATCAAAATGTATATGTGATTAACAAAACGTGTTTTTTTAATATGAAAAAGCACAAATGTTGAGAATATTGACATTTTGATTAATAAAATCGACGGTTTTCTTAACAATATAAGACCGTCTATAGATATGTGATTTAGACACCGTCTATCAGGAGATTTTCTCTATAAAAATATCGGAGTTTTTTTACTTAATAACGTCAATCTTTTACATTAAATAAATATATTTGTAAAAAATATATTAAAATTTTGTATTAAATCACCAATGTGCACAATACACATACCAATTATAAGTCGGGTTTTATCTAACAATGAAATGACCAAGAAATCAAATTAAGTTTGAACAATTTCCAATAAAGATCGAAGCGGAAGAAACTTTTACATTATCTCCAAATTACAACATTAGAATTTAGAACAACAATTACTATTATTTTTTAACATTTGACAAGTAACTCCTTTGAAGTAGGGCAAAATTTAAAATTCATTAAGGGCAAAACGGTCCATTCAATTTGTACCAAACTTGAGTAACTTCCTCTCTTATAATATAATATATATATATATATATATATATATATATATATATATATATATATATATATATATATATATATATATATATATATATATATATAGTTGTCAGACTTCATCCTGAACCAGCAAATGCGAAGTCTCCATGTACTTGAAACTTAGTCCTTGCATATTCACACTATTTATCAGTCCATTTTATATCAAATCCGTATTGATATTACGAAGAGAAAGAAAATTAGTCTATCCCTGCCAACCCGTCAATTATGCAGCAAACCAAGTAAGATGAAACGCCAGTTCATTCCTGAACTCCCCGATGGTGTCATTGTTAACATACTTGGTTCAGTAGCATCTAATTCAGTTGTTGATTGGGCAAATTGTGTTGTGAGGTACTTATCATTTCTGACTTTCAACCCCATTTTTATAATTACCTATCAAATATGACATTGTTGTTTTCATTTTATTGAATTAGTTGTCCTCTCATGAATAAGCTTGGGATGAGTAAACATGTTCTGAAGTCGATACATATTCATGCATGGACTAAAATTCCAGAATTAGTTCTAGACGTCCTATATGATGCAAATAATCCAGAGGCTGTAATATGTAAATCCTTGGTTAGTAAATTCTATATTCTCACTCAATTTTATTTTCGAGTATATGATCTTCATGGATGCATCATTATTTATAATTACCTGACTGTTTACTCTATGGCAGGAAAAATTATGTGTTGAAGAAAAAGCAGACGATGCATTGCAATAAATGAAAGTTGCAGTGCTGTCTAAACATCACCAGGCACAGTATTGTTTGAATTTCGTTAAGTTGTTCAATGCCAATCCGAATTATCAAGAAGAAGGGATCTTAGGTCTGTCAGAGCAAAAGGAAGCAGCAAAAAGCGATTTCGATTTTAATCAATCTAGATGGGAGCTAAGTATGAGGCTGAAGAGATTGGTATTAAGAATCCAAATTTCTTAAAGATCCCTAAGTTCTGTGTTATTGACGATGATAAATTAATTGACCATATCAAAATTCTCATAGCAGCCGCTCCGCAGTGTCCCAGATGTGTGGCTGATATCGAGGTCCTTTATATAGAGGCTGATATTCGTTTTTCCGCTACTGATGGAATGCATGTCGTGAGAAGTTCATTTTATTATAAGTACTTTTCGAGTTTGATTTCTTCCAGATTATATTGTAATGTTTTATTACGTTTTAAATAAAATGTTCCCTTTCTTTTATAAATGTTATAGTGTCATTTCGAAGTTGCATTATACTATTGTGTTCCTGGACAAAATTAGCTACCACTTTCCCTCTAATATATAAAATTCATATCCCTAAAAAATACATACTTGAAAATATATGATTACGCATGACATACTTGAAAATATATGATTACGAATGACATATCTATATAGATGATTATAAATTCGTGGCAACTCACACTACAAGATATTTGATCTAATACGACTTATAAATTAGTCGACTCTTTATAAGAGTCGTAAAAATGAACTAAAAAAGACCTTAAAATTAACTCAAAGAATGCAAAAAAATACGACTTCTAATTTTGAGTCGTAATTATAAAATTACGACTCTTAATTTGTACTTTAAACTAAAATACGACGCACTCCTTTTGCGACCCCTTTAAAATTTGTGTCACTTATTAAGAGTCATAATTTTTAAATATCACTCTTATATACATCATACGACTCTTTTTAAGAGTCGAATTAGATCAAATGTTTTGTAGTGTCAATATTTAATTAAAATTAATTAATGCATATATATGAATGTTTATATGCACACCTATTAGGTCAACAAATCCATCGTTGTTAAATTCTAACATGTATTTGCTATCCAGTAACTCCTCAACTCTCAACTAAAAAATCTCATCATTTCATAAGGTCGATTTTTGCCTTCATAGTATTATCCACATAAGCCTAATCAATTATATAGTATAAACAAACACATATAATCCGATTACTTCTAAATATTGTAGATTAGAATCCCAATTATCATTTTACATTCCATTCATTAACAACTTCTTCATTCGTGTATGTGACACGCTTATAAACAGTCCCCATTGCCCTCTATCTCGGATTCCATAAGTCTCTCGCATAATCATCCACCATGAAACATCCCAAGCACGAAAAAGTAACATCGTTCTCCATGTTCTCCATGTTACCAGAGGAGTTGCAAATGTATATCATGTTTTTGGTAGCCATATCGAGCATGTCGAATTTTGACGTGGTCATGCAAATGTAAGTACTATATATGTATACAACCCGAGATCTTATTTTACTGTCTTATACTGATTTAATGTTTTGTATTATCCAGAGCAAAGAAGTTCTCGACTATCTACAAATACCCAAGATTCTATTCACGAATTAACTATGCTTCGTGTCCACTTATTGCATATAAAACACCAATGTCTCATGAGACTATATTCATGAACCGTTGTCTCAATGCAAAAAATCCAGAAGCATATATCCGAATGTTAGTGGTGATATGACATTTTTAGATTAGTTATATATGTTATTTTGTTTCAGTTACTTTTATTAACGTTGCATAATATCTTTGTATTCAGGGGGACGTCTTTGATCATTTGTCATTTACAAATATGGAGTTTTTACTAGATCGTATAAGGGGACACAAAGATCATGTGTATTTCTCAGCAATATTCAATTTTTGAATAGTTTTAGTATGTTTGATTGTACTAATATCATTATAGTGCATGGACACCGTTTCATCACTCCTGGAGGTATCAACGACGTTCCTGAGAGCTCTACATCTGTTAGACCCGGTAAGTAACTAACTATTGGTCGGGATGTTCTACATCAAGTTACAAAGTAAATTTCCATGGATATTTCATCACCCAATTTGAAGCAGTCATCAAGTAAGTTGATATGATGTATTAATAATAAATTTATGCCCTCACATGAAATTTGTTCTAATTATATTCGCACATTTATATATTTTACCTATGGAATATGAATGAAGATTACAAGGTTGTTACCAGGTTCAATAAAATGAACCGGAGATTTACTCTAACAATGAGACGGCATCTCAAGTCAAATCCGTTTGATTATTTCCTGTACCATGAAGATTCCAGAGGATATAGTAAGTATATCGATTTTGGGTTTTTTATTTTTTTTTTATTTGATCAAGTGATTACATCTATATATTTTGTGTTGATGGGTCTTCAAATATACCTAACAAGCGCATTTTTTATGATTCAGAAATTCCAGTGCCTCTAAATGTCGAACAATCAATACCACTTGCGGATAAGCATATAGAACATCTACTCGGTAAATATACCCAAAATTTGCGAAGGGATGTTCCTGAAGAGCCCTCAACTGCTGAGAAAAATAAGAATTCACGAAAGAGAGCAACGAAAGCAAGACAAGACAAGAAGGATATGAATATTGGCATCTCAGTAGTAGGTAATCATCTATTACCATGGTTATGTATATTTGCAGACACACATATATATAATCTTTATTAATCATATTTATAATTATCATCATGTAGCATATCAAGATATGGTTGATCCTACATATGCCTGTAAATTTTGTTGTGCACGTATGTGGTTCGATGAGAGGATAAAAAATACTCCATTGAGCAATCCATAATTTGGTTTGTGTTGTAGTCGTGGTAAAATACAGTTACCTACTCTCAGGCAACCTCCGTGTCTCCTAAGTGATCTTTTGCAAAATAGGCATATTAAGAGTAGAAATTATATTGAGCACATAAGAGCTTACAACATGATGTATGCATTTACTTCGATGGGTGGTATACAAGACAATTCAGTCAACAATGGGAGTGGTCCTTATACATACAGGCTTGGCGGAAATAATTATCATAGGCTTGGTAGTTTGTTTCCAGATGAAGGCGAAACTCCTAAATTTTCACAGCTTTATATGTACTGCGGAGAGGATGAAACTAAAGATAGAATTGATGTTGTTCGGTGTGATATCTCTACTTCATGCAATGTTATTGATTTAGTTAATTCTATATATACATTTTTATTACAATATGCATATAAGTTGATAGCTCATGTTGAGGAAAAAAATCTTATTTGTAGATCAAAAAGTACTGTTGTTGTAGATCCATCTATTGTTGATGATCTAAAGGACATGATAGATGCGGAAAATCCAATTGCCAAAATTTTTTGTATGGCTACCAATCATTTCAAGGAGAGTGCTGACATGAATGTGAAACTATGTCTTATTGGAAGGAGATCACGTGATGGACGGATGTACAATCTACCAACATGTTCTAAAGTAGCTGCATTAATTGTTGGTATGTTTGCTCTAATGCCAGTCTTCGTTAGATAAGATCGTGATATATATAAACATGTATGTGCTATTTCTATATTATAAATTAACTAACTTTATAAATTTACTTATGAAGGTAACAATGAGTATGACATGGATCCCCGTGATATTATTCTGGAGCCTAAACAAGGAGATTTAAAGAGGATTTTTCTGAATTGCATCCGAGCTACCTTCCAATGCAATATCCCCTACTTTTCCCATATGGTGAAGATGGATATCATATGGAGATTATGCACACTGATAAGTCAAAAGGTGTTAGGCACAAGGTTACTATCAAGGAGTTTTTGTCTTTTCGGATTTTTGATCGTGCCAATGAAGCACAAACCATACTACTCAATAGGAAATTGTTCCAGCAGTTCATAGTAGATGGTTACATGATGATGGAATCTCTGAGGCTTTCATTCGTGATGAGGAACCAACCATTATTGAGATCCGATAACTATAAGTCCCTTGATGATGCCATAAGAACAGGTGATATAGATCCAAATGATCTTACTGGAAATGTTGGTAAATGATTTGTGTTGCCATCTTCTTTTGTTGGAGGTCCCAGATATATGGTTCAGAACTTCCAAGACACAATGGCCATTTGCAAGAGTATAGGCTATCCTGAACTCTTCATCACTTTCACACGCAATCCGAAATGGCTTAAGATCACACGTTGGGTGGAGTATAAGGGTCTGCGTCCCGAGGATAAACCTGATGTATTGAGTCGCATCTTCAAGATGAAGTTGGATCATCTGATAAAGGATTTGAAAACATACAATGTCTTTGGAAAGGCCATAGGTGTCACGCCCCAAAACCAAATCGCTTTGGCGCGACCGGCCGTCTATCGTGAGATGAGCTCACGCCAAGACGAAGCCTAACTTTAATCCTCAAATACATAAATTATCTCAGAGTGGTATAACAGAGCATCTAAAAATCCCATATACAATACTATTACAAGTCCTCAATACAGAATAACAATCCCAACAGTACAAATATCTTATACAATAACAATCCCAACATAAATTATCTCAGAGTCGCAGCACCTCCTAAACAGACTTCACATAACCGTCATCTGACTACCGTCTCAACTCCAAAGTACCTTCGTCCAATCACTTATTAAATATCTAAAAAAAATGTGTAAGGGTGAGCTCCTGGCACTTTTACCCGGATCAAGTACATATAGAAAGGTTTACATAGATATACACTCCATTTTTAAATATCAAACATAGTCAAAAAATCAATTGCATGGAACATTATCAAAACAATTTCAAACACTTTTAGCTCAACCAGACAATACACTACGGCCACACGAACCGTGGTGGCACACAGGTCGGCTTTTACAATTCAATAACAATGCCCTACTAAAGGGATAACAATACAATAGGAGATCTCCAAAAGCACGACATTCCCCCGAAGGGGCCCAAACAATTCATAGGCATATGGATGAACATAAAACATATTTTCAATCCATGCTTTATCAAATTACTTTCACAAAATCGCACACACAACAAAATATTTTATGGGATATACATACTTGATCCTTTTTTGAAAAGACTACTATATCAAGTCCCATAACATGATATAATAACCATAAGTTATTTGTCAATTAAAAACTATACATATATACATTTTATATCGGAAAATAAAAACAAAAGTGTCAAGAGTTCCCCTTACCTCAAGGACGATACGACTCAAATTCAACTTAAATGATCCACAAAATCCTCCAATAGCTTAGCATCAAATCTCCAAAAGTCACCTTAAACCATAAATCATCCAAAGAACCAATCACAAACTCCGTCTGATCTCTACTATAGTTTTATAGGTCAAAATTGAGGAAATATGGTAACAAGGGCAAAACGGTAATTTCTGGAGCTAGGAAAAATAGGATAAAAATGGTGGGACGTCAATATAGTAATTGTACATGTCCAGGGGTAATACGGTAATTTTTTGGGTACAAAATATAAATGGTCATGGCTGCATTCGAACCTGTGACCTCCAGGTTCACAGCAGTGTGACAAACCAAATAGGCTAGACTTTCGGTTGTTACAAGTTATGTAGATAATAGTATATATCGTGGTAAGGGCAGATTCGGTAGATAACACAAGGTCCAGGGGCATAACAGGTATTACGGGTTGCTGGGTCAAAACTAGAATATACTGAAGTTCGTCAAATTGCAGAAGGGTCCCTGGCACCTTCAAATTCTCAAAAGGGAGGGTTTTAACTTTTCAAAAACTTCAATTCGGTCCCTGTAACAATCCGAACTTTCCAAACTCGATCCAATCGGCTCCAAATCCAAGCTAGGGTTCCAAAATCTGAATACCCATCATCTCCTCCGTCTAACTCGACCAAGAACAGTCCCAAAACAACACAAGCAGTCCAAATCGAATTGTGGATTCGATCTCCATGTTTCCCGATCCAGTTTCACGATTTCAAGCCTCCATATTTTCTGGTTTCATGCTCCTTCGTCTGTTCTTCTTCGATCTGGATTTTCAGTTACTTACGTTCGGCTTCTAATCGATGTGGCTGGGTGAGGGAGAGGCGTGAAGGCAGTAGTAGAGGTTGGGCAAACGGTGGTGGTCGAAGGTGAGGGGGAAATCTGGCACCGACGATAGAAGAAGAAAGAAAAGCGGACGTTTGGGGCTTGATCGGGATGGGGAAGCTGTGGGAGGTGAATGGGTGAAGATGAAGAGGCAGAGGGATAGAGACGGGAAAGAAAGCATGGTGAAGATGATGATGGCGGCAGAGGAAAATAACAAGAAGGAAACCTAAATAACTTTAATACAAAAGTGAACTTGGGCTTACTCCGGTGCAACCTCAAACCAATAATCACTATCGTAGCCCGCTTCGATTTATCGATCCATAAGATTGACTAGTAAAATTCCGTAAATCATCTCAAGGTCCAAAAATTCTCGTCTCCACTTTAAACTCAAATAGACGCTTTCAAAAAATTTCCGAGATTTTACAATAGGAGGTAATCACTCATCATAGAACTATTTTTTTGTTTCTATTTTCATAGCATGTTATTATTTAGTTAATTTGTATTTATTATTGATTGTTGTAATCTTTTGAATTTTGTAGTTGTGTACACCATTGAGTTTCAGAAATGTGGTCTCTCACATGCACATATTCTTCTCTGGGTAGATCGAGGGGACATAAACATGTCAGCAGATGCTATAGATGAGTTCATATCCGCTGAGATACCTGACAAGGAACTTAACCCGGAGTTGTACAAGGCCGTATCTGAGTACATGGTACATGGTCCGTGCGGTCCATTGAATCCAACCTCACCGTGCATGCATGATGGAAAGAAATGCTCTAAGAAATTCCCAAAATCTTTTAATGAGCGTACCATATTTGACGGCAATGGCTACCTGGTATACAGGATATGTGATACAGGTGCCACAATTGAGAAGAACGGGGAGCTTATTGATAATAGGTACATTTAGTCATAAATTATTTAATTTAAATAATAAATCTCATTATACTGTTATTGTTTAACCGTTTTTTATTTTTGTTTTTATATCAACACGACTAAGTTCATTTGATATAATTCCACATGTTCATCGTACCACATAATCCCTTTCTATTGATGAAGTATCAGGCACACATTAATGTTAAATGGTGCAATAAGTCCAATTCAATAAAATATCTCTTCAAGTACGTCAACAAAGGGGTGGATAGGATAGGTGCCAAAATAACTGTGGATCATGAGGTGAAGGATTATGTCGACTACCGGTATGTATCTGCATGTGAAGCCGTCTGGCGTATTATGGGATATGATATTCATTATAGAGACCCGCCCGTCGAGCGTTTATCCTTTCATATGGATGGGGAACAGTCGGTCACATTTAAGGATGGTGACCTAATAACTGACTTGCTGGAAAAACATACAGTTTCCGAGACAAAATTCCTAAAATGGATGGAGTTCAACAAACATCATCCGTAAGCGTCGATACACATCTTTGAGTTCCCTAAACTTTACGTGTGGGATTCTAGACTGAAGGTTTGGAGAGATAGGAAGCAGTTCAACAACAAAGTCGGACGAATTTATCACGTCCCAATTAAGACTGGTCCTCTTTATTACATGAGGATAATGTTGAATCATATTAGGGGTGCTACTTGCTTCGAGGATTTGCGAACGGTTGATGGTGTTGTTCATGCAACTTACCGCGATGCATGTTTTGCTTTGGGCTTGCTCGATGATGACCAGGAGTACATTTAGGCTATAAAGGAAGCCAGTTTTTGGGGATCTGGACGTTTCGTTTGACATTTGTTCGCTATTCTGCTTCAGTCTGATAGTATGTCAAGGCCTCTGCATGTATGGGAAAGCTCATGGGAGTATTTATCGGACGACATCCAGTATATGATGCGTAAGAAATTGAAAAACCCCGGTATGAAATTTAATTATTTATTTAAATTAATATCTCTTTCATATTGTTCATTTTTTTATCACCCATCGTATTTAAACATCATCCCTCATTTATTAAATGTAGAACTGGAGCTTAGTGAAGAACAATTTAATAATTTCACTCTTGCTGAGATTGAAAGTTACTCGCAAGGAATGGATTTAGCTTGAGTGGTATTGAAGGTATGCCCATGCCAGACAATGCAGTAATTAATAATGGCATGAATAATTTGATTGTTGAGGAAATGTCATATGATGTTGATGAGATGATTGAGCAGCACAATCGTTTATATCCATGTCTCACTGATGAGCAGAGGTCGGTATACCATACTATTATGGATGCCTTTGATTCTGGTAATGGTGGAGTTTTTTTCCTATACGGTTATGGTTGTACGGGAAAAACATTCTGATGGAATACATTATGTTCTGCGTTACGTGGTAGACGTGACATAGTTCTACCAGTTGCATCGAGTGGCATAGCTTCTCTTCTTCTTCCAACCGCCTGACCCATTCAAGATTCAAGATTCCACTGCAAGTCGAGACTACCGATACCGCCGTAGAATTACACACAGGCGAATTAATGATTGTTGAAAAATACCAAGTTGATCATTTGGGATGAAGCTCCCATGACCAATAGGTTTTGCTTTGAGGCACTTGATCGCAGCCTAAATGATGTAATGAGAGGTCCCAATGGCAGTGAGTTGAACATGCCATTTGGTGGATTGGTTATCGTATTTGGTGGGGATTTCAGACAAATTTTTCCGGTAATACCAAAGGGAAGTAGGCAGGATATAGTACACGCCTCTCTTGCTCATCTAAGAAGCTTTGGAGTTCATGTCGTGTACTTAAACTTACAAAGAACATGCGTCTACAGGTATTATTCTACATTTCATAGTAATTTTCATTTATATTCAAATTAATGCAATTTAAAGACTATAGTATTTATTTATATTATATTCTGCACTAATAATGTTATTTCTAATCAGTCTGGCAGCTCACCATCCGAGAATGAGACAATAAAAGAGTTTGCGGAGTGGCGTTTGAAAGTTGGAGATGGTGAAATTGGTGGTGATAAGAATTCAAAATACCCGAAGACATGTTGATCCGTTCTAGCGGTGCACCAATTGACACGATCGTTAAGAGTACATATCCAAACTTATTATCCCATGTCGGTGATGGTAGGTATTTCCAAGCTAGAGCTATTCTTGCTCCTACTAATGAGATTGTACGCGAGGTCAATGTTTATATAATGTCCATTTTACCTGGAGATGCCACCGAGTTCAAGAGTTCAGATGCCATTTGTCCCGATGAAGATGACATCGTAAATAGAGAAGATGTTTACTCCGTTGAGTTCCTAAACACTATTAAGGCATCTGGAATACCAAACCACATAATCCGATTGAAGATCGACACTCCTATTATGCTCCTCAGGAACATTGGCCAGTCCGCTGAGCTATGTAACGGTACTAGATTGATTGGCACTGCAATTGGGAAACATGTTCTTGAGGCTAAGACTATACATGGAAAGAATGCTGGAAAAAAGGTTTTCATACCTCGAATGGTACTCACACCTTCTGATCTTACTAAGTTTCCTATTAGATTCCAGCGGAGACAATTTTCTATTTCAGTTTGCTATGCCATGACAATAAACAAGAGTCAGGGACAATTACTTTCTCATGTTGGACTCTACCTTCCAAACCCTGTTTTCAGTCATGGACAGCTATATGTGGCATACTCGAGAGTAACGAGCAAGAAAGGGCTAAAGGTATTAGCGCTTGATGAGGAAGGTAATCCAACCGATACAACAACCAACGTAGTCTACAAAGAGGTTTTTAGCTCTCTTTGAGGTATTTTTTTTTATAACAACTTCAATGTTATATTACAATTTATTTTATTTAGTTAATTAACTAATGTTTACTATGTTATATGCAGTTAACGAAGATCCGGATGCTGTTTGAGATTCATTAATTTCAATTATTATTTACAATTCAAAACGATATTCACCTTGAATCTGATTTATTAGTTTTATCTTTTGCTTTATATGTATGTATCCTACTATCATTTTTCATCATAAGTGAACTATGCCGTGGCAACGCCACGGGTTAGTACTAATTCATATATATGCTTAAGATAAATAATTTTATCAATAATTAACCCTAAATATTAGTAACATTTTATTGAATATAAATACCAAAAGTCTAGATTTAATTAGGCACGCGTTGTACCCACGTGCTATATTTTCTAGTTACTACAAATGGAAGTTGTCCCACACAAAATAAATAAATTTAAAATGTTAGTACTTAATTTTACATTAAAATTTAACTTTTGTCACTATAATTACACTTTTTGTCATATTTTTATGTTTTTCTCATTTATTTAAATTGTCAATTATAACTACAAATCAATTCTAATGTATGTAATTAGACATAACGGAGGAAGTATAAGTGGGCTGAAGGACAATGGATTTTCAAAACTCACAAGCACAAGCAGGCATGCATGGCCGGCCGTTTCCTTCTTTTATTTATAACTAGTACTAACCTGTGGCGATGCCACGGTATAGTTTACATTTAATAATAAATAGAAATGTGACGATTAAATAATTTAATCGAGAAAATAAGATAGTCAAAATTCCTTGTATACAACGTTGGTCGTGGTGTCGGTTGGTAGTCATTCTTCATCAAATATTATATCATTGAGTGTTTATTTATGTTAACTATAGAGAATGTAAAAATAGGGTCCTACCGTACCCGACTTGTTAATTAGTAACAGGTACATGTTTTTTTTTTACAAAAAAATCTATCCCTCAAACAGAATAAAAATAAAATACAAAAGTATACAACACAATCAATAGGGTTGTTCCCAACAATCTCGCGGTAATATGTGTTCACCCCACCACACACACAAAAATATTATACAAACGTAATTTCACATGTTACAGTTGTTTTTTCCAACCCACCGGTTCCCAGCAAACCCGTGGTGGTATGCATCACCCCACGACACAAAAATTACCCGTTATGGATGAATTAAAGAGAAGATAGAAGAGAGTTTTCCCGCCTAGAGAGTAACCCCCCCCCCCCCCCCCTCCCGCCCCGTCATGGAGATCAAGAAAGTACAAAGAAGATTGAAGACATTTTTCCCGCCTAGAAAGTATCAGTGATCCCGAAAAATGTAATTTTTACTAACTTAATCATAAAATGTTGCGGTCGGGTCTTGGAATAAATGTATGGAACGGGTTCGAGTATATACCAGACCGGACCTGAACATCATTATTTCGATCATAGAGAAGAGAAACCTTACACCTCATCCTACCGATCGAATCTTATACATAAAGAAAATGAAATTGAAAGTATTCAGATGTAAAATATTGTTGATAGACATGTAAAGATCAACACCTCACCAATTAGCTCACGTGTGTCTCTTCTATCTTCTGGAACTGAAAAGAGCACGTCTAGTACACGATTCATAGAACATTCTTAAGAAGATCAGTTGAAGGGACTATGTCAAGCATAGATCCAAAGGTCCTCCTATCTGGATTCATGCCCATTTAGAAAATTAGTGTGTGGGTGGCGATTATGATGAAATATGGGATTTAGAAGATTTGATTGATCACATTTATAAATAGTTACAAAAGTTGAATATCATTGGCAGAATTATGTAACCAAAATTAGATTAAAATTGTACATGTAACAGAACCAAATACGCATTAACTTGGCATCAAAAAATAAATTTACCCTGATTATATATTATTTTGTAATTTTATAATCTAAAAAAAATGAAAGAATTTTTCACATTGATTTGGGGCCAAAGTACTATAGCTAGAATTGATAATAAAAACTGGTCTTTATAATATATAGATAGATCTCATCTTCACATGCCTAAAAATTGAAAATTAATTTATTACTTTATTCTTTACCTTCTCACCTCTTCTACTTTATTCACTATCTCCTACGATTATTCACTATCTTTCATACATAAGTATTTAGAAAAAAGTCGAAACCTAAATTCAAAAATAAAAAAGAAACGAAGAGAGTTAATACAACTTAAAATGAATTTCTTTTTACATTAATTTTGTATTTGAAAATGTCCAAGTAATTAGAAAACGCTCCAAGTATCATTTATGCACATGCGGATCATGTGTGCTTCAAAGTAAACCATCAACTTTAGAATATGGTAGAAAAAATACGAAAGCGCCCAGAATAATCGAAAGTGCACAAATGGTATGGACGTATGGATATATATATGAGACTAATCAAAATAATCGTATTTTAGTTTGTCCAGAATGTTGGATGCTAAACTATTTAAAATGAGTATCTTTTTGAATGCTTGATGCTACGTTAATTATTTATAATGTATGTTAATGAGTCATTTTTTATTTTTAAAATTCCATTATTTTATTTTATCTTATTCAATAAATTTATATTTTATTTTAATGAATAAAATAATTTATTTAATTAATAATAGTATTCAAGATATTGGTGTCTATAGGTTCGTCTTGTCACGACGAATTCAAATATATGTTAAAAATATTTTTTGGATTTTTGTAGATAAAGTTATATGAGATTAATATTTTATTTTAGTGAATGAAATGATTTATTTAATTAAAATATATATATAATAATAATCTATTAAAAACACTATTCATGGTTGTGGCCACGACCCATTGGACATGATTTTTCCAGATTTTATCGTCGTTTCAGTCGTGGCTCACAAATGCCCCTATTCACGGCCATCACCATGACCATTGGGAATGGTCTAAGGTTGTATAAGTTCCATTCCTGTAAGCTTGGATTAGCTTAGTATTGTCCTTAGAGTATATAATCCACTTCATCAACATCTATCTATTATATCGAAATGTTTTAATTTTGTTGAATATGTACACTCAAACTTAATTATTCTCATGATAACTATGACTTAAATAAGTATATTATTTAATACTTTTCCACTTCTTTTATGCTTGAACCATCCTCCATAATTGGAGAAACACCAATTGAAACGTAGAAAAATAAATCAGAAAAAATACGACAAACTGATTTTTCTTTATTAATACAAACAGATAATCAATATCGGGCATGAAGATAGAGATAAATGATGAATGATTTGTATATAGGTAGGTTTAATAGTGAAAGATATGGAACAAAATTTTCCATCAAATACCTGAATTTCTTTGAAAAGTGAAACAAAGGGGCAAAGCTAAAATTTGTCGATTTAAAAAATTTAATCACCAAAGAAAAATCTCTATCAGTTACTACATGTTGCTGCTCAAAATTTCGAACAAATTTAGTTCTTAATTTGGCTGGCAAACCTTCCGCATTTCCAGCAACCATAAGACATAAAATTTTGTCACCAAACAATAACATTGCTCACATGATCTTAGCAACAACACTACTACGTTCCCTTATTTAGACTCTGCTTAACCATAGAATCAAAATTTCACGTAGGATGGATGTAATTTGAATGAATCTGGTGGGTTTAACTCATTAACTTTATATATTATATTATACTTTTATTATATAAGACACCCAACTCATAATCTAAGCGCTAAAAACATTAGCCTCAGTTCCTCACGTTTAACCTGAAAAAACTTTATGCAACAAAAATTCTCTCCCACTATTCGGAATCTGCTCAACCGTAGAATCAAAATGTATAATTGAAAACATAAATATCTATTATATATTAATTGAAAATATAAATATCTATTAATATAAACATAAATTTTTTTCGAAGTTTTGTAGATAAATTTATATGAGACTTAATCAAAACTATATATATATATATGCAGTCAACATACAAAAAATAAACAGTGAAATATATACTGGTTGAAAATGCAACTAATTCCACAAAATTCCACGTAGGATTGAATTATATTTAATAAATGATCTATTTTTTAAATTTAATTATTTCATTTTATCTTATTTAATGAACTTATATTTACTTTAATAAATAATATAATTTATTTAATGAATAATAGTATTCAAGATTGGTGTCTATGGATTCGTCTTGTCACGGGGAATTCAAATATATGTTTAATATATTTTTCGGATTTTTGTAGATAATGTTATATGAGATTTAATAAAAATTATATATGCAGCCAACGTACCAAAAATAAACTATGAAATATGTATATACCGGTTAAAAATGCAACTAATTCGACGTAGAATTGAATTAATTTAATAAATGCTCTAATTTTAAAATTTTATTATTTCATTTTATCTTATTTAATAAATTTATATTTTATTTTAATAGATAAAATAATTTATTTAATTAATAATAGTATTCAAGATTGGTGTCTATGGATTCGTCTTGTCACGACGAATTCAAATATATATTCAAAATATTTTTCGAATTTTTGTAGATAAAGTTATATGAGATTGAATAAAAACTATATATGTAGTTAACATACCAAAATTAACAATGAAATATATACTGGCTAAAATACAACTAATTTCACAAAATTCCACATAGGACTGAATGAATCTGGTGAGGTTTAGATCATTGTGCTTTAAATAATATATGGATGGATGGATTTTGCGGATCGACCAACGGGATTTAATGATTGTGGAGGTAATAAAGTTTCTTTGAGTCTCTTTTATTTTTTCTCGAGGCGGGCTCACTGATGCGATTTGGTTTCGGAAATTGGTCAATCTAGTACGGTGTCCAAAAAACCGGACCGAATGTTCAACTGGACATACAAAAAAATATTGGTTCAATCCGTACAGCCGACCAAACTACTGATTGACTCGATATGTTGTCGTATACATGAAAATTTTAAATCACTAATAAATAATATCTAACATATTGAACAATTATGAAAATACAAATCGCTAATAAATATATTTTACCCAATATGAATTTGGATTGAATCACAATAGAAATTCTAAAAAAAGATCTGACATAATTCATGTCGTGAAGCTTCAAATATCATAATTTAAACATGCGAAGTCGTAACTTGTAAATGAAAAGTGAATGTTCGAAACATGAAGTAATCACTATTGCACTCCATTGATGTTTTGATGAAAGAAATTGATGGCCTTATAGTTAAAGGATCCTTGAGATTTGAATTATTATTACTAACTAGTACTAACCCGTGGCGATACCACGAAATATTCACTTTTCATGTGTGTCGTGCTGGTAGAATTTATAGCCATGCGAGTCGAGTGTATATAAAAGTTCTGAGTAATTAATAAAAAGCAATAGTTATTCAATTCAAAAAAAAAAAAAAAAAAAAAAAAAAAAAAAAAACAAAGAGAGAGAGAGAGAGAGATACATCAAACAAACATAAAAGTGGACTGGCATTTAGGGGTTACACAAAACCTCCTTATACACCATGTTGGTTGTAGTATCGCTGGATTTGCCTTCTTCATCTAGAATCAACACCTTCAACCCCTTTTTGCTAGTAACTCTCGAGAATGCAACATAAAGCTGACACTGGGCAGATATAGGCCGACGTGAGCTAGAGATTGTCCTTGACTCTTGTTGATGGTCATAGCATAACAAACAGAAATGGGGAACTGCCTCATCTGGAACCTGATTGGAAATTTGGTGACATCGAAGGGTGTCAATACCATGCGTGGTAAGACCTTTGATCCGGCATTCTTCCCATCTATCATCTTGGCCTCTATCACTAAAAAAAAAATTGGGTTTAGGGACGGAATTATCCGTCCCTAACCACCCCCCCCCCCCCCCCCGATTCGTCCCTAATCCGTTAGGGACGGATAGAGACGCCCGCCCTTAAAACGGTCGTCTCTAACTAAATAGGGACGGATATTTTATACGTCCCTAAATAAAGACGGATTTTATCCGTCCCTAATGGTCAAAGACCATTAGGGATGGATAATAATTTAGAGACGTCCTAAACTGCATTTTTTTAAAATTTTTTTATCCGAACAGAAGACTAAAATCCGAACAGAAGATTAAATATCCGAATAAGATGAGATAGTGTGAAAGTATGTAGCTAGAACAACATAAGTACATGAGCATCTAAGAACCGGGAGGAGGCGGTGGTTGTTGGTTCGCACCGAACATCTGTTGTGCCATCTCATCCATCCGACGAGTGATACGATCTTGATTCTCTAGAAGTTGATCGATTGTTTGCTTGAGAGGATTCATCAGCTCATTCACCTACTCTTGTGTGTAGAAATTTCCACGTGATGAGGATGCCTGAGACACGGAGAAGCTACCACCCGTCAATGCAGGGCCCAAACTGCCGATCCCATACACTCGACCCTTAGCATCCATCGGGTTAATTTGGAAGAATATCTGGTCTTGCTCTCGAATTGTGAGCTCATGACCATCGATCATCCTCTCCTCCATGATCCGCTCCACCTCAGTCTGCAATAGTGTAGTGCATACGAAATGAGATACAATTTAGGAAGATACACTCGATATATAATATACACAAATGCAAATGTGAACCTCAACAAAGAAATGTACCCCAATTAGCTCGGCCCTAGGATCAGTCCAGATGCCATTCTTCATTTTTGCCTTCTTGAAGTGGTGAAGAGCAGTACTGGGCTCCCCGGCATGGAGCTGAAGAACATGCAAACAAGTAATAAGTTGTTAGAAATGAAATCAAAAAACATATGTACAAATCATATTCCAAGTCATAAATAACATATATACTAACCGATATCTGGCGGTCTGTAACAACAGGCCGCGACCCATAATGATGCCTGGAGCTGCCTGTACCATCTCGCACCTCAGTCAACCGGTTTGCTCTGTTCTTCGCCACCGTGTCCCTGACAAAGGGATCCCTCCAGTACTCCTGCCAAAGTGCCCACTCATCATCCCCCATGAACTGCGGCTTTACCCCAGCGGTTTTCATGTTGCTAACCATCCTCTTATAGCACTCTGATCCAACAGTCTCGAAAACAGGCCACAGTTGGGGAATCAGGGCATTGGGAATGAAGTAGTACTTCTACAACATTTCCATAAGAAGTAGAAATCCCAAATAGGTTAATGAAAGTAGGAATTTAAAGATAAACACAAGTATAGTGGCTAACATACCACTCAATCAGCACAACAAGTCAAAGAACAGTGACTAATATATCACCCAAGTACAGTGGCTAACATACCACTCAAATTGTCCTAAAATTTACTAACACAATGGTGACTAACATATCACCCCAAGTACAGTGGCTAACATACCACGAAATCAGCCCAACAAGTTCAGTAATGGTGACTAACATATCACCCAAGTACAGTGGCTAACATACCACTCAATCAGCACAACAAGTCAAAGAACAGTGACTAATATATCACCCAAGTATAGTGGCTAATTAACATACCACGGGATAAAGCATTGTAACATTTAATCTTACCCGCATCTCATCAAAGTAATGGTGCTTCATCCGGTCTGGGAGCGTAGACCACTTCTCGCCTCCTTCCCCCGGCTTCTCCCTCCCGAGCCTTATAATCTTACCAAGCTTTTCGCTTGCACCCTGTGGACAAAGCCTGTTATAAATGAGACAGACATGAAACATTCTTAGTAAATTCATGTAACATTTACTAATTATCTGAAGTTATGTTCTACAAATGCATAATACTTACTTCTTCCCGTTCGGGAACAACACCGGCTTCCCATTCCAAGTAGCACCGGGTGTCAGAACGGTGTAGGGACACCCATCAGAGGATAAGTCACCAAACATGGGTGATGTCCCCATGCTCGAGCCTGTGGGAGTCTCAGGAACCTGTGATTGGCTACTCCCACCAATGTCATAGCCGCCCGAAGGGCTACCCACATCACTGCCCGTACCAGGACCACCACTAGTAGCACTAGACACCGGAGGACAGTATGTGGACCTCTTCTGCCGCGGCATATGCAAAAGCATACAACAAGTTTTAGTAAGAAAGACGAGATGAATTGGCAGGTAAAACATATACAATAAACACGTAATAAAGCATATATAACAAATTTTAGTAAGAAAGATGAGATGAATTGGCATGCATGTAAAACATATACATTTAACACGTCAAGAAGACTAAAAAGTTGAGTTAATCAAGAACCACCAGTATACACATACCCTCGCCCTCCTCGCCCGTGGTTAAGTCTACATATTGGTCTTCGTGCAGCTCAATGTACTCATCAGGAGCATGTACAACATTTCTCGCTTCGTGTGGGAGGTGAACCGGCAAGTTCTCCATAGAATCAAAGAAGCTCGGTGGGAAGATACGCTCGAGCTTGCACAGAATCAATGGTATGTTGCTTTCAAAGTTTGCTAACACTTGATCGTCAACCACCCTTGTGCATAAATTCTTGAAAAATAAGCTCAACTCGGTGAGAGCGATCAATACAGGTTTAGGTAGCAGTTCTCGAAATGCAACCGGGAGAAGCCGCTCCATAAACACATGACAATCGTGGCTCTTCATCCCATACATCTTCGTCTTCTTCAAATTCACACACCGGCCCAACTTTGAGGCATAATTGTCAGGGAACTTCAATCCCCTAACCCAATCAAACAGTTTGTTCCTAGATTCAGTATCAATCGTGTAGCATGCCTTGGGCCACTACCCTTTCTCATTCTGCGTTGTCAACTCAGGCCTTTTACACCATGTATCCAACTCGGCTCTAGATTTAACGTGATCCTTTGTCTTTCCGGGAATGTTGCAAATCGTGTTGAAGCAGTTCTCGAACACATTCTTCTCAATGTGCATGAAATCCAACACGTGACGTACAAGAAGACTGCTCCAATAAGGCAAGTCCCAGAAGATGCTTCTCTTCTTCCATCCACATTTGTTCTCAATTTTCTTGTTATGCTTCTCCCACCCAAGTTCAGTCACTTTCATAAGACCCAGCCTATCAATCTCCGCAAGTATCTGTGCACCAGTAAGTTGTCTCGGGGGGCCTTTATTCTCTACTTTGTTTTTTAAGAATTGAGTCTTGTTCTTCCTAAACGGATGGTTCCTTGGTAGAAACCTACGATGATAGTCAAACCATGATTCTTTCCCGCTCTCCTTCAGTCTGAATGCATCAGTGTCCTCCAAACAATGTGGACAAGCATGAAAATCCACGGTTTTCCTTCCAGATAGCATGGAGTACGCAGGAAAATCACTCACGGTCCACAGTAGTGCTGCTGTCAAGGTAAAGTTCTTCTTCGTTGACACATCATATGCAGGGACACCATTTTCCCACAACTCAATCAGCTCCTTGATTAGGGGATGCAAGAACACATCCAGCTTCTGTCCTGGATCAGCTGGCCCGGGCACCAACGCAGTCAAGAACATGAACGGTTCCTTCATGCACTCACCGGGGGGCAGGTTGTACGGTGTCAGCATGACTGGCCAACAAGAGTACTTCCGGTCACTTCCAAACGGGTTAAAACCATCTGTATAAAGCCCCAAACGTACATTTCTAGACTCGGCTGCAAACTCCGGATATGTCTTGTCGAACTCTTTCCATGCCGCCTCCCTTACTCTCTCCTTGTGCCACTGCATTTTATCAGCACAAGCACTTGAAGCGTACAACCTTTTCAAATGAGGTGCTAGAGGGAAGTACCACATTTTCTTATGTGGGAGATTTTTCTTCTGGCGTTTCTTTGAAGCCCCCTCATTGTAACGCTTGTAGCGGTCCTTACCACAAAACTTGCACTTCAGTAGATCTACATCCTCCCCCCAATAGATCATGCATATCAGGACAATGCCGATATGGTTACCATAGGCAACCCCAACCCCCGCATCTTTTTCTTCGCTTGGTAAAAGTTGGTGGGTACTAGGTTTGGTTCAGGGCAACACTCTGATAACAGTTGTATGGTATTATTGAAGCTCACTTCAGATTGGCCACCCTTGGCCTTACAACTCATTAGCCGAGACAACAAAGACAACTCAGTGTGCTTCTGACACCCCGGCCAAATTGACTTCTTTGATGATTCCAACAAGTCAAAGAACACCTGATCCTCGGGATTCGGTGGCTCCTCCACATCCCGACCGGTGTCCATGAACTCTGGACCCGCAACATCATACACCATTTGCTCAATCCTCTCATGATCAGGATTAGCATCAGATGTAGACGTATTTTGAGTACTACCCATCACATTTTGCTTCCTTCTTTTACGCTTAGGAATACTCCCATAGTCCATGAACGGTATTGATTCCTCACCATGATAACACCATACCTCATACTCAACTACGAACCCCTTACGTTTCAAGTGCCCGACTAAAACAAGTAGTCTGTGTAAGTGCAAAAGCAATGAAGGCTTCAACCCCTTCCACAAAACTATATTCAATTCTGCCATTAACAGTGCGACGGTACATCCATGAATGATCGGGATTCATAATTCAACAATTAACATGCGTCTCAATTTATTAGATTTATAACATGTATACCATTACGTATTTAGTTTCATTACAATTACAATTACATTTTTAATTAGGATACGTTAACAATTGGTAATGAAATACATGCATTTTACGATTACAATTCAATTTTCTAGTAGTTAAACTTCCATATATCTATTAACATTACAAATTGTAGATGAAAATATTATTAATTATTTTTATGTTAATACTCCAGAATTATATTAAAATCAACAAAATCACCAAATTGTCTGCAAACACACAATTAAATCTTCATAATCCTTGTACGGATACGAAAATAGCTAAGTAAATACCCTACATACTTACAATCATACTAACATCATACTAGCAATCCAATTTCACAATAAATATATCAATTGCACATCTCAAAGCTAACCCAATACGTAATATAAGCTAAATTATATCTACTACATACTTCCTATAAACATACAACTGATCAAACTAGTCGAAATTAACAAAATCCCCAAATTTTAAAAAGTAAGGGCTTTAGCTAAAATACCTTCAATTCCAGGGAAAATAGCGGATGAAAGTTGAAATTGATGCACAAGCCGAGCTCCTTGTCCCACGAGCTTCAAAACGAGTATAAGATTGGCCGGAATCGTCGAGATTTGGCTGGAAATGGCAAGTGGCGAATTTGAGAAAGAGAGGAGGAAGAAATAAAAGCAGTGAGGAAATGAAGAATTTGCCCGCTGCTTTCTTTCTGTATTGCGGATTTAGGGACGGATAGTTATCCGTCCCTAAATCCGTCCCTATTTAGGGACCGATATTTTATCCGTCCCTGACCCCCTTTTTTCTTTTCTTTTTTCTTTTTTTTTCCTTGGTCAACTGTTTTAGGGACGGATAAAATATCCTTCCCTAAAACAGGGACGGATACCCTAATCCGTCCTTATTTAGGGACGGACTAGGGACGGATAGGCCTATCCGTCCCTAGATCCACCGATTTTATCCGTCCCTAAATCCGGTTATTCTTGTAGTGTATGACGTGTTTCCCAATTCAATCACGATCAATCTGGTTCCATTACATAGTTCGGTCGCCTGGTCTATATTCCTTAGCAACATGATGGGACACCCGATTTTCAAGCGGATTAGATGGTTTGGGATGCCAGATGTCCTTATTGTGTTAAGGAATTCAGTGGAATATACATCCTCACGGTTGACTATGTCATCTTCATCCGGACATATGCTATCGAAACTTAAGAACTCAACAGCATCACCGGGCAACAACGACATCACATATTCATTTATCCCATGAACAATCTCATTAGTTGGAGCTAATATAGCCCGGTCCTGAAAGTAATGACCATCACCAATATGATCAATGAGTGAGGGGTATGTGCTACTAACCACTGCAACAATTGGATCGGTTGCATCACGGATCATTATATCATTTTCACCACCAATGTCACCGTCGCCAACGTGTAACAGCCACTCAGCAAACTCTCTAACAGATTCAACTTCATGTAGAGATCCATCAGCCTACAAATGGATAGAGTAATACAATCAATGAATAACCAATGTGGTTAATGGGTATAAATTCATAGACATCGATTTAATGTAGAGACATGCACTAACCTGCAAACGCATATTCTTCATTAGCCTCAATACTTGACAATGAGGCCACATAGAACCGGATGACGACAAAGATGCATGCACAATATCTTGTCTGCTGCCTTTAGGGATGATAGGCAATATTTTTCCAAAGTCACCACCAATACAACAACCTTGCCACCAAAAGGCAATCGAGAATCATGGCTGCCTGGTCCTCTAATAACATCTCGGAGACTCCTATGAAGTGCCTCGAAACAGAATCTATCTATTAGTCATAGGGGCTTCATCCCATATGATCAACTTGGTCTTCTGAAGTAGACCTGCAAGATCACTGCCAGGGTAGTCCTACCACATACGGTGGTCTCATCAACCATCAATGGTATTGTGAATCTCGAATGGGCGGTCCTTCCCTTTGGTAGGAGAAGGGAAGCAATACCACTGGACACAACAGGCAACACAATCTTAAATTGACCCCGCAATGCAAAACACGAAGTCCTCCATAAGAATGTCTTGCCCGTCCCACCGTATCCATATAAGAAGAACACACCACCCCTATCTAGAGACACATTGTCCATGATCTTGTGATATACAGTGCTCTGCTCCTCAGTCAAACACGGATAAAGCCAATTGAATTCTTCATGTATTTCAGAAACATCATAAGACATCTCTTCCACTATGAGATTGTTTTGTCCATCCTGGACGACTACGTTGTCAGGTAGTGGCATCCCCTCAATCTGAGTCAACGAACTACCATTCCGAGACAACACATCTTCCATATCGGCAAGGGTGAAATCCTTGATCTATTCCTCATTGAGTTCCAAACCTGTATAAGGAATGTAACACACAATGTTAATATTAATGCCAAAAAAAAAAAAAAAGCGATATGTACATGTACTTATATGTATAAATAAAGCTTTGAAATAAATATATTACCAGGATTGTTCATCTTCTTACGCAGATGGTATAATATATCATCAGATAGATACTCCCATGATTTTTTCCCAAACTTCCACTGGTTTAGACATGGAGTTCGACATGAGGAGCATACAGAATAAATGTGTCAAATAACGACCAGAACTCCAGAAGTTTGCTTCTTTGATACCATCGATGTACTCTTTGTTGTCATGTAACAAACCCAGTGCGAAACACGCATCTCGATAAGAGGATAGAGCACGCCACGGTCTTCAAATCCTCGAATCAAGTGGCACCTCGAATATGATTCAACATGATCCTCAGATAGTACACTTGTCCAGAATTTGGCCGGACGTGGTAAATCCTACCAACCTTATTCATCCTCTGCTTCCTTGGTTTCCAAATCCTCTTCTTTTTGTCCCACACATAATGCCGTGGAAACTCCGAGTACAAATACTGACGGGCTTCTGGGTGCTCCCTGTTGTAATTCATCCACTCCAAGAATTGAGTATGTGAAATCGTAGGCTTTTCAATAAGGTCTTCAACTAAGTTACCATCTTTGAAGCACAAGTTCTGTTCACCGTCCAAATGGAAAGATAAGCGCTCAACAGTGGGATCACGATAGTGTGTGTGTATATATATATATATATATATATATATATATATATATATATGAATTCTCAACTAAATCAAGGGAAAAAGAATGTGTCTAAATCAACTCAATTTCTTTTTAGAATTGATCTATTTCCAACCAATTCCCTTGTTTTCTTCCATACGTATTAGAATCGACTGGATTTAATTATTGTTCAGATTGATAAGGGGTTGAGTAATGATGCTCGAACATGTACTTGTTTTGAGTACCTTTTTTATTTTCTATTGGTATTTATGGATTAATCACAAGTCGAAATATGGTTAGAGCCCTTATGTGTCTTGAACTTATATTAAATTCGGTTGATATCCATTTTGTAACGTTTTCGGATATGTTTGATGATCGTCAATTAAGAGGAGACTCTTCTCATTTACAATCAACATCTTTTGGAGTTCTTCTTGAACGAATCTATTTCTATGGAAAAATAGAATGTCTGGGGAGTGTCCTTCTTAAGGTTACGGATCGGTGTACACACACACACACACACACATACAATTGACATAGTCTTTGACTTCATTGTCAACAGTGATCTTCACCCCGATCCTGTCAACTCCTTTTAACGTACTTGAACAGATACTTTATCGAGTTTGTCTTGTTGCACCACTCGACGTTTATATGAGCATTGTACTTCATTAGGGGGAATGGATTGTATGGAACAATGTACCTGTGGAGTTTTGTAGAACGTAAATTAAATAAATATTACAAAACACGACTGGATACTAACTGTAAAATCCCGGAATTTATTTCGGACCGTCTATTTGAATTTAATTTGAGGACGAGAAATTATTCTAACTTGAGTTGAGGTGCGGGATTTTATGAGTGTAATGGATAGCAAAACCAGATCAGAAACATGAGGATGAATTCGTGGATATGCTTGGACGTATTTGTGTTGTTTTGGGTTGTTATTCATCGATTTGAATGGAGGGATTGATGGTGATTCGTTTCGTATTGCCTTGGCTTTGATTTGTAGTTGATTGAATCGAGTTTAGAAAGTTTGGTTTGTTGCAGGGACTGATTTGAGGTTTTCAAAAAATATAAACCCTTGCTTTTGGAAATTTGAAGGTGCCAGGGACCTCTTGTACAATTTGACAAGTTTCAGTAAATTTAGTTATGCCCCAGACAGTAAGTCCGGTCATTATGATTCGAGTACTAGTGAGTTCCAAACGGTTGTCTAGCCCAATTGGTTGGAAACATTGTTGCAAACAGGTTTGATCCCTGTTGTGCCCAATATTACCGTATTACCCCTGGACATCCAGAATTACTATAATGCCCTCCTACCATTTAAACCTATTTTTCCTAGCTCTATAAATTATCGTTTTGCTAATTGTGACCCAATTACCCTTTGTTCGGCCTATTAAACCTGAGTAGAGACTAGACGGATTTCGCAAGTGGTGTTTTGGCGGATTATGGTATAAGGTGACTTTTGGAGATTCGATGTGCAAACTATTGGAGGATTTTGCGGTTACTTAAGCTTGACTTTTGCTCTTATTTTCATATTATCGTATATATGTAGTTTTAATGTTTGATAAACAACTTATGGTTATTATATCTAAATATGGGACTTGGTATAATAGTCTATTCGAAAAGGATCAAGTATGTGAATACCTAAAACGTATTTTATGATGTGTGCGATGTGTGAAATGCTTTTGTACAAGTGCATGGATAAATGTTATGTTTGAGCTCTCAGTTGTGACTATGAAATGTTATGTGCCCTTCGGGGAATTTGTCTGGCTGGAATACTCCCTTATGTTATGTTACCCCTTTGGTAGGGTATTATGTTTATTTTATGTGAGCCGACCTCTGTGCCACCGGACTTATACTAGTGGCCATAGGATCATGTCTGATTGAGACGAAATGTTACGTTTGTTATGCCATGCAACTTTTGTATATGTGTCTTTTGAAGAAATAAAAAAGTATTACTAAAAAAAACACATCAGAGCATAAGAAATGCATCTGAGGTGCAAGTCAAGTTACAAAATCAAGTTTACATACTCAGTCCAACACCAAAACCAGCCCAGCAACCAACAATAAGGACCAATACAAACCCAAAACGAAACAGTGTCACCTTACCACCAATCACAAGTAACAAAGAAAAAGTACTCCCCAACCGAGATCCCACAAAGCTCCAAGACGGATGAAAATTTAGCCACCCCCGTCGTCTAGCATGTCTTATTATCGACCAACAACAATAAGCCAAGAGTTAGGGGGTGTGAAACTAAATCCGTCAATGGAGGAATACTAGCGTCGAAGAGTCCCAAAACGACTCCCAAACATTAGTGATTATCCATTAGGCATCCCAAGGGAAAAGGAGACAATATAGAAGAGTCAGGAGATCCCACCAGTGATCAATGAAAACGTGAACACATACCCGTCAAAAATCACACAAAAACCAAACTGAACAAGCGCCAAAAACACCACAACAGCTTCTTCCCGTTGGTCATTTTCTATCAGCTCCATTCACTCTCAAATCCACTGGCGTATACAGGTAACAAGACACCAATAGAAGATCAGTAGTATCGCCGCCTCCTCCCCTCAGATCAGTTTGCACTCTACTCCTTTAAATTTAGCACCTCCTTTGGGAGCCTTTCCCACTCCACCACTGTATATGCAGAATTCATCAAATTTCTATTTCTAACCCAATGCCAGATGTTGAATTTCAGAGTTTCAAAAATTTCTTGCTGCGATGGGGAATCTCCTTTAAAAATCACCCTATTTCTTGCCTTCCACACCTGCCAAACCACACCATGCCAAATCATAAGCCACACTTCTTTCGCTTTTCCGCGAAAAGAATTTGCAAAACTTGTCAACATATTCTCCACACTGTCAGTAGGAATGAGCTGAAAATCCATCCACTCCATTACTAGTTGCCAGATCCGAGCTGCAAATCGACATGTGAAGAAAATATGAAGCGTACTTTCCTCTTCCTTTTGATCGCACATTCTACAGAAAACCTCTTCCTCTTGATTGATTATGCCTCTTCTTTTGAGATTTGGCATGGTAGGAAGTCTTTCCTGCACTACGGGGTGTGTGTGTGTGTGTGTGTGTGTGTGTGTGTGTCTTTGAAACTCTGCTTGATCTGGTAGAAGTGTCGACGAGGCTCACCCTTACACCCCCCCTTTCAGATGTTTAGTGAAGTGACACTGGTTGATGGTACAATGGAGTTCCACCCGGTAGACGGATGATGGATTTGTGAAGATTATTTAGTAGTTGTTGCGTACTTTGAGATTTGTATTGTATACGATGATTTGTACTGTTGGGATTGTTGATATGTATTGAGGACTTGTAATTATTGTTGTTTATGGGATTTTAGATGCTCTGATTGTACCACTGTTGAGATAACTAATGTATTTTGAGGTTAAAGGTTGGCTTCGTCTTGGCGTGAGCCCATCTCACGATAGACGGCCGGTCGCGCCAAAGTGATTTGGTTTTGGGGCGTGACACTGATATGCTCAAATTAGTAGTACTTGATAAAATTCAAAGTAACTAAAGCAGTGTTGAGTAAACAAGTCTTATCTACGAGATTGTTCTCAAGGAGCTAACTAGGCAACTATGACGTTTTAAAGTATCAAATATGAGAGTTTGCAAGTACCAGTTTGTATGATTGAGATGGTTTTATAAATTAAACTAAGTAAACGAAAGTAGATTTGAATCAAGAGAGGGGAAACAGATACGGTAGCATTCAGATTTATCATCACTCATGCTCACAAAGTACAGTTTTCCAGCTTTCCTTAAGGTGTTAACACACTCATATTTGTAATGAACCCATCCTTTGCATTCATAACATTGGATTTTCTCAAGAGCTTTAGGAACATTTTTTGCAAGATCAACAGATTTTGACACACATTTCTCAGAAGAAGAAGAAGAAGAAGAAGAAGAAGAAGAAGAAGAAGAAGCAAAAGGTTTATTTCTATTAAACTTTTTGACAAGATTATTGTAATCCTTTTGATAAGCAACAAGAGATAAATCCTCACTATCACTCACATCATCTTCTACATTTTGGTTTCCTTTGGAAGCTGTATACAAAGAGATGGTTTTGTTCTTATTACTCTTTTGTTCCTCTAAACTCATCTCATAGTTCTTGAGGTTGTTCATTAGAGCATTGAAGTCCATAGTAGCCAAATGCTTGGTATCTTCAAGCACAGTTCACTTGGTTTCAAATTTTGAGGACAAAGTTCTAACAGCTTTATAGACAAGCTGTTTGTTAGAGATAGGATCACCAAGTAGTTGACATTCATTCGAGATTGTCCGGAGTTTTTCAAAATAGGTTGTGATGGATTCATCTTCACCCATTCTTAACCTCTCATACTGGCTCCAAAGCAATCTAGCTTTGCTCTCTTTAACACTTTGATCTCCCTCACAATGAGTTTGTAATATTTCTCAAGCTTTCTTAGCAGTGGTACAATTCTAGATCAACATGAACATATGGGAGTCTACATAGCCGAAAATAGCATTGAGTGCCTTTTCATTATATGCAGACTCAGTCCATTCGTCTCCAGTCCATTGGCTTTCAGGTTTCGGTACTACATCACCATCAGCATCTGGTGGTAGCACGAAAACTGGTACCCTTCCAAGAGCGTACAATAATTGATTTGATGTGAGTTCTTAGCCTGGTTTTCCAATACAAATAGTTTGTGCCATCAAGTATTAGCATTCTATTCGCATTTGGATTGATGTTATCCATAATTAGTACAAAATCCACACACTTATTGATTAAGTGTCTGGCTCTTGATGCCAATTGAAATAATATAAGGACCCGGACTTGTACTAAACTGTAATCACACCACAGTATATACCAATATTGATATAACTGTTAATGTAACAGTGACTCAAACAGAAAAACAAAACACAGCGGAAATAAAACTAAGAACACAGAGATGTTTTTCTTGGCTGGTATACTATACCTGCCGAGCAAATATTCGCTATATTTAATAAGTGAATTTATGAAAATAATATTCAAGGTTTCACAAGTTGAAACCTTGAATTTCAAACACTAAACAGAGTAGAATAGTGCTACCTATTCTATGGTTGCAGATCTAGACAAACCTAGATGATCGAGAACTCAATCCCTATCCAAAACAACCACAAAGTCTAGTAAATACAAAGTAACTACGAATATGTCTTGCAAAGTAATCACTCTATTCTTGTTACTTTGAATCCGTCCATGAGCTTGTATATATAGTTCTTCTCCTAAAGACAGATCTTCCAGATTTCACTTTCCATGCTTATCATATCTTCAATTGTTCAGTCCAAGATTTTGTTCTTCAAGAATCTATTCTTTGATCTCTTTCCTTAATTACACCAAGCTAAGTATGACTCCTTTGTTTCTTCCAAATCCCGAGATCTTCAACCCGTTTACACAATAAATCACAACTGTCAAACTAGGTTAAAGATTACTGAAGGAAGGCAATATTACAAGAATACCCTGCAACAAACAAAAGAGATATTAGGTTAACTGTTGATGTAACACTGTACAAAAACAGTGAACTTTCAGAAATTTATATACTCCGATCAATTTTCCGACTAAATTGATGACGTCGCAGCCGGAGTTTCGATTTTCCCGCTAAAATACGTATGATGGCCGTATTTTCAGCGATTTTGACAGGAAAAACATTGTGAGGACACGTGTCGCACTCTGGTTAATTTCTGGTAAATTAAATTAAAGAAAATATAAACTAATTTTATAAATTTCAAAAAAATTATATATATTTTTTTAAATTATAAAAGTTATTTATTAATATTTTTGAAATAAAAAAAATGATTTTTTAAAAAAAAACTTTAATTTTTTAGTTTTTTCAAATTCAAAAATATTACTAATAAACAAGTGTTTTGTTTTCTTTCCATACCCATATTATTTTTAAAAATTAAAATTTTTATAACTTTTTAATTTTTTTTTAATGATCTTCCATGGGAACTTCCACCGGAATGAAGAAGCTCTGGTGCGAAGCTTCTTCCGGTGGAAGCTCCGACGGAACTTCCTGAGCTTCCATGGAAGAAAGAAAATTTGGGAAAGAAGTGGAAAGATTTGAGTTGTTTCCTCTATGATTTGAGTTGTTCAATTGATACTTCCATTGATGATTCATTAGAATGAAGTGAATTGGAAATAATGAAGAAGGAAGTGAATTGGGGAAGAAAGTGAATTAGGGTTCTTATTGATTCATTTGGGGAAGAAGGAAGTACTTTTTTTTTACTACTTTTTTTTTATCTTTTAAAAATTGAAAAATTAATTGTTATAATTTTATTTAAATTTTTAAATTTTTTATTGTATTTAAAAATTTATTTTACATTTTTTAAAAATAAAATGTTCCAGATTGAACGAAATTGCGACACGTGTCCTCATAAATTTTTTTTTTGGTCAAAATCGCTGAAATATGGTCAATACTAGTACTAACCCGTGGCGATGCCACGGTATAGTTTAATTTAATAATAAATAAAGAAGGGATAAAATAAATTAATCGAGAAAATAAGATAGTTACATTTATGTAAATAATCTTGGTCGTGGTGTCAGTCGGTAATCATTCTTCATCCAATATTGAGTCTTTATTTATGCTAACTATAATAAATGTAAAAATACAATTATGATGACGGATATGCCTTCAAAGGGGTAGGATTCAGCTTTAACCCGTTCGGGACCCGACGGGTTGATAACATATATTTTGTATCGGGTCATACCGTAACCGACATGTTAATTAGTAACATGTAGTACATATTTAAAAAAAAAAATTGTATCTCTGAAACCGAACCAAAATTAAATACAAAAGTATACAACACAATCAATAGGGTTGTTGTTCCCAACAACCCGCGGTGGTGTGGTAACCCCAGCAAACAGACAAAAAAAAGTTTATACAAATATTATTTCACATGTTACGGTTATTTTTTTTCAACTCGTTCCAACAATCCCGCGGTGGTATCTGTCACCCCCACCAAAGACACAAAAACTATTATTCTACAAACATAATTTCACATGCCACGGTTATTTTTTCCCCACCCTCCGCTCGCATGTTATGGATGAAGATCGTATAGAGTTTCCCTGCCTAGAGAGTATCTGCGACACCACCATCCCCCTTTCATGACGTCCGTCATGGAGATCAGCAAAGTACATATGAGATCGAGAAAGTAGAGGGAAGATTAAAGAGAGTTTTCCACTTAGAGGGTATCGATCCCCATTGTTATGGATCAAGAAAGTAGAGAGAAGATCGAAGATAGTTTTCCCGCCAAGAGGGTATCGACATATCCCGGTCCCTCTCGGTAAAAAATGTAGCTTTTACTAACTTAATCATAAAATTTTGCAAAGGTATTGAACGGGTTCGAGTATATGTCAGATCATACATGAACATCATTATTTGGAACGGGATTGAATTCGAGTTTAATGGAACCCAACCTGTGATAAAAGTAAAATAATGGAATACAAGTGTAGTGAGATATAGGTCGAGTGAACTGGACATTATCCCTAACTCTTGTTAGTAAACATGTATAGAAAAATGTATGCTCTTGAATCTATAATAGGAAATTATTTATCTCTTATGCATATATGATGTGAAATTTAATAATCTTACAGTGTATGATTTTTTTTTTCTAACCAAGTGCAATGGTCCACAAAGATTTATCAAAGTGCAAATCTTTTGTATAAAGGAGACATAGAGAAACGCTAAATGATTTGTACATAGGTAGGTTTAGTATTGTAAACGGATAGTTGTTGTTATATTTATTATTATTGAAATTTTACATTTCTAGGTCGTATACTTGTGATTGAGAAATAAGATTGTCAAAATTCTTTGTAAACAACGTTGGTCGTGGCGCATGTATGTAGTACTTTTTCATCCAATACTATATCACTCGGTCTTTGTTTATGTTAACTATAAAAATGTAAAATACGATTCATCTTGACGTATATGCTATGAAAGGGGTATGATCCAACCCGAACTCATTAAGGACCCAGCGAAAAGTATTATTTTTATATCGGGTCCTCTACCCGTACCTGCACATTAATTAATAAATTAAACTCCAGTCCGGACCAAAATAAAATACAAAAGAGTATAACACAATTAATATGGTTGGTTCCCAATAACTCATGGGGTGGTATTTGCTCCCCCACCACACACACAAATTATTATTCTACAAACATCATTTTAAATGTGACGGTTAATTTTATTTTTTTTGCACCCACCCCCAATATACGCCCCCTCCCCGCCGACTTTTTACTGAGTTAACCATAACATATTTTGGTTCGGGTATTGTCACAAAGGTATGGAACGGGTTCGGGTATATGTCTGATCCGAACCTTAACATCATTATTTCAAACATGTTTGAATTCAAATTGAATAGAATCCGACGCGTTTAAATGTAAAATGACGTAATACCAGTGTAGAGTATTGTTTCTGACTCTTAATTATTAATTAAAGATTTAAGTTACAATTAAAGCTCATATGCATCATCAAATTACTCACCCTTTTTTTTAATACCAAGTCGGGACTCGCAATGTAATTTTACCACATTTCGTCAATAATAACAATAACTTAAGTAATTTATGTGATGGTGGAGAACGAACATGTGTTCAAGGTTATTCTTCCTCATCCCGACCATGCAGTGTAAACTTTGACTCTGCATTTTTCCCCATCAACGTCCGCCATTTAAGAATCATAAATAAAGTGTGATCCTCCCGTATCCAAGTCAAATATGTCTCGGGTAATATTTAATTTGCAACCACTCCAACCCGATTTTTTATCTAGCCTATTATCAAAAATAGAAGCATCAAGTTTATCTTGATCCATATCAAATAATGAAAATAACAACTTGAGAAGAATATGTGTAATTTAAATTCAAGTACACCATTATAGTAGATAATATTGATGTTAGCCGACTTTATGAAAACATGTGAGTCATAAAGTATATTGTAAACGGATAGTTATAAATTTCACTTTTTTGTCGTAAAATATTTGATTGCCAAAAACTATTTTAGTAGACGCAATCAAATTTTATAAATTTGTTTGGCTAGTGTTTTGGTCGGATGGTTGAGTTATCAGTTATAAGATGAATCTACAGTACCCATCTTGCTCACCTAAATTGGTAGTATTTCGACATAGAGTACTTTTTAATAAATGCTCTACTTTTAAAATTCAATTATTTCATTTTATTTTATTTTATATTATATTATATATTTTATTTTAATAAATAAAATAATATATTTAATTAATAATAATATTCAAATTGGTATCTATGGATTCGTCTTGTCACGGTGAATTGAAATATATGTTCAAAATATTTTTTGGAGTTTTATATATGTATTTACATGATATTTAATAAAAATAACTATATATGCATCCAACATACCACAAATAAATAGTGGAAGATATACTGGCTGAAAATGCAAGTAATTAAGGCTCTGTTCTCTTCAACTGAAAACTCGTTCAGTTCAGTTCAGTTCCATTCAATTGATTCGATTCGATTACCTTGGTTATATTTTATACTACAATTGATTCGATTCGATTCGATTGATTCGATTCGATTCGATTCGATAAATTTCAGTTGAAAAGAACAGAGCCTAACTCCACAAAATTTCACTTAACTAGGACTGAATTAGTCTTGTGAGGTTTAACTCACCAACTTTACATAATACTCTTTCCGTCCCGAATTCAACTTGCCGCAGGCCCGAACACAGGTTTTAAGATAAGATTGAATGAGTAGAGTAGGAGATATGGTGATAAAGTAAAAAATAAAGTGAATAAAATATGACAGGTAGTGAATAGAGCAAATAGATATTGAATAAAGCAGGAGACTAAATTTTCCATTTAAGAGATGATAAATTGAAATTGAGACGTTCTAAAATAAAATTCGGGAAGTTGAAATTGATACGAAAGGAGTATATGGATTCAATTTGAAAAGTAATGAGATAAGTGGAATGAGAACCAGCGAAGGGAAGGTCCCGACATCAAGGAACAATGAATGCAGCACGGCTAATAACAGATGTAGAAACTATTCAAATGAGTTTACAATCCTCCATGGATTATTTAAAGAGAATTTGTGAATCAAATGTGATTATCAACCAAGAAATATTGGACCTGCAATAAAAGTGAGGGTTTTCAATTCGAGGGGCTATGAATCTAGAGAATAGACAAACAATCAATGAAATGGGTTGTCAAGAGGCAAAAATGGAGCAGACGGAATCTGAAAGGATTTCTTACCATCGTTGTAATTTTCTTTGATTTATTTGGTTAAGTAAATAAAAAAAAAATTGAAAGCAATTCTAAGGTTCATTCTTGGCTTAAGTTCTATACAAAATGGAAGGAATAAAAACTGAGCTTTATATAACCACAAAGTCTAATGAGAGACAGTCTTTAAATAACTTATTTCGAAACGGTCTATGTAATCAATATAATCATCCATATTATTAATCAAAACGTCTATGTTGTGAACGAAATAAGTCTTGTTTTAATATGAAAAAACATCAATATTGAGAACACAGGTGATTTGATTAATAACAACAATGATTTTCTTGACAATATAGGTCCATTAGATAAATTACTCTTATATAATAGATAGGTACTAAACATATAAGTTAATTCCACTCTAAGCATTTTATTCTTACACACAATATCATTTCCACTCTAAAGATGGTTGTATGTTAATCTGTACAAATAGAGTCAGTAATTTAGAGTCGCCCAAAAATCCATTCATAAATTGCATCAACATATTAATGAGTTATCTAAATTCAAATGTCAAGTAACCAAGAACATTAAAGTTAATATTAATATCATTTTCCAAAATGTGGAGAAATTGAGTAGCATGCCTTTTAACGGTTTATTCTTCCATGCAGCATGTTGTACTATCTCCCGATGCTTTAAAGGTTGTAACTCGGTTGTACCATATGCATTAGATGTTGTACAGTACAACATACTAAAGCATCAGGGGGTAGTACAATATGTTGTATATTAGAAAAAAACCACTTTTAACGTGCACATCCTCAAATCCAGTAAACGAAGTCTTTAGTCTCTTAACAACCTGACATTCATTTAAAATTGACTATTCATCTATTAAAATGTTTCAATTTTATATCTTCTACAATAAAAAATTTAACTCAATATTTTTTTCTTCAGTAAATAATCATTATTCTCTTTCTACCATACTTTTACTTGCTCTTTACTTTTTCTATCAAACTAACAATGATAAATCAATCAAACAACATTTCAATCAAATAACCTTAAAAAATACTCTCAAACACATCACTTCTTTTTTAACACACATCATTTTATTCTTACACATCATATATATATATATATGTGTGTATATATATATATATATATGTATATACATATGTATATGTATATATATATATGTATATATATATACATATACATATGTATATACATATACATATATATATATACATATACATATATATATATACATATACATATATATATACATATACATATATATATATATATACATATACATATATATATATATATATATACCCTTTGAATTTTTAACTCTATTCCAAACACTATCTTTTATAATTTACATTTAACCCATTTACTATTTATCAACTAAACTTTTTTCTCTAACTCATTTTTTTTAACTCTATACTAAACGTATCAGTTAATAATACAATATATGCACCAGTTGATAGATTTTGTACCCACGGCCGGAGAATTAATTTCATTGATCACACTTGAGTTGTCGCCTTCATGTATTACATGTGAATATCCCATCTTCCATAGCAAGCTCTAGTCTAATTTTCTCCGCAAGGGCCAAGGGATTCTGCTTGCAATGGTATAAGAGATGACCTTGAATCTGTCTCCTCCGACATACCAAATATAAACCTCTGAAATTCATAAATACAATACCAGCACCCAAAAAACCTCATATAATTGGGACTGTCGCATCAACACTAACCTCAATTGGACATTCCACCGATGCTCATTTACCAGACCCTCCGTGTAAATAGTGGGACGGAGGGAGGGAGTGTATCAGTGTATGTATGTATGTCTGTTACTCTTTTTATTGACTATGCGCCGATCGAGATGTAATGATGCACTGAAGAAAAATCGAAAGAGGCTTGTAATTCATGAAATAGAAGGATAAGAAATGATGAATATAATTGGATGGTCACGATAATTTATAGATGGTTAAATTTAAAAATATGGTCAGTTACTATTGTAATCATACCATAATTGACTTTGCTAAATTGGTGGGAAATTATATGCTTAGTTTGGCTATATCAACTTAATTATGGGAACATGTTTCGTGTTGTAACAGTCAATATAACCCTATCAGTCTTTCAATGATAGTAAAACTTTCCTTCTATCTAATTAAGGCTGGCAAGAATATAAAAAAATACAGTAAAAACTCCCTATGGGAATACCCCATAAAGGAATAAACTCCTTATAGTAATAAATAATTTCGGTCCCAACTTGGGACCAGTTATAAATAACAATAAACTCCACATTGTAATATTCCATGACTTTTTTAGGTCCCGTCTTAAATAATTATACTCCTCTATAGTAACCCGTGTTAAATGAATGGCTCTGTTCCTATTTGCAGGGCAATCGTGGGCACATCTCCTGATGCTGGTCAGTTCATGGCTTTGTCGTTCAGCCTGATAAATTTGAAAAAGACAATCGAGATCAGAGTCTCTACTGGATACTCTCTGCTCCTAACAACGCTCAACAACAATGATAGATAAATTAGAACAAACACACGTATGGTTTTTTAAATGAGTTTTGTGGCTGGAGATGGAACTGAATTTATATAGGGGACTAAAAGATACATGATTCGGTGGCCATAGTAATTGATGAGAAATGAAAATCGGAATTGAGTGACTGCAGTTTATGGTGAAAGAATGAGGAATCGATTTATATTTATATTGCAACCTGCTTCTAACAAACTGCGACTATTTACCTGGAAATTTGAATTAGGAAGTATAATATCCCAACATATTTGGGCAGGTTCTACGGAAATTCAAATTAGTGATTATAAAAGCCAAACAACTTGGTCAGTCAATAAGGAAGGTCAAATAGAATTTAGAATTATCTAACAAACTTAGTCTCACGTGAAAGAAAACGTTGAGTTATTCCTAAAATATAGGAATTTGTTTAAACAACTACTGTTTTTCGGTGAGAATGTGTGCAGGAGAAGAAAGATTTGAATATAGTGAACGTTTTGAATGATGAAAAATGAGTGAATTAAAAATCATTTAATTTTGGAGGAATTTTGCGTTAAACTTTTGCACATTGGCGTATTCTACTTTTAATTAGACCATCACTTTTATCATATATATATAGATACGTAATTTAGCGGGAAAATCGAAACTCCGGCTGGCACATCATCAATTTAGTCATAAAATTGACCGAAGTATATAAATTTTGAGGGTGATTGTTGTAGCGTACTGAAATTGGACAAGACGTTCTACCTTCAACCGTATCAAAAGTGACACCATCTTATCAAAATAAAATTTAGTTGCCTGAACAAAATTAAGCTGAAATATTGAAGAAAAATTACTACAATAGCTTTCAATCCACAATTGAATTCAGTGATTCACATTCACCTGGGGGGCATGATGGAGCTTACACTCTCGCCGCCATGCTCCGCCGTCAAGTCCACCACCGCAGCTCAGCTGTCACGCCGGAACTTCACCATTTCTGCCCGTTTGCCGCTCCGCAACTCCTTTACCACCTCCAGCAGCTTTTCTTGCTTCAATTCACGCAAATTCTCATCCACCACACCTCTCAATCGACATTGCATCAGGGTAAATTAAGCTTACAATGCTTTTATTTTCTGAAACTCAAAGACTTAATCTTTTTTGGTTCTTGTTTGCAAAAAGTTCGTGATTATTGTGAAGTGATTGAATGAATTAGAATGGGGATATTAGTTTTAAGTGAATTAGATGATTGTTTGCACTGTTATTTCCTCTTTTTGTAATTCACCTAAATTGTTGCCTGAACAAAATTAAGCTGGAGATTATCAGAAACTAGATATCGGGATGTTTGGCATAGAGTTAACTCGGGTCAGTTATAATTGATGGATAGTAATCGAATTATAGTTGAGCCATAGTAATCGATATAGTTTAGTCGTCTGTTTGATATAGAGTTAAAGATTTAATCCTTGTAATATAGGGTGTGTTAGAGTGAAGTAATGCGTGTAAGAAAGAAGTGATGATTTTTTTATTTTTTAGGTTTATTTGATTGGTTTTTAAATTGTTTGATTGGTTTAAGGTTGTCCGTATATGCATAAGAAAAATAAAAGTATTAATATGATTGTTTGGTGGAGTTGGAAGTGAGTTGAAATGTGTACTGTTGAAAAGCCAGAAACCTAAGACAAATGCCAAAATTTTCTATAACTCAGCTACTGCACGTTTAAACGCAATGCCAAATATCCATTAGGTTTCACACACATTTTTCTGGTGATTCTGCTACAAATAAGCTATGATCAGCTTTCAATTTTTTTTTAATCCACTAGCATTTAAACTCTCACAAGTGGTGGAACTTTGTTGTATCTATTGAATTCGGTAATTTTCGCTGAGCCGAGTTTACTTCAAAGCCTAACTTTTCAGGCATGTGCTAAAGTTGATGCTGCTGACACCGATCCCGTATTGAACAGAATTTCCCAGTTCAGGGATGCCTTTTGGCGATTTCTCAGACCACATACCATCCGTGGGACAACGCTAGGATCTGCGTGAGTTATTGTCTCGGTTGCTTTTACTTTCGTCGGCATTTCTGGCAAGTGTATTGTATTTAAAGATGAGTTATTGCACTAGCTGAAACCATGTGTTTTGTCTGCAGTTCTTTGGTTACTAGAGCTTTAATTGAGAACCCAAACCTGATAAGATGGTCACTAGTGTTGAAGGCATTTTTGGGCCTTCTTGCACTTATATGCGGAAATGGTTTTATAGTGGGCATCAATCAGATTTACGATGTTGACATTGACAAGTAAGATACAATAACGTGCACCTGCATTTCACTTTACTGTCCTCTTTATATAATGCACTTGTCTGGATTGGTGGACTTTATTGATTTGCTTTAAATTGCAGGGTAAACAAACCTTATTTGCCTATAGCTGCAGGAGATCTTTCGAAACAGTCTGCATGGTTCTTAGTCTTATTGCTAGCTGCTGCTGGTATTGTAACCGTGGGATTAAACTTTGGTCCTTTCATTACGAAACTTTACTGCCTTGGTCTTTTCCTTGGCACCATCTACTCTGTTCCCCCATTCCGGATGAAGAGATTTCCTGTCATAGCATTTCTTATTATAGCAACGGTACAGTTTTTCTAGCACACTGTATTCTCTTTCTTGTATGTGTGCTTATTAGAGTTTACTTGCATCAGTTCATATGCTTAACTTTAGAGAAGCTAACACACAAGCAATGAAACCAAACACCCCAAAAAAAGTTTAGAGATAGAAAAGAAGGTAATCACTTAATAAGAGCATTTGCAGACACAACCTTGGAAGATAATTGTATATTCTGGTCAAGATCTTGGTTTGGTAGTCGTAGAGATGATTAGATGAGCAATCATGATGATTGACCTCTTTTAGATATTGATACTATCGTTGTGGTAGACCTTTAATGTGAGTTGAATGTTATATGTGTCTTGAAGATCTACTTGAACCATTCCATATATGTCACAAGACTCACAACTTCGAAGTCCCATCACATTTAGTAAACCGTTCCACAGTGGTACCTTTTTACTTTCCTCTCAAAGTTTTAATTTGTTGACACTGTACTGATTAGAGTTGCATCTTTTTGCAGGTCAGAGGCTTCCTCCTCAATTATGGTGTTTATTATGCTACAAGAGCTGCTCTTGGGCTAACATTTGAATGGAGGTAAATTTGCTAAAAAGAGAATCATTTTCTTGCTAAAAGTGCATACATGTACAAAGCTTAAACTTGGCTCTTGAATATATAGAGTGTGTGTGTGTGTGTGTGTGTGTGTGTGTGTGTGTGTATAATCATGCTCTGAGTATTGTTGTTCCAAATGTAACTTCCACTTATATTTCCTGTGGATAACTGAACAAGGCATTGCCGTCTGTAACTGCAGTTCACCTGTGGCTTTCATCACCTCATTTGTAACATTATTTGCCCTGGTTATTGCCATAACTAAAGATCTGCCAGATGTAGAGGGTGACCGCAAGTAAGTTTAGACCTCGTATTTTCTGAGGATGCCTTTTGTTTTGTTTTGTTTGATTTCTAGTGTGTTCTGGCCTTATCTGCCTTTGAAATCTGTAGGTTTCAGATCTCTACTTTCGCAACAAAGCTTGGAGTACGAAACATTGCATTGCTTGGAACTGGCCTTTTGTTGATAAATTACATTGGGTCCATCTTGGCTGCAGTTTACTTGCCCCAGGTGAAAAGTTGCAATTGTTTTATATGCTTTTACCTGTGCTTTTGTCGTTGTCTGTAACACAATCACTTGCCAGTAAGTTATTTCCTTTATGTGTAACTTCAATCTGTAATATATTGCAGGCTTTTCAGAGAAGTTTAATGATACCTACACATGCTATCTTGGCATTAGGTTTAACTTTCCAGGTACATAACAAACCTGGTTTTTTCATGATTCCTCGAATCAGTAACTGAGAAAACTTGTTTTGAAGTTCATCAAAGTTTAGAGCTTGAAACCTGAATTAATGAAAGCTTTGGTCTTGATCTCATGTGATTTTATGCGTAAATAATGCTTGAATCTTGAAGTAATATGCACTTGGTTATTTTTCCATGCAGACATGGTTACTGGAAAAAGCAAATTACACCAAGGTGATTCTAAGTGACTTTTTTAATCTAATAGTATTATTGTTCAGTTGTGTGCATGCTCCAACTTGCAAATCCAGATTAAGCACTTGGATTTATCCTGAGTTTTGACCTAATATCATAACTCAATATGTCCTGCAGGAGGCGATATCTGATTATTATCGTTTTATTTGGAATCTTTTCTATGCCGAGTACTTCATATTCCCTTTCATCTAGCAAGTAGATGGTTTTTGAGGGGGGCACAATACCATGAGACTGAAGACCTTGGTATGAGTATGAAAAGCGCAGGAACTCAATCAAAACAACTTACGAAAGATGCACCCAACATTGGTGATTGGTTTTGAGTCTGTCCTATGTGCAATGAAGCTCCAGTTTTCTGTAGATGACGTTAAATTTCGCCTAAGGCAAGACGAATAGTGTAATGTTGAAGTTCTGTAAGATAGCTCCAGTGAGTCAGAGTGGTAATCAAAACTGTACATATTAATGAATGTAGTAGTGTTTTGGCCTACACCACAGGTACAGAGAAGTTTCCTTTTCATAACATAACATCCAAGGAAAACTCAATTACCAAAAGAAAAAGAATTTTAGATTTTGATTTCATTCCCTCCATTGATTCCTTGTCAAATTGATTTGTAGTATTCGGAACGTTGTGGAGCTTTCATTGATAATTGTATTAGTAGTTAAAATGTAATTCTCAGAGATTTATTAGATGCAGGGGCGGACCAAGATTTCAACCTCGGGGGAATTACATATATGATGTTTTTTCGAGGGTTGAGGGGCGAAATCTGAAATTTTCGAAAATATTACCTATAAAAAAAAATTCCAAATTGGGGAGGGGGCACAACTTTTTCCTTTAAATAATCTCCTTTAAGCATGTTCCGAGGGCATGCATATACAACATCATTTTATCTTAGTAATTCTTATACTTCCTCCGTCCGTCAAAATTTACCTTTTGTTTTTTAAGCTTTTTATTTATTGAATTAATCTTAAATATGAATGTAAAATGTTCAATTAAATTATATAATGAAAATTTAGTCCCTAAAGTTTCATTATATAAAAATTGAACATTTTACGATTCTTGATTTAAAATAATTAAAAAAAAAAAATCAACGTCAGACGGAAAATACTTTGTAGTGTACTTCCAAATTACTACTCCCTCAATTTCAGAGAAATTGTTATAACTTTTTGTTTCCGACGTTTCACTAAAAGTGTTACAATTTCCATTTATGGAAATTAGTTAAATAATAAAACTCTCTACCTTTCACTTTTATTATAATATGTCACTCAATTAATCTCTAATAATCAGGGGACCACTTATACTTTCTACTTTTTCTTAAAATTGGTGCAAATTCAAATGGTAACACTCTTTAAGAATATTAATTAAAATCTCAAACAACAAAGACACATAGTATACTAATATTAAAATAATTTTATTGAAAAGTCCAAATTACATAGACAAGACAACATGCCATTGATTAACTATAATACTTAATTTTAGAATCACTCATGAACAAGAAGCGACCGGAACTCCACATGCGGTAGCAGCTCTCTTGGCCCCAGGGGAGTCCACAATCGGACTGAAAACTGGGCTTTTGTGGTACTCACAAAAACATGGCACTTGCGCCTTCATCTTGTCGCAGCACTCCTTTGACGGATCCCGTCCATCTTCTATGGCTACGAGGCAAGAGGTTAGCTCCATAGGGTTGCAGTCCGCTGCTACAACATTGTGTACCTCTGTCATCAACACGGCAAAAAAGCACATCATTGCAATACAGACCAAACAAGGCTTCATCTTCTTCAACTTATTACTAATATTTTTGAAGATACAAATGTGGTTATGCTAAATTGTAACGAGTAAGATATTTTATGGTTTGGGAGGGAGGACTAAATGGCGTTGTATTTATAGGAGAAAACAATGGGTTCATATACTTAATATTTATTTATTGTAATCAATAAGTGGGCTTGTTGCATTAACTTAAAATTCTCAAAATATTTAGTCTGTTCATTTTAGGTGTCCAAGTGTTATGTTATAGAAGGCTTCAACTTAGGTGTTGTTTTAACTCGAAGTGTCAAACAATATTTAGTCTATGCAAACTACATATCCAAGTGTCATGTTATAGATGGCCTTATGTGTTTTGTTGTCTTGACTAAAAATTCCACATATGTAATGCTAGAGGAGAGCGCGAGCGGGTAATGACGGATATTTATAAAAAAATCAAACTAATCCGCCTATGACGGGTGATTATTTTTCTAACCCGCGGCATGTAGAATAATTTTTTAACCCGCGGCAGTTCGGGTGATAACAATGACAGGTGAATAGGCGGGCGCATTGCGGGTGAATTACTACATCAACTAAAATATATAATAATCCAAAACATTTTGAAAGCAAGTAAAATGATGAAGTACCATTTTCACATTGATACTTTCTTACTTTATATATAGTATGAAATAACCATAATTTTACTACTATTAATCTATTCATTTCAGTGACAAGTAATTCATTTTATATATATACTTTTTTGTTATGCGAACAATTTGGCAGGTGGGTTGCGGGGCACCCACCCACCAATTGGCGGGTTATAAAAAGTTTAACCTGTCTAATTTTTTAAAAAATAATCGACGAGTGCGGCCGTGCAGGTAAGGTGCGGGCGGTTTGTGCGGACGGGTCGGTCGGACGGCTTGCACAGCCCTATTTAATACATACATTGGGATAATTAGCGAGTGAGCATGCATAAAGTGTTATGTATGGGGTGAGTTGTTACACAAAGTCTTATGAGAGACGATCTTTAAATAACATAGATACTAGTTAATGGCCCGTCGATACTCGACGGGGAATGCGGACCAAATTTAAAATAAGAAATAAATACATTTTATAATTACATGTCGAAGTTAGGAACACATCGTATCATATGTTCTACCATTCGCGCAAATCAATACATTCAGTTCCTTCCTCCTGGACCCCTGGTAACTCTAGAGGAGCGTTATATAATTGATCATGGTTGAATACGGGGGTGAGGGAGGTAGAGGTCGACGTGTGAGAGAGATTGTTCATTACTCTTTTTAATGGTCATATCAAAATGGACGATATGGGGAACTTTCTTCTATCAAAATTGATAGGGAACTTCGTCTTGTCGGATGGGCTCACCATCATAATTGGAATGAAAACCTTTTGGGCAGCGTTGATTACATATATTATATTTGCCTCAATGATATGCTTCCTAAGATCAGTAACTATGAGCAATGTGCCATTTCACAACTCGATGGTTTGATCAATATTCCTAAGAAGCATTATCATACACTCAAACTCGAGGACGATCTTATGCTTAGGGAATCCATATCAATTAATTTTGTTGAAGAATCCAACAGGACGATCTTATAACTCTAGAGTTCTTATGTATGTGTTGTCGAAAAGAATGATGCACCTTGTTGGTATAAGTAGTGTTTTAAACCCATTTAAACTCTTTAAAACTTTGGGAGCGTTACAATTACATCATACATAAATTGTCGCCTTTCGCCCTATGAATACTTAAATTTAAAAAAATACAATATTAATCAAAATATCCAAATTTACCCTTTAATTTTTTTTATAAATATAGCAATTTTTTTGAATTAGTTTTTCTTTTAATTTCAGTATTTTTATATTTAATTGAATAAACGTTTCAATTTTTTAATTTCTACTTTTTGTGAGGTTTGAGAGAGATTTTTTATCTTCAAATTTGACTGGCTGAAAAGCAATTGACAAATGTTGTTTACCTTCAAATTTGATGAGCTGAAAAACTCGGGAAAAATTGGTGCCACAGACCAATTTTGCACCCAAGTTTGCAAAAAAAAAAACAGTGTTTTGGTGTTTTCAAATAAAGGCCAAATGCTACAAATCAGATTGGTAGAGTCATGTAATGTCTGATCAGATTCGTAGAGTTAAGTAATGCAATCCGACTGTATTGGTAGAGTCATCTAATACAGTCCAACTGTATTAGTAGAGTTAAGTAATACAGTCCGACTGTATTGGTAGAGTCATGTACGTATATGATAACTTGTACATGAACATATGCATTCACTTTATGAAAACAATCTGGAATATGAGAATCGATCTGAGCAAATGGATATGTGTTTAAGAATGAATATAAATGAGATGAATCTATCTTCATCAACATGGGCATCCAAACAAAAAGAGTTAAGAACATACATAAACATCCATGTCCTGTGATCACTTTAATTCTTTACCTTTTACAACCTCACAAGAATCGGTACTTCTTTCTCCAATCTGGATTGCACAAAAGATTATGTAAGCTAAAGTAAAAGCTAAATAAACTATTTTTCTATGGCCATGTGAACAACACACCGAGTTGCTTTGGTGTAAGAATAACAATCACATTGCATAATGACATCGTCAAAATTCAAGTATATAAAATTTTGACATCACACATTGAGTTGGGGAACTTCAGTTGCTATTGGATCTTGAACCAAAACCACTCGCCAACTCCTCCAAGCCATATGATATACATAAGCCAACAACAAATGGAGACATCTTATTTCGAAATAAAATGGCAATATAAACATCGATTGCAAAAGATCCTGAGTTCAGGAATATGAAAGCATGGAAATCAAACGAACCATTTGGGCATATATCAAGCTCCTTAGCATTTAAAATACTGTATAGGTACTCAATCACTTCCTTCTACATCGCAAGTTTAGCTACATCTAATTTATTATTTATATACGAATAACTAAACAACACAAACATTCTTTTTGAAGTGGTAGAATAACTTATTGCAGCCCTATAGAGAATCATAGATAACCGGCGATTTTGTTTGAAACAGAAAACTACATATTTTTCTTCCCACATTGATATGAAAATATTATTTAATGGAAAGTTAGCATAGAACTTTCCAATTGACATTATTCATCCTTAAGGAACCATCTACCATGTCAGTGTTCCACATTATTATATGCATCAGCATATCCATAAGTAGTCTTGTTCTTGTTGCGGTAAATTCTACAGATTCTGCAACAATTAATCTTGCCACGCTAAAAGCTTTAGGTCACAGAAGTATATACTCGGATATCATCACACACAATTACTCCAAACCCCACCCTTTTCCCGACCACCAACAGTAGCATCACATTTAACTCAACACGCCACGTTGCTCTGCTCGGAACTTAGTGCAGCTACTCGATGTTCTATTGTGATTCCTGAACTAAAGACCAAATGAAACCGCACATTGTTTTCATTCCGTTACCATGCCAACTCTTGAATTTCGGCCGGATATGCAAAAGCTCCTGTTACCTCAAAATTAAGAATGTAGATGCCAAACTATTATGTTTATATACTCTTCCACACATTCATTCAAGGACCAGAATGGAAAATAAATTAATTACACACAACCTGATCTTCATATAGATAACTATTCTGCCTAGTATGTGTAAACCATACCTTTGTTTCTTAGGCAAACCAATATGATTAAACTTGGGCTCGGTCGACATTTTGCCGATATAGTGATTAGTGAAAATTCTATAAAGTCGATGGTTTGCATTGGCAGCATAGTAATTCTTCGCTTCCCTGCCACCACAATGTAATTATAATGAAATCTACAATCAAATACAATCCTAACACTTCTTCTATTTATCTGGAAGTACAATTCAATAAAAATGGAAGGAAAAAAAAATTAAGAAAGTTAAATTGAGAACTGAAGTGGACCGACCAAGCTTCGTCAGTGGTGGCAAATGAATTGTAGCTAGCCTGCGAAGGCAACTCTGAGATTTTGATGTTTATCTGAGGTTCTACTTCAGGTGACACGCTCAGTAGCTTCAGGCATAGTTTTAGCAACAACCTCCTTTTTTACATTTCCAGAATGTAGAAGAATGTATTTCTAAGCAGCATATCCAGTCCAACTTCTGCATAAACAAAAGAAATAAAATAAGAAATGTAGTGTATTTATTCAGGAGTTTGGATGAGGTGAAATACAATATGGTTGGTTATTGTAGTTGAAGATTAAATGCTCAGCTTGGAACATTTAATTCTATAAATGGCAGGATGTAAATTAAGAATGCTACTATATATAGCGCAGTTGGCAGTTTATTCAATTACCATGGACCCCTAATGACCTGCTCAAAATTTCTGAACATGTACACTCTTGAATCCATCAGATGATTTCTCAACGCCATCTTGGCGAGTTATGCATTTTTCCACATCTGTAAGTCCAGTAGAAGTTGCAACAGCTCCATCATTATTGCCATTAATGAGCTTGTCCTGCAAACAAATATCACGACTCAAAAAAAAAAAAAAAATGAAAAAGGTGTGATCACATGGTTAGTCTGTGTTTTTTCATAGAAACCAGATCTCAACCGGCAACACGAAACATGGATACTCATGTGGAATCTAATATTATTTTCAAGTCGATGAAACTGTGATGCAATGAGTGTGAACATTAAGAGTCATAATTTCACTACTCCATTAGTTTTGAAGTCAATTGGAAATGAAATAAATTGGAATAGAACTACATGGAAAAGACCCATGGAGCAACAACACAGATCTATATTGAATAGGAAACCAAAAGTTGGGAGCAAATGAGACAAGAAAGGTGGAATTATAAACTGAAAATGCACATCTAATCTCAGTCACAAAGTAACAAAAGTATTATTATGATAGGACATTCAACCCATCACTGATTTTCAACTCATGTCTGAAACTTGTGATCAATCGAGAAAAGATAAACAGAGATAAGGGTATGAAATCCAAATGCTGAATCCAAATCGCAGAAAGTGAAATTACCAAACATAATGAGAAAATTGGGGAACAAAATATTGGCATGTTCAGAGCTTGAGCAAATCCGACACTTGCAATTTGATCGATTCATTTGAAAATCCAAAATTCTTCGAGAAACATAGAAAATGAGTAGGGATCGTGTTGCTCGAACTTCTTTCTTTGAAGTACCGACAAATTGATTTTCTCCGAGATTCCTCATTTGAGAGAGTGATAGATTGAATTTCAAATAGGCGAATCGACTTTTGGATCAGTATGGCCATGGGCTGCAAGGAATCGACAGGAACTAAAAGAATCCTCAATTTGCACATACTTCTGTGATCGATGTCGCTTTCAAATTTGGCAGCGGCAAAATTTCGGATGAAGAATCGGCCCGAATGGAGGGTGGCGCGATTGGTGGAAGAGACGGCGGTGGCTTTGTCGAAGAATCAGAGGCGGAGATGGCTTCGTCGAAGCCTGGTCTTGGTTTCATCGCAGATTGGGTAATCGGATTGGGGAGTGGGGAGAGACGATTGAAATTTGCAATTTTAGGAGAATTGTTGGAGAAGCCACAACAAAAATTTACAGCCTGCCACCTAGACATTTCATGGCCAATAGGATTGCTCAACAATTCCACATAATTGATTATGTGTCATGCTTAAGAATGGGGGAATGAATTTTCTTTTAACATACGCATTAATAATTTTATTGACAATATAGGTCGTAAATTCCCAAACTATATCTTTTCGTTTGTTTCTTCAAACGGAGAACCGAAATTACAGACACCAGCCCTTACCTGTCCTTCACCTTCACTGCAGTGCACTGCACGATTGTACTCTCACTGTGATAAACAAACAAGTGAGATAGATAAAGCGAGAGATTGATTTGGAGCTCTGCAACTATGGCAGGCAGAGATATACTAATGCTGGAAGCCTCGCCGCAGCAGCAATCGGCTCCGTCTTCCATCATAATTGACGCACTTCCTTACATTGATGACGACTATGCAAACCCTAACGTCAAACAAGAAGTTGACCGCTTGGTCGAAGAAGAAATGCGACGGAGCTCTAAGAAACCCTCCGATTTCCTCAAAGACCTCCCGCCTCTTCCCAGACCTAGTTTCCAGGTACCTAATTTATCAATTCAAATTGATGTTTGTGTTTCCAGTGCTGTGAATTGATGTTTGTGTTTCCAGTGATGTGAATTGATGTTTGTCTTTGATAATTTAAGGATCATCCGATGCTTGCGAGGGAGTATGAGAGGGTGAGAGCTGGGAAGCCTCCTGTGCAAATGGATACGTCTAGGTATGGACTCGACGCGCCACCAGCGAACAAACGGAATGATGAGACTGCGTGGAATCTAGCCGTGCAGAAAGCGCAGAGGTTATTGCAGCACCAGGTTATCAGGTGATGTTTTTTATGGTATGGCACGATTGAGTTTACGCTTGTCTGTACTTGTTATTATTATGTTCTGTGGCCTTAGTGTTACTTGGTAGAATGCAGTCTCACTATAAGATAGTATTTGGTACAGCCCAATCTAGAGTAGCAATATACATTTTAATAATTAAAGAAGCACAAGGTTGCCGTTGTAGAGGAATTTGAAGCTAATAGATAGGTATATGAGATGGGTTGATTATCCCTTTTATGAAGAACTAACATAATTGCTGAATTGTGGATAAGTTAAAGTCTGCGTTGCTCCAATGTGGATAGACCAGAGGACTCGTACCAATTATTTATTATGTTGGTGTCTGTTTTCTAGTTTACTTTGATAAATCTTATGCTATGTGAAGAAATTTAGACAACTGTGGATGCAAATTTCATATACTTCATGTAAGTATATGTGTTGGCTCTTCAATTGAAATTCATTATATTAAATTTCCTCGGTAGTACTATAGTGGAAGAGGATGTTGAGAGGCACTAATGTTTGAGTTATGGTAAACCCATGTTTAGGGTTGATTTAGACATTTAGTATTGAGCTCTACCGCTGCTTTATGTTGGCAATGATAACAACAGAACCGATTAATGATATTTTTAAACGGTCTAGGGAGTAGGGACTAGGTAAAAAAAAGCTATGGGATGAGCCGGTGGAAGAAAGAAGATTTATTAACCCCAGAATCCCAGTCTGCCTGTGCAAAACTTCTGGGAATAAATACAGATATTCACTATTAGTTCTTTTAATTCTATTTTGTTAGTGCTGGAAACTAGAAACTATTATGTTACTATGTAGTATCACTTATAATGATCCTATACCAGATAGGGGGACAATCACAACGGTATTCTCTCCGTTCTGTAACACACCATTGCAAGGGGCATGAAATGCAACATCAGAGTTATCAATAGTGCCTGCTGTTGCAGCACTCCATCATGGGCGCGCCGTGTAGCGCCCCAGGCGCTCCAGGGCAATACGAATTCAAAAAGTGCCCATAGCGCCTGGGCAGATAGCGTTGCGGAGCGGCCTATAGCGGTCTCTATGTCCATTTTAAGATGATTTTTGAGGTTTTTTTGGTCAAAATTATGCTCTGCCCCCAATTAAACTTTAAGAAAAGAGACGGTTCTTTCTTTTTGCAATCAATCAGACACAATTCTCTCATTCTTTCTCTGTTTTTCAATCTAATATCTCCACCCACCTCTCCGTCATCGGGGCAACACCGTCAACTACTTTGGTACCTTCTTTGCTTCCCTTTTTAATTTTTCCTACTGGATACTGAATTGATTGCTTTTTGGAGCAAGTTAAAATTCCTTGATAAACCCAAATAAGTACAAGGATAGGAGGGGGAGTCCCAAAAACCATATCCAAATAACCGTACAATCAAAGGCGCATCTAATCAAAGTAACTAGATGCCGGGAAAAGCAAAGATACATGAAGTAGAACTCTAGTACAAAACTATGATTCAAAAACAACATGCATCAAAAAGAGTCCGCCTTTATCCAAGCTTTAAAACAACTAGTCTCTGGATCATGAGCGCCAAACTATGAATTGATTGCTTTTTGTTATACTAAGTTGTGAACATTTAGTAATCTGTTTAGATTCCTAGTATTTATTTAATATTTATGCTTATTATTACTAATATATAGGAACTTATTTTAAAATGCATGTAATCTACTTCAAACAGCGGCCATCCCGCTATCCCGTTTTTGGGGTTGGCTGCTCTAGCGCTGCGATCCAACATTAAAAACTATGGGCTTTATTATTGCCAGGACTCTGGAGTGGTCCAAGGATAGTTTGAAATGCTTAAACTTTTTATTTACTAATAGAACTAGTTGTTCTTAGTGATTGAAGTCTGGTCAATTTGCTATAAGATCGTATTAGTTCCATGCAAAGCATTTCCACAATGTTGAAGTCGGATCTTGATGTCTTGAGATGTAAAAGAGTGACACATTAGTTAAAGCGCTATTGTTTGTAAAATTGCCCCACATTGTGTATTTTCTAGCAAAGTCGTCAGACAACATTAATGTGATCAGAAGATTTAACTTCTGTATTCCCAGATTCTGTCCTATAATCTAGTTGAACTGAAACTCATGTCCTATAAACAACTGAAAGTCTTAATTAAATAAAAGTGAACTTTTTAAGAAGTATACCGGCTATGTATCTCTGTAAAGTAGGATTGCTCTAGTATACATGATTTGTCCTCCTAAATCAATTATACTGCAATAGGATGATATTTGTTTTTTGGTCACATGTTTGTCATCATTAATGCTGTGCACTTTTTGTTGTTAAACGGCAGCTGCTTTACTCTGTTTGACCATATAGTTATTTGCTAACAACATATATAGTGGAAAACTGGAAAAGTATTACATTTGTGTGAAGATACTCATGTTCAGAGCCTATGCAGCGTGTAACGTAAAGATATCCAGTTGATTGATGAGATTGCTTATACATGTTAGGTTAAGTGGTGGAAGTAAGTTTTTATTCTTTCACAGAGTGCAGCTGATAATCTGCATCTAAGTCTATTAAGTTAAGAAAAACTAGTGATTATTACCTGTAAATCTTGACTTCTTTACAAACGGGGAACCACCATGACCTACGATGAGGTAGCCAGTTAAGCCAATTGTTCTGGAGGAGCAACTCATTGCAAATTAATTGTGACAATTTCACCGGAAGTAACAAAAATGATAAAAACAACACAGAATGTTTCATTCATGATGCTGTGGACCCTAATGATATTATGATATCTGGATTTTGGTTTCATTGTCGACTCAATTGTGATTCCTCTGACTTGTTAGTCGTTAAAGAAACTGCATGTGGTAATAGTTGTTAATGTACTTATCAGTATCATTTTCACTCTGTTTGTTGCTTAGTTCATGTTATAACATTTTTTACCTTCTATAAGTTGATGAGCGCTCGCATTGAACCATAGAAACATATTAAAAACTGGGCTACTTTCCATATTGAATTCTTCACTTCATGGTGCTTCTCTGGATAAAATGAATCTTTTGATTGTTTAGTTATCATAAACATTTCAGTGAAATTTCTTATGATATGTTTGAATCTCCACCTACGTTAAACATTACACTGAACTAATTACTTCTCAATATATTATTTTTCGTATCTTCTTCCAACGGGATCTATGAATCTAATTACTTTCTTGCATGTGTGATTTGTCGCTTGCTGGTTATCTGCTTTCCTGATAATTAATTTTGTTCACCGTGATGGCTTCACAGTTCTGTACTTGAAAGTGTGAATTTTCTTATCATTTATAGGTTAGAAAATTTGGAGCTGATGTTAAAGCATGGCCCAGAGACCTGGAAAATGTATAATGAACAGCTGGGTGCATTTCTGACAAGGTATGACCGTGTTGGGGTGTGTGTGTGTGTGTAATAGTTTACAGCAATGCTTATACATCATTTATATTTGCAGAATTATAATATTGGTTTAATTTGACGTCATAAATGCAATTGTGTTTATATACTGTATGATTTTTTTAAGGCAAGCAGAACTCATTATATGAAGTACTCCCTCCAGTTTCTTTTAACCTTTCACATTTAGAATGGCATAGAGTTTAAGATGGAAGAATATAAAATGATTTGTAGAGGTATTATATCGATAAATAGGTGGTGGATGATTAAAAGTAGTAGAGAGCGTGTAAATAATTAATAAGTGGAGATAGTGGGGTTTGATAGAAGTAAGTGATGGTTGCAAAACAGCATCATATTTGGACAATGTGAATGGTTGTAAAAGAATGGAGGAAGCAACAATTGGATCAACTGACAAATGTTTGGAAAAGTCACCAAGGTCCCTGAAGCGGTTAGGATTATCTATACTTCCAGTTTCATTTTTAGTAGAATTATGGTTGTTACCTCACAGAGGATTAGCGATATTTGTGAGATTTCCTGTAACAATTATAACGGTGATTAATAATGTTTCACCTGCAGAGTATTGATATGGCACTAACTGTTTGCTTCCTTTCCAGAATGCAAGCACAAGTTGTGGACCTCAATGGAAAGATTGAGTCTGTAAACCGAGAAAGGAAATACCACCAGGTAATCGAAGCAGAATATCCTTCATAGTTTTAGGTGTGAGTATATGTCAAACAAAATATGAAAACTTACAGTGTAATATGGTTTCTCTTGGCCTTCTCTTCCTATGGATTCTCATATTGGTATAATTTCCTATGAATTGGTCAGCAAAACACTGCATATGAGCTTAGTGAATTATCTAAACAATGGAGGGAGCTGTGTCTGAAAAATATTGATATTGAAGCAGCATGTGTTGAAATTGATGGCGCTATCAAACAAATGAAGAGTGAGGCTGCTGAGAGGTAATTATTGTTGTTGTCGTGCAAGTTTCCTGCTCATCTATGTCATAATTTCATGTTTCAATGCCTCTACTATTTCATCAGGGGCTGGGATTTGGAAACAAACATTGAGAATGGGCATCACATGTCGAAAAATGAGGTATACCTGTCTTATTTGAGTGCTCCTTTAGTCCTTCATAGCATTTCAGCAGTAAATTTATTTGATAATTTGACAAGATGAAATGATAATTGCATTGCACCCATCTTATTTTCTTAACCTCATTCAAATTTACACAGATATATTTTTTTCTGTTGTGAAATTGCAATTTCTATGTTGATGCTTTTTTTTTTTTTTTTTAAATTTGATACATGCATGAACATTAAAACAAAGAATTACATGGATAGACACGCATTGCAATGCCCTGTCCCCTTGTGGGCCGGCATGGTTACTCTGCTCACGGGTGATATGCCGGCCCCACAAACGAACACATGTACTTTCTCACGCACTTTTTTCTCGTTTGTGCATCGTTAAACTACGCAGTGGGTCACCAATCTTAAGATTGCTTCATTATGAATAGATTCTCGGAAATCTTAATTTCACATTCTCTTTCCTCGTCTGTTTTCTTTTTCCTCGTTCCGTCTTTTTCTTCGGGCCAAAAGGCTGCGTAAATATTCAAACCTTTGTTTTAGCATTTTATCTATGTTTTAATTGTGTTAATGATGAATCTGTTTTTACCGGTTGAAGGGAGGTAAATATAAGTTTTGAAATGGAGCCAGTCTCTTTGAAGTTACGGTATTGCTTAAGCCGTTAAGAGTCAAGATGTAATTTACCTAAATTTTACTAGCAGATATCTTTGAAAGGAGAACTTTTTGGCATTCCTGGGATTGAGCCCCTCTTGCACTCTTCCAAATATTCATGCTTTGTTGAGGAACACGTTATAGAGTTTGTTAGTGATTTTAAAATTCCAATTCACTTTGCCATAGCCTTTGTTAAATCAATTTAACAGTCATTTCACCATTCTTTTACTGAATCTACTTGTATTTCTTACGAGTGATACTGTTCATCTATCAAGCAATACCATTAATTTGCCGGTTCTCAAACAAAGGGTTATGCACTTGGTACAGACACCTTTATGGATCAAGCGGGCACTTTAGGCAGGAACACAATTTAGATGGTAACTTGAATATGATGGGAGTTATCTGCGCATGTTTTGACAATACATGTACATGTACTATATTTAATAAACACGATGAATGTGTCCAAAATTAATGCCACCATGCTCGTGTAATGTTTAGTTTATTAGTAGTTTGGCCCAATTTTTTCCATTCAGGGAGTCCATATTTAATTATTTATGCATCTGTTGACATGAGCTTATCTATTTATTCATTCATTCCATTTAATTGTTGAAGTTTAATGAAATTACAGATTTAATCTGGCTCTACCATCATCTGAAATTCAGCACCTGGCGAACAATGGAACGAAGAGTTAGATGACGATACTGTATGAAAGGTGGTTTATGATTACCAGTTTCCGGGAGATGTTTGTTAGCTTGCCATGTATGAATGTTCGTTCTATCCAGAATTGCTAGATATGCAGCGAGGAAATTATCAGTACTTCCATGATGAATAGAACTAGAATAGTTTTTCTTAAACTATTTTGGTCTATGTTCCAACTATCTTGTCTTTCCTTTTGCCTAATTAATCAAAGTTCAGTATTGTGAAAATTGTGATATCCAAAATATGGGCACGATTAATAGTGTATTTTGCAGTGGGTTAGCCAAGTCATTTTCTGATTTTCACTTTTGTGCTAACTACCATTGATGTTGAGTCTAGGATTGTCCTTGGCCACCTGCTGTTTTATTGTCATTCTACCTTTTTTTCTTTCAATATCTATCTTGTACACCTATATTATCTATTCGTTTTTCCATATCCTTTAGTATTAAAGACGGTGTTAACATCACATGTTTATCTTTCAAATGTCACGTGTTTCACTAAAGTTGAAACATTCGAACTCAATTTTGAAGTAGATGACTAATAGCCCAATTCGAGTGGAGCATAGTATACTGTACAGTGAAGAAACGGATAGTATAAAAATTGAATAAACTCAAGTGAAAAGCTAAACACACGGGTGACATTTGCTTAATAGTGATCCCTTTTCGGAGATACTGAAATTTTAGATAATTATTGTTTAAACCTTAATGCAATCAATATATTCCTCAAGATTCGTTTACTTCTTTTAATAACATCCTGCCGGACAGACGGAAGGTAGAGCAGTACAGAAACAATGAAAGCAATTTAACAATTAGTTGGTGGGAGTTTACATGTAAATATCGATTTTTATATTTTTGTTTATGACGTTTGGAACCTGCAACCGCTATCCTTCGGATGCGAACCAGGTAAGCCCCACGGACTCAAGTAACATACCTAGAAAAATTATCATTGGAGCTTCAGTTTTGGTTATATTCTCTATCTCCCTGTTAAATTACCTAAAGCTGTATACATGCAAAAGTTGTCTGTTTGTAGGATGAACCTATTTTTTGACGTTTGAGTATGATAATTCGCATTTGCAGGGCACCAATATATATATTCCTTTTCTTTGCTCTTCTAGTTCTAGTTTAACACCCTAAAAACTGCAACTTTCTTTTATTACTCTTGTAATCTTCTTACCTTAGGTAACTTTATATCACTTTAGCTCTAGTCCTAGGTAAGGCTAAAACAGGTCAATTTCTTCACTTCAATTTCTAACAACCATGTTTGAATATAATGTTGTTTAGAAAATGACCTACCTTGTATATTTTCTGGTTTAGATACACATTACTGTCTAGGAATATTACCATTTACAGGTCCTTTAACTTGCAACATGCAAAATTACTGCAACTTAAATATCATGTTGAAATTCGAGTTTGAAAAAAAAAAAAAAAAGAAGCTGCTATTGATTTGCATTCAATCTCAAGTTTGAATTTTTTTACAAAAGTTCAAACTTAAGCTCTAGGCAAGACTGATATAATTCAGTCTCAAGTTTGACCTTTGTAAAACTTAAATTTACTTCAATTTTAAATAGTGTAAGTGAATGCTCTTTATTTTTTTATGAAAATGATAGTATATATTCATACCTCCAAAAGGTTTAAACTTTAAACAACATCAAGGATTAAAAACATCAAACACAAATCGCATGACGAGTCAGATTATGTGCTAACACATTGTTTTTACGTGGAACATGAGCTAAATTAAAATACGTAAATGAACTAATATCCATTGAATTAGGACCAATACAAGACTTAGGACCAATACAAGACTAGTCTATGTCTGTAATAGAACTAAATGAATTAACTAAACACATAAACTTGTTCCCAACCTTGTAAGATTGCATAAATTTTGGCACTTTGTGGAGCTCAATTGATTAAAAACTTCACTACATCTAACCACCAAACCGTCGTGCATCCATATACCAATTCCCACTCCCACACCTTGTCCGTCTCTTGAGATTGACGCATTATGTACTCGAGACCAATATGCAGTATAATCTTACCACCACGCATTTACGTGTTTGACGCATTAATCTAACTATTTGGCATGTGAAGGTGTCATTTCGTATGTTATACGCTATATGATGACTTTTGGGTAAGTTTTAAAGTAAATGTTGATTTTGTTGCAAGACGAATAACACGATACTAACTAGAGATGTGTGGCATAATTATTATTCTGTGTATGACCTAAAATGGTTGGGTCTTGACCCACTAAGAGTCGGGTATGCAAGTTCCAAAATTTGAATTTGATCCGAAAATAAAAAGATGAACCTTCTAAATATTGATACACCATCTGATTCAAAACCAACCAAATAAATTTCACCTCGAATCATCCGTTTGGTATGACGCGATTTAAATTTGTCTGAATTCCAATCTAAAGAAACAAATTAAATTTGAAGCACGCACTAATTTATACCGTACTAATTATTATTTATAATAAAAAATACACGTTATCAAATAATCAATTAAGTTGGCAACTTAAAATGCACATGTTAGCAAGTACGTTGATAAATTACGTCTGCTCCCCCTGGAAAATACACATATTTTAAAAAAGTCCCTTGTATTTGAACAATAACACATTAATCCCCACAATTCTTAAACAATTACAAATTGGTAATTGCATTTTGAAATGGCCAAACACATCCTTATATGATAAATACAAATTTGACTCTAACTTAGAATAAATTCAATATTTACTTTGAAAGTGTATTTTATTTTCCAAATTCAGATGCATAAGTTGCACATGTCAAATTTCAACTTACTAACAGCTAACTTTCAACTTTTTCTGTCCCTAAAATTACTTCAAAAATATAGAAGCATTTTTAAAAGAAGAGAAAATGAAATGACAAATTTTATCTTAAAAAACTAAGAAAAAAATTTAAAATTTTGTTGACATGACATGATGTTTATTTTCTTTAGGTTATGAGAAAGAAAAACACATTATTCGTTCGAGCAATTAATTTTTTTTTTTGTACTTTAACTTGGATGGATTAATTCATAAAGCTAGATAATTGAATAACTTGAATCACTTATCGAGTAACTGTTTAGTAAACTCTGATACATTCAGTTAGTTATATTTGAGACTTATGCACTCTTTGAAACGGTACTTTATAACCCTTCATGTACTCAAAGGAAAATGAAGTTATAAAATAATTGGTAGCTGATATTAAAAAAAATAGTTATTATTTTAGTTGTAAAATTAATAACCACAAAATATTTATTTTTAATAATACAAAATTAAGAAATTATTGGCTATTCTTTTGTTTTACTAATAATTTACTTTATTTTAGTTTAAAAGATAAAACAAATAATTGGTTAAACTAGAAAAGAGAATAATCATGTCTTTTTCTTAAAATAAACATTATTATCACTGTCCACATAACTTTTCTTTTAAAAACAGAAAAATTAATTGCGGTGTTACATGTACAATCCATAAGTTTGACTTACTACTAACAAATTAATAATCATACAGTTCGAAAATGATGTTTTTAACAAAATTAAAGAATACTAAATAATGTTGAAAAATAAAGGGTTCAAGTTAAATTAATTACGATGTGAGTTATACTTGTGCAAAATAGGAAATTAAGACCATGTTTGGTTGGTGAACTTAGAAAGTGAAAGATGGACCAATCTGTTATTGTTCAAATTTTGGGGACTAATGTGTAATAAGAAACTTTTGTAGGGAGTATATATGAAATTAAATTTTACTATCTGGCAGCATCATCATGCTAGCGAGTTGTATAGTACTATTATTTTTTGAAATACATATTATAATAAGATTCTTATAAAAGGTCAAGACAACTTTAAAGAGGATGATAAGATTGTAGTCAATCCAAGATTGATACTGATCGTACGCCATTTTTAATAAGAAATGAATTTCATGACTAACGTATATTTCAAATCCAAACATTATTGTATCCGAATGGACCCGATCCGAAGTTACCTTATGGTTGAAGACAATTAAAGGTGGGTGGGGAGACATGATCGATGCGGGTTTGTTAGATCCCGCTCGATCTTACGCCTGATGATCTCACCCTCTCACTGTAGCAGTGAGACCCACACATTCGAAAATTCGAGCCAGAGTTTTATATTCATCACGTACTGAAAATAACAAAGAAGTGGATACAAACAAGAACAATCATGAATGATTGCAGAGATTCATTGCAGAGATTTTTTATACATGCATGTTTGTCGTCTTAGTTCATCATCATGTCACATGAACACACTTCTCAACTATTTTGCACAAAATATCTCAATCTTAGATAATACAGGATTCATTTACAAAACAATGATTTAAGAAAAGGGCCGGGGGAGCTTAAAATGTATGGCAAAACAATAAACTTAAAATTTATCTGAAAACGTGACTTAAAATTGATAAATTAACTTAAAATTTATCTGAAATCGTGACTTAAATTGATAAAATAGTAAAATCTAATAAACTCATAAACGTATAATGGACTGTTTTGCAATTAACTAGGAACCTGGTTAAGTCACTCTTCGATTTTGTGTCGATTTTGACACAAAATCGAACTAGCATTCATCTATTAAAAGGTTGTTAAAGAAGACTCCATTAAATACTATAAGAAGAAAAAAAACATTAAATTGTTATGTCAGAACTGTTTATAAGTTGGTTAAAATCTCAAAATTTATTAGAAATTATAGAATTAATGTGATAGGAAAAAAAAGAAGAACAATAAGAAAGGAGAGAGTAGAGTAGAGTAGAAGAATATATCATTCATCTTATTCAAGGATACAAGTGTATTCAATATCATCATGAGCCACTATTTATAGGCTACAAGTAGGAGGAGATTTAATCTCATCATAAAGTATAATAGTAGTGGAGTGATTGGAGTTACAATAGTATGTAAATGGTGCCCTTGAACCCATAATCAATAAGGGATAGTAGTGGGGTGATTTGAATTACAAGAGTTACAAAGAAGTGGAGGAGGTGAATGGACATTCATCAAGTATCATATTATTACATAACACTCCCCCTTGAATGTCCATTGCCTTGAGAATGTGCCTCGTTAAAACCTTACTAGCAAAAATTGAGTGGAAAAAAGTCTAGTGAAGGAAAAAAAGAGTACATCATCCTTATTAAAAGAAAATACGCTTCGGTAATACTGCCTCGTTAAAAACCTTGCTAAGAGAAACCCAGTGGAAAAAACCTTAGTCAAGGAAAAGAGTACAGTGCGTATTTTCTCCCCCTCATGAGTGCATCATTTCATTTATATCCACCATATTCATATTGTCTCCTGGACAATTTGTTCATCGACAACATCAACATTATATGTTGAACGTAAACTGCTTCATTGCGAACTCCATCCATCATCTATCTGAATTATCTTCAATATGCAGCAAATGTCCCTCCATATATTGTTTGTCACATAAGTCCTTGAGTGTTTCCGCATGGTTAGAATAAGAACACACAAAAATTGTCGATATATACGTTTATCTTCATGAGAAGAACGTCTCGAGCACTTGAAGAATTAAATTTCTTCAAATTATATTTTAAGTTTTCTTCAATATGATATGTGATCACTTTGAAAACTTTGCAAAATATCTTGTCACAAGGAAATGAGTTTAAAATCTCCATAACTATCAAGTTATATAACTTTGTCTTTACAAAATATGTCACAAACATGGAGATATGGAGATAGCCATATATGTGCTTATAATGTTGCCTCGTTAAAAACGTTGCTAGGAAAAATTCAATGGGATAAAAAAAAAAACCTAGTCGAAGGGAAAAAGAGTGCAACAATTGCTTATGGAATGCGCAAACGTACTCATTTCTTTGCAATCGTAATCTCCATTTACTTGACAAGATACATACCTTCTTCAGGAGGTATAGTAAGGAATAATAAAATTCCTTCTAACTCAAAGGTTAGAAATTTGAATTCTTATTTGACATATGCTCGATTAAAGTACTTCTGGACCATGTCAATCTCAAGGTTAACAAGAGTAATCGTTGTAAATATTCATTTACATGCTTAAACTTCAGGTTTAAGCTATCATTGATGTAATCAATACTACTCTTCACGAGTCTTGATAATCTTATCTCATACTTCACTTGTTCAATGTGTTGAATATACATTTTCATGTCGTCAACGTGAAGTTGATTATAGAATGAGTGTAGAGATAAAAAATTAGTTCTTCAAGAACTTTCCTCATTCAATCCATGTTTGTTAACATGATACTCTTAGTCTCCTTATGGGACTAAGTGTCGGGGATGATATCTCCCTTCATTGAACTTACTCAAATCATATGACTTGTAAGTCAAGTCAGTCACTTTCATGTGCACAACCTAAGGGTTGTGTATGAGTGATAACATTCACAATATAAGAATAAACATGTGAGTATGCAACATGATACCTAAAGATACTAGAAAAAACTAAATAATGTAAGCTATGCAAGAATAAACATATTATGATGCATTACTTAGTATCTAAATGCACATGGAATTTGACTCGATAATGCAACGGTACCATATGTATTTTGAATTCGTTATTCAAAAGGACTTCAGGTCCATGAGCTCATTTTCTATCATCATCATGATGTCATCGAATGGAATTACATGTAAGATCCCCATTTACATGTCCAATAATTTATGATCATCGATTTTTCATATGCATATAAAATATATCGGTTCCATGTATACCGATATCAAATCTCTTTGCTAATTTTTTTTTTAAAGTCAGTACTGATATTGATATCTGAAAACTTTTTGGAGGTACCATTTCATTTCATATAGGCCATCTATTATAGATATCTTTGCCTTTTATGGCATACATCACTCTTCAGGAGTACCAACTGCCTTATCTTGCCATTTTCTTGTATTGTACTTAGCACTGGAACCGTATTTCAATGAGGTTAATGAATCATTATTAGTACAATAGGCAAGATGTCTCAATGTACAACACATGTCATTCTATAATCGATATGTAACTCTGTATGCCTCAAAATAAGGTCATAGCGGGTTAACATTCAAATCATAAAATTTCATGTTTGAACATATCTTGATATAGTAACATGCATGGAGCTGGAGAGTAAATCTTTAGTTCAAGTTTGAACTTTCAAATATATGTGGGGATCAATTCACTCTATGAATTTGTTTTTACCAGCTTACTCATGTTCTTCCTCCCCTAAGCTGGAAAAAACGAGGGATCATGATATTATAATGCCCAGCTTAGAAATTGATATACATACAACTTTTGTATGCTTCAAGCATTGGTTCTTTGCGGAGAACAATATGATAGGAAGTTTCTATATTTGCACAATTGGATTTCTTGTGCTGAAAATAAAATTTTCCCTCAAATTGAAGATCATATTTGTGGGTTCCTGTTCACTTATATTGTATTCATGGTCAACTTTAAAAGTGTAACTTTTTGCTCATTTCAAGATCTCCATTTCAATGCTTAATCTCAGTGTTTTGTCTTGCCATTACCATATAAATAATTACAACATGAGATAGCTTTCAGCACATAATCATATGGAAACTTTAGGTTTCACAACAACGGTTAAGTTAAAACCGGATGGCCTAATTTGTCACATCAAATTTGCATATGTCAATATACGTATATATATATATATATATATATATATATATATATATATATATATATATATATATATATATATATATATATATATATATATATATATATATATATATATATATATATATATATATATATATATATATATATATATATATATAAAATCACTTTTGACATGTATTCAAAAGTATTTTTTTAAAACTGGCCAGAATGATGTGACAAAAAGATATAAATCTTTGTCATTTTCTATTTGGTAAGACTTATAAGTACTCATTCAATGAGTAAGTCTAATATGTGTTTTTCTGGGCCATAAAGTTTTCTTGTAAACATGCATTATAATATGCCTGTTGAACATATTTCTTATAATATGTATACTTGTCACGAGCAATAGTTATATGCGTACAAAATTTTTCATTTCTGTTTTTAGAAGTCTTTGTTGTGAGAATTGTTACACCTACTTAGCCCCAACTCTCCGAATGAGAGTATAAATGACATGTCAGGTTTCCACCCAAACGCTCGGACAACAGAATTTAGCATATTATATAAAACCTTTTTGAGAATAAAATGCTTAATTCTCATTCTATCAACTTCAAGTTGGTGAGGTATATTTAACCACTCGTATATTTCTCTCAACTTGAAGTTGATGAGTTCTATTTTATGCTTGCTTTTGGTGAAGCTTTGATACATGCATAAACAAGTAAAATGTTCACATTCACTTCAGGGAATGAGAATAATCAATTTTTAGAATTGATCATGATCTTTCAATTAAAGTTTAAAACTTTATTATTTTTCCAAATGCCCTTTGTGGTGTGATCATGGATGCACTTGTATAGATCAAATAGTGGTTATTCCACACTTTCTTTGCATCACCATCTTCCAACAACGTCAGTTGGTTATTTTACACTATATTTGCATCACCATCAATGTTTTTTCCCCTCAATATAGGTGGGCATTCTATCTTTGGCTAGCTAATCAAAGCTAGAATATTTGATCCGTATGTTGATGGATTTATCATGGTCCATGATATGTCTGCGGACATATATTTTAACAACCATCTATTATTGTACCACTTTTGGTGGTTACATGATAAGAATTAAGATCTGCGGATCTTTGATGGTAAGGTATTCAACCTTTAAGCTTTCATCGATGATGGTGAAGGAATATATCGCCTTTTGCCTTATCTTGCATATTCACAACATAAAATAAGAATAAAGAATTCAATAAACAAAATAAAATTTTCTTTACCGATGCTAAGTATCTTAACTCCTCCTGCATAAAATTTTAATTGATACTAGCAAATTGTTTACCATGATCTTAAGTATGTCATCGGTATGCCATCATTTAAGATCGCCTTCATGCATTTTTAAGATGGAACTACAAAAACAAATAACTTATTAGTATATAATCTCAAACATAAAAATAATAAAATGCATCAATGTAGTATATAAAATTGAGAGATGGAGGGATAATGTAATAAGAAATCTCTATTCATGATCATCATCATCATCATGGCCAATTAGAACTCTCCTCTTCTTCTAGCTTTTCCTTTGGATCATAGTTTACGTTCTCTATCAGTTGGTTGAGCACTATCGTGCTGATAACGTGTTAAAAATTATAGAACTAATGTGATAGGAAAAAAAAAAGAAGAACAATAAGAAAGGAGAGAGTAGAGTAGAAGAATATATCATTCATCTTATCCAATGATACAAGTGTATTCAACATACATCATGAACCACTATTTATAGACTACAAGTAGGAGGAGATTTAATCTCATCATAAAATATAATAGTAGCGGGGTGATTGGAGTTACAAGAGTTACAATAGAATGTAAATGGTGTCCTTTAACCCATAATTAATAAGGGATAATAGTGGGGTGATTGAAGTTACAAGAGTTACAAATAAGTGGATGAGATGAATGGACATTCATCAAGTATTATATTGTTGTTATTGTCTTTAAACTAAAGTATATTGCTCTATGCCAAGTATTAGGATGGTTGGATCAGCCTTGAAGCCCATTTTAATTCAATATTTGGCATAGCATTTTAATTTCGTTTATAGTGTAGAAATTTAATTCAACCACCTCTCAATTAAACTCATCAGTCTCAATTTAAACTTCTGAATTTTAAATCTGTAAATTCTTTTTAGATATAATATAACAATTATAATACCTAATCTGGACAACTTTATCATCAATAAATTCTCTAATATTATTTCAATAATTCTCTATACGGATAAAATAATCACTCATTTCGGGAATCGAACCCGTGACCTCTTGGGTACAGAGTGTCTCAGCTTACCACTCGGCTACGAACGCTTTGACTTAAATCCGTAAATTTTCACAACTCATTTAAAATTTATTTTTAAGGGCAAATTTCACCTACTCTCCCTGCAAAATTACCTTATTACAAAAAAGTCCTCGAAATTTGAACAATAACATATTTGTCCATTTTCCAATTTCTAAGTTCACCTCCCAAACATAGCCTTAATTTCCTATTTTGCATAAGTATAACTCACATCTTAATTAAATTTAACTTAAACCCGTTATCCAACATTATTTAGTTTTTAATATTTTGTTAAAAATATTATTTTCGAACTGTATGATTATTAATTTTTTTGTAGGAAACTTATGGATTGTGTAACACCGCAATTTTTATGTTTCATATTTTAAAATTTTTCTGTTTTTAAAAGAAAAGTTATGTGGACAATGATAATGTTTATTTAAAAAAAAAGACATGATTATTCTCTTTTTGAGTTTAACCAATCATTTAATTGGTTAATCTTTTAAACTAAAATAAAGTAAATTATCAGTAAAACAAAAGAATAGCTAATAATTTTTTAATTTTGTATTATTAAAACTAAATATGGAGAAGAATTGGAGAAGTCGAATACTAAAGATGGCATTTTTGGAGACAGTTTACGAAGTGTGGAGGCATAGAAACAATGTTTGTTTTAATAATGTTGATAGAGGCCATTCTATTGCCCAACAGATTATAGATATTGTGATATATAGAGCATGGTTAGTACCTAGATTCCGACCCCATATTTGGGCGGTTATTACTGCATTAGGATTAGTATTTGCTTTCGAACTATTTAGGCCGGAACGCTTTGATTGCCTTTTGCTTTGTACTGTGTTTGGAGTTCGATAATATATTCTCGTTACAAAAAAAAATAATAATAATAATAAATATTTTGTGGTTATTAATTTACAACTGAAATAATAACTATTATTTTTTTTAATATCATTTTCCGATTACTCTCTATATTTCAAAAAAAACTTTCCATTTTAATTGAATTTTCATTATATGATTTTATTGAATTATTTACAATTATAGTTCAAGAGTAATTTGTGGTTAAAGTCGAAGACAGTTGGCCGTTTAAAGTTAAAATGAAAAATTTTCTTCGGAACGGAAAGAATATTTTATTTGTCATTTCATTTTCTATTCTTTTAAAAAATACTTTTATATTTATCAAGTAATTTTAGGGACATAAAAAGTTGAAAGTTAACGATTAGCAAGTTAAAAATTAACATGTTCAACTTATGCATCTCAATTTAAAAAATAAAATATGCTTTCAAAGTAAATATTACAGTTAAATTTGTAAAATATAAGAATGTGTTCGGCCATTCTTAAAATGCAATTATCAATTCGCAATCGTTTAGGAATTGTGAAAATTAATGTGTTATCGTTCAAATACCAAAAATTTTTTTTAAATACTTATATATTTTCCATGGAGAACGTGTAATTTCACTTTTAATTAATATTCGCAAGTTCCAACTGAATTAAAAGGAAATCAACTAATCCATTTTGTATGGTGTTTAGTCGAGGTGAGGTTTCCTTGTGATCGGAATAGGATACCCGTTTAAAGAATCTAGCATATGGTATAATAGTTCTTGGTCTCATACGAATTTATGATGTAAAGTTTGATATTGAAATCTCAATAAATTAATTTGAAATAGAAATATATCAAATGCTTAATTATTTTTCGCTATTGATCTGGTATTAGCATTGCATAAAGATCTTCTGCCCAAACATTTGCAGAGTGTAGCACAGAAGAACAAGATTCATCTTGATTTTATTGTCATAGTACATACCAACCAAATGTAAAAATAACAGCAAAAAAAGAAGAAAAAAACATCTGTAACATTAAGATCTGGCGTCAAGTAAGGGCAGCTAATTGCCTAGCTTCTTCAATGTCCCTGCAAAATAAGAGAGAACAAAAGAAAAAGGTTGTAGCAATACAAAAGGAGTAAAATAAAATTAGGACAAGAGATTTGACTTTTAACAGGAACCAAAAATAGGAAAAGTAAATCTAGTGAAAGATTTTGTAATGAAAGGAGAGCTGTTTCTGTTTCCCAACACAGCTTATAATCAAATTTAACAGATTTTCAGTTCGTTACAATCCATCCACATATAGATCCAATCCACACACATCCACATGTACATATAGTAGATCCATATACTTCCAAACAATATACTACTGCATACATAAAATTAAAGAGTCTTTTAACAACAAACAGACAACATAAAATCAAGAATCCACATGTATTTCTTTCTTCTTTTTGAAATCTTTAATTTTTTTACAAGAAAACAAAAAAGAATAATAAATGTTGAGAGGAAAGAGTGTAGAGCTCCCTTCAATCCAAAGAAGGGACCAACATGAGAGTACATAAGGCCCTGAGATATGCAAGCCACAGGCCCTATCCAATGAAAGCACGACACGTGGATAGGGCTGAGGCATCCATATACCAGCACCTCATGTTTCCCTGCTGAATCCATCTATTGGACTTCAAGGAGCTCCACTCTCAAACCCTAATATTACCACCATACCATACCATAACATATATTATATTAAAGATCTTCACTTCTTGAAAATGTTAAAAGGTGTAAAAACAATTAAAAAGAAAGAAGCATAAATTATAACAAGAAGAAGAAGGATCTAGCTAGGTATAATTGTATAAGATATGGATGTGAGAGAGAGAAAAGGGGTGGGATGGGGAAATGAAGGCTAGGTAGAGGAATAGTAGTAAAGAAAAGGAGAGACCTGGATGGAGTGGAGAAAATGAAGGGCTAGGGTGGGTATTTATATAGGGAGAAAATTCATTATAAAAAGGAAAGTTGAGAGGAATTGGTAAGTGGGGTTGGCCTTCCATCAATATTATATATGTAAAAAATGTAAATTCATTTATTACTATCTTTTACTGTCACTCACAAAAGTCTTCAGATTCCAATTTTTATTTTTATCGCTTTCTTTCTTCCTTCTTAATTAATTTTCCTTACCAAAAGATAACAACAAGAGGTTGAAGAATTGTGATGGGGAGATTTTTTCTTGCACTGGCAATCTTTTTTATTTTACAAATTTGTTGTAGTAGTGCTATCGCAAGAGATATCTTCCCTCATAGTCTGTTCCGACTTCCCAAGTTAATCATGATCAATCTCCATGTTGACATGAGTTGACCCGGTGTACATGTGCGGAACAAAATATGACTTGTTAATGTACAGTTTAAATGTATATCAAACCGAGATTTAGTCTGCTAGGTTGAGATTCAATTATGTCATGCATGATATCTATGACTATATCCTTTTAATCATCTTGTAATGGCAGGGCAATGGATTAAAGGACTCATCGCGATAAGTCCTAATGCATCAGAACATACGCGTTTTTTTATGAATTTTGCTTGGAGATACACATTCATTAAGTTGTGTATTTATCATGCTTCTACTTTGTGCAATTGCACGAAAGGTTAACACATTTAATGAAAGTGTAATAACACATGATAATTACTGTAAAGCAAGTGTAAATATGTAATAAAGTTCTTCGCAACAACACACACATGCTTGCTCTGAAAAATCCTTCCCTCTTACTCTCTTGTGCATCCTCATACACTCAAATTACGGCTCGTTAGACTCGGCTATAGGAGTGCAACCTAGTCGTTTAAGAGAGGTTTTATCCTCAGTGACTATTGCATCAAACTTGTGTGCAGTAAAATGCAACGGGGCAATAAAAATCTTAAGGGAGATAGTTTAACTACCGACGATTCTTCTCGACCCTTGTTGTTTATCATCAGTACTCTACCGTCCCGCTCACTACACTCCAAGTTTCCTACAATTAGTAGTAATGCATCATAGCTCGCAGTGGCAGTCATTCATTAGCAAGCCAAGGCGATTGCGTTGCCTCAGAATTTCGAAACAAGATATATAATATACGTATGAAAACATATTGTAGATAATTTTCCCTGTTCAATGGCAAGAACCCGAGTTTTGTATCTTCTCATCCCAAGATCAACATTTATATTGTCCGTTTTATATTCTAAATTTCAATTATATCATTTCGCCTCCTTAAATTTTCCTTTTTATAAAAGTAAATCACCTTAAAGTTTCTAACGTGTTGTTACTTACACTTTTAACGTGATTTATTTCGCTTTTAAGTTGTTAAGTTTATATTTTATATTGTACACAAGTCCGCACTACCATAATTCATATTTTTAATAAATTAGGCTTTATTCTCTTCAACTGAAAACTCATTCGATTCGATTCAATTCGATTCGATTCAGTTTAGTTCACCACTTAGTTATATTTTATACTACAATTGATTCTCTTCAATCGCAATTTTCTCGAATCGAATTCAATTGAATCGAATCGAATCGAATGAGTTATCGATTGAAAAAAACTTACTCTCAGTCTCAAAACAAATGTCATGTATTCCATTAGCATTCGTACCACTACAGATGTCATGTTTGTTTTTTTGGCAAAATTTTATACTCAAAAATTACTTTTATTTATATAAAATATAATTACTGATTCTGTCTAATAACCTAATTAAACATCAAAATCATAGGATTAAAATAACAAATGCACTGTATGTCCCAAGTCAAGTTTTAATTATTATATTTCTCATTTTTCCTCAATTTCCATGTCCCAAATGAAATAAGACATTTGTATAGCAATGGAGGATGTACAAGTGAATTAATATAACTGTATCATTTTATATAATATATTCATGTAGAATTTATAACTGTATAGATAACTCGATTATCGTAATCAAACGCACATGTAATTTTGCACCTTTAAAATTTTAAAGAAAAGTGAACAAAAAATAAATATAAACAGTGAAGGACAATACCGATCATTATCTCGATGTGTATAATAAGGATTGTAATTTGTGAATACCACTACTAGTAGGTAGATATTTGTAATAATTAAGATGTGGTTTAAATTGCGAGGAAGCATAAGATAAAGATGCAGGAGTAAGTGTCTGTTCTCTTCGTTTAAATAAAACTGAACATAATAAAAATAAATGGAGCTGAACTTAATAGAATTGTAGTATAAAATATAACTAAGTATAACTGAACTGAATTAATGAGTTTCAGGCTCTGTTTTCTTTGCAGAATTGAACATAACTGAATGGAACTAAACTAACTTATAGTATAAAAATAATTAAGGAGAATTGAACCGAACTAAAATTAATAAATTTTTAGATGAAAATAACATATATCTAAGTGTGCAATCAAAACTGAATGTGGGTTAATTAAGGAATTAGTTACTAGTCTACTATTGTTTTACCCAATTTGATACCCAATTTGATAGTGTAAGAAAAGGATAAAGGTAAAATTGATCGATGTTACTTATGAGTAGTCTTGGGAGAAGAGTTGTGGAATTGATTAGATTCCCTTCAAAATCACATGCGCTTGTCTCCAACAGGACATCTACAGATAAATAAAATAAATACATCATCATTAATTTATCTCCACAATCATAAAAAATCCAAACCCTTTACTTTATCGGACGGCCAACGCACTCACCTTTACCCGGGATACTAACTGGTATTTGGTATAAAGTTAAAAATTGAGTTAATCAAAATTTTTAGTTGATGATTTATAAAAAATAGTGCTTGAAATAGAATAAAAAATTATAGAGTTTTTAAGATTACCATGTAGAGTGTGTAAGAGTAAATTGATGTGTGTAAGAGTAATTGATGTGTTTGATATTTTTTAGGGTGAATTACAGTAGGTTTCGTAATAACACTTTGATCCATCTGATTCTAACAATAACACCATATGACAAAATTAACAAATCAATTACAAAACAGTCCAAAATTTAAATTACTGCCAAACACATCCTTATTTTAAACTTCTAGACAATTTACAATTTTGTTATAAATTTTCATTTTACTAAAAAATTGATTCAAACAATTTGTATTTACTCCCTATAATTTTTTTCTATTTTCAAACTTACCAACAAAAATTGCAAACAACCCTCTTAAAAAATTTAATATATATTTTAAATATAAAAGTTTATTATGAAATAACAAAAGTTTACAAATCATAATGAAAAAATAGAACACATTAATATTTTCATGCTCCATGAAAAATAGCTTCTATGGATACTATGATTAAGTATGATTTTTTAATATTATGGTGAATAAATATTTGTAAAAATAGAACCGGAAACGTTTACTTGAGACATAAAAAGAGTTAAACGGAAACTATGTTTCAAGACTAATTAAGTACTAGTATATTTTAATATTTTTGTTATTTTTAGCAAGATTATATTTGAAATATCATTTTATTTCATTTTCGTAACTAAGTTCATGTTTTTAGAACTAGTTTTAAAAATTAGATTTTCATTTAATTTATTTTAATTTTAACGTTAAATGATTTGAAAATATTTTTTTATTTATTAATATTGAATATTGGACGCTCGTGAAAGGGAAGAGCGGAAACTAGAAAATGTGACGGTTGGAAAGCACACTTTCAAAGTATAAAATGGACCAAAATGTTATTGTTGAAAACAGAGGAATTTTCTTGTTAATAGGGTGTTTATTGGGGGGACTTGGTGTAATTTTCCCTATTTTTTAAGAGTATTTGATTGGTTTAAATGTTGTTTGATTGATTTAAAATTGTTAGTTTGATTGAAAAAGTAAAGAGGAAGTAAGATTCTGGTAGAAATAGATTGATGATTGCTTAGTGAAGAAAAAATTATGTTCAATTTTTACTGTAGAAGATACAAACAAATACCCTAAAACAATTTAACGGATGAATAGTCCTTCTTAGTTGTATACCAAACAGGCTGTAATACCTCCGCCCCACTTATTTATGCCACCGTTGATTTTTCCGTGGTCAACTGACTCCAACTTTAATCACAAATATATTACTACTTCCGTTCCAAAGAAAACTTTTCATTTCACTATTCTGCGGTCAATTGTCTTCGACTTTGACCACAAATTACTCTTGAACTATAATGGTAGATAATTCAATAAAATCATATAATGAAAATTTAATTATTAAATTTTCATTATATGATTTTGTTAAAATTATTTATTTTATATTTTAAAAGTAATTTGTGGTTAAAATTTAAGACAGTTGACCGTTGAAAGTCAAAATTTATTTATTATTATATGATGTGACAATGAAATGTGCGGTTTTGCATGCTTTTAGACCCTCGTTTTTTTGCCTAAGATTAATTACTTTGCATCATATTATGGCCAATTACCAACTTCTTGCATATTTTGTAGGTCATGATCGCGTTTTTGAGGAATTGCACGATTTCTGGTGCCAAAACGTCATATTTAGCCGAAATCGAGGAAAATAAGGAAATACGCTGATTTGGCCGTTGCATGGAGTTCGAGGTGTCAAAACATGTCATGTGACCAACCAATGTGAAGATAATTAAAGATACTACAACATTGTAGAAGACAGCTTTTCGAGAAAACGAAGTTACGAAGCCCGAAATTGAAGAACGAAGAAAACAGACAGAAGATGGCAGAAGTCGATGGATAGCGGACCATAGGAGGCCGTAGAAGGCTCACTACGGCCGCAGTCATGTAGAAGATTATGGAAACATGCTTTTTTTTTTCTGGCCTTTCAGGGTAGAGCCCGCCTTTCTAACCTTCCTTATACATTATAGGCGGCCACCACTCGAAATTCTCGTATAAATAAGACCCTTGGGTTCTCATAATCATTCACCGCTCTCAAAGCAGCTCTCCTGAGAGAGAATCAATCCTCGGGGAAGTGAAATCCCAAAACCGCTGGCTGTCAGGCACCCAGAAGGAGGAAACCCTAGAAGCAGCACGAAGACATCAAAGACTAAGCTTCTATTTTCTCTTTCTTTTCTTCTTGTTTTCGATTTCAGTCTAGGATAATACTATGAGTAGCTAACTTTCTCTTGTAAAGCCGAACCGCTGAAACTCTGTTGTGCTACTTCTTTATATGTCGTGTTATATTAATGGAATAGTTCTTTGACGTAAACCGTGACTATACAACTCTATACATCCTTTGTGGTGTTATGTTCTGCTGAGTGACACAGTAGTTTCATTGAACTGAGCAGGGGTACTGGTATCGACTGCGCCTTGGTATTTGGTATTTTGCCCTGCTGTCGTTAGAGGTAATTACGTAGGATATTAACTAGGAAGTTGGGAGTAGCATAGTACAAGGTAGGTCGGGGGTCCTTTACACATCAACACCATCGATTTCAACCCTAATTATACAAGTGTGATTCAATCTTCTATCTACATACGAACTTTCTGATTTCTGCATTCAATACGATATTTGCTTGGTCCTATGCTAAGTGTCCGTGAAAAATATTTTCTTTTTCGTATTTATTCGTTTACTTATCAAAAACCCAAAAATACGCAATTTCATATTTATGTTTATTATATTTCTCTAGTACTATCTATCTGCATCTGCGATAGTTTGTCTGTTAGTCTTTATGCAAGGCAGGAGAAGCGCGGGAACACCGGTAGTACCGTTTAAAGACAACATAGATAAGCCTGAAAGGCGTAAACTGTTTACCTCCGTCATGGAATCATCTAGCAACATGAGTGGGGAAGGAACTAGCAACGACAATCCATCTGGGAATGTCAATACTTCTGAACTTGAGCAGCTGCTTAAGGTTCGACTCGAAATCCAAATTGAGAGGGAAGAGATAGAACAGGAAAGGCTAAGGATAGCCGAGGAAAGGTTGAGGTTGGATGAGAACCGAAGAAGGGATAACAATGCAAGGGTGGAACTAATGGACGAAGACGACAGGCACATGCACGAATATGTTATGCCAAGGCTTACACCGCATGCCTCGAGCATCTACCTTGAGAGGATTGCAAGAGAGTATGACTTGAAAGGTACTCATCTGAACCAACTACCGCATTTCTATGGGAACTCAACTGAGGATCCGATGCACTTTATGAGAGCGATAGTTGGAGGTATACCATTGAATAGACTCACGGAATGTCAGCTTAGAAGAAGAGTTTTCCCTAGCTACCTAAAGGACAAGGCGAACAACTGCTTATATCATTACCGCCAAGCAGTTTGACTACATGGGACGAGATCTTCAATAAATTTATGCTCAAATACGTCCCATTGAAGAAGACATCCAACCTGAAGAGCCAAATCCAAAACTTCAACCAATTCGATGGAGAAACCTTTCACGAAGCATGGGAGAGATATAAGGATCTACTTGATAGATGTCCAATGCACTCTTACACGCTGTTTGACAAGGTCAACAACTTTTACAAGGGAATTGACTCTATCAGTCAAGCACTTATAGATGGAGCATGTCATGGAAACCTGCTGGACGCACCCCCAAGAAGGATTTTGGAGGTATGCAAGAACCTTAGCGCAAACTCCATGCAAAAATGACGAGGAAAAAGGGTGACTACTAAGGAAGTTTGAGCAATCGAAGATTTGGAAACAGCAATAGACTCAAACACAATCAAGCATATAAAGCTAAAAAATTAGTCGTAAGCAAGTAAGTAACTCTTCCCCAAACTTGTTCTTTAGAACAGGGTTTAAAAGTTAGAGAACTCAAGATTAAAAGCATGCCGTTCGTCATCCCCAAACAAAATGAGTACACGTAAGTATGAAAAGGCGCAAGTAATTCGTAAAAAACTTGCACATCCTAGGAATCACACAATACAAATGCCGGTACAATATTTTTTCATCGGCTTAGGCTTCTCACGGCTTTCGGACTAAAGGACTGGACAGACTAGCTATTTGCAAGAGAAACAGACCCTCTTGGAAAAAGATTAACAGGAGAATTGAAGCTATAGAGATGAGAATGTGAAAGAAGGAGGTTGTGAGTGAGGAATCGGGAGAACCAGCACAACTTGAAGAGGCACACTACGTGCAAGAGTCAAGGAAATGGAGACCCAGAAACCAAACGGTGAACAGCTATATTCCCCAACACCCTCTCTTATCATATCGAACTGGACCTAGCTTGAACCAACCTGAAATACCACCTAGGCCACCCACTATAGCACCTATACCACCACCGAGGCCGCCACAAAACCCACCCGAGCCATCCTCCATGGAAGAAAAGATAGATACAATAATGAAGGAGATGGGATACATCGGGAAGTTTGTGAAGCAGCAAGGTGAGTGTACCGCAAGGACCAATTCATTTATCTCAAGGGCCGAGGAAAAAATTAATAGAATTGACAACACCTTGAGAGGAATGGAGCTAAAGATTGGTCAAATCGCCAAGGAGGTAGGATAACTACAACAGAATAAGGATAAGCTGTCGGGTCACACCGAGAAAAGCCATGGTTATTATTGAAGTTATTGAGGAAACAGGAGTTGGGGGAGAGTGCTGGACAACATCTGCACGCCAGCACCATGAAGGAACACAAGGTAAAAACTTCAATCCCTCCTCTACGGTATTTGGGTATAAGATAGACTCTTACTCCGAAAGGGAAAGCGTTAAGCCAATCTTACCGAAGAAACCTAACCTAGGAGCTTTCAACATAAACATAGTCATCAGGGGGAAGACAGTCACAGGAACTCAGGACTTAGGACCAGAATTAACATGATGCCACTTGCCGTCTATAAGAAACTCAACTTAGCAGGCATGATGGAAACAAGAACAAGGATACTGGTCGTCGATGGTTCTACTACAACTGCCTGCGGCAAGATTCATAACGTAATCACGAAACTGGAGGGACTATATATTCTTGTGGACAATCTGATTGTGATTGTGAGGATCCAGATAATGATACTATGCTTCTGGGAAGACCGTTCATGGCCGCCACCAACACCATCATCAATGTGGCAAGAAGAGAGATTTCGATGAATATATCGAATCACAGGATAGTAATGGGGATCCCGAGCGAAACTTTGGAAGAATCGAAGGCAGCAAGGATCAATTATGCCACGCAAGATTGTTGGATGGATACTGAGGACGAATTAGTGGACCCTCTAGATGGTCTGATAACACCAACGGATTTATTCATGACTGATGAGACAATATTCTAACGTCTCATTTGGTCTTTTTTAGCGATTTTTGTGAGTCTTTGTCTTTAGTTTTGTAGTCTTTTTAGTTCGTTTTTACGCTTTGGTGTTTTTGTTATGTTTTGTAGAAATCTGTGTCTTTTGAGCCGTTTGAAGACAAGCTGGTTAGCATGGCTCGCCGCGGCGAGATTTTACGAGCTTGGCATTGGCAGTTCCAGCATGGCTCGCCACGGCGAGGAAATCAGTCCGCCGCAGCGAGATTTTAAGAGTGATGCTCCTGTTTGAAGATTGAAGCTCGCCGCGACGAAGGAATTGGTCCGCAGCGGCGAGATTTTACGAGCTGGATATACAGTGCGATTAAGAAGGCTCGCCGCTATTTCTTCCGCCGCGGCGAGCGACGCAGAATTAATTTTAATTTCCTTATTAGATTAGATTTTTGATTCCTATTCATTCATACTTCTTTTAACCTAGTTTTGAGAGAAGCTCCGAGAGACACACATTAACATTGAGACATCTTTGGAGCTAGGTTATTCATTGATTTTGTTCATCAAATCAAGATTATTGGTATTGCTTTCTTGTTTACAATTCGTTCTTTATCTTATTGATTGAATTGTATGTTATTGCATACAAGCTTTTCATCTATGTTTCATATGATTATTACCATGAATCTTTGCATGCAACTATCAATTATGAGTAGCTAAACACCTTTGAATACAGTAGTATGTGAAGATTATGCATATTCGTTCTAGGGTTCATCAAAGCACTCATATAGGTTAGTCTCGTATTAAATCTTCGTAAAAACCTTCAATTCGATAAGTCCGTATTAAATTCTCTAAATTTTCCATGTTTAAGGATCGTGAATTGACGACTCACGATTTCTCCAGTATAATATCTTCTAAGAACAATTGGTTTAATCGAATTGATTGATTTTCTGTACAACAACTGTGTGACAAATATGAGTGAGATCCCTAGTTTGAATTATCATAATTGGATCTTGCTACTGTATTCATCTTTCTCTCATTGTTAATCGTTATCTTAGCTTTAATTAAACTAGTTAGAAGTATAAACAAACCATCAATCAGATTGTTACTCGCAAGTATCTGTTTACTCTCACTGCTACATAGCCTGATTAATTCCCTAGAGATCGATCAGGAGTTAGGATTTAGTCTACAACTAAAGCTTATTCTCTAATTGCTTTTTAGAGTATAATTTGAGCTCATCAAATTTGGCGCCGCTGCCAAGGAATTAATTCCTACTGTAGCGTGTGGGTGTAATATTTTACTTATTTTTGTTTTACTTACCTGCGATTTCTACAATAATAGAAACTAAGATTTTTCAAGGTTTTTGATTTTGTAGAAGAACCTTTGCAGGTTTATGCCCGGTACAAGATTGCAAGGAACACCTTTGCAACCTCTTGTACCTGAGATCGATAGACACTACCATCAGCTTCGAAGACAGAACTTAACCGCTGTTGAAATGGGTGACGCTAACGAAAATACTCCCAGAGTCAATGGTGCTGTTGAGACCCCTGTGATTACTTATGGGAACTATATGCAGCCGAGTGAAATTAAGGCTGGGGGATCAGCTGTTGTGCTCTCTAACGAGGCTAGGAACATGGAAATCAAGTCTCATCACTTCCATGACATGCCTAAGTATTATGGGATGGCTAATGAGGATGTTATCCGGTTTCTCAAAGAGTTCGAGGGGCTGATTGCTAGGATTCCGCTTACTGTGGGCTCAGTAACGATTTCTGATGAGGAAATCAGGAAGAAGGTCTTTCCCATGTGTATGCAGGATAAAGCAAAGAGCTGGCTGTTGAATCAACCTGAAGGCTCTATGGCTACTTGGGATGATCTATACAGGGCCTTTATGAGCAAGTTCTATCCGACGGAGAAGACTAGGCAGCTTCGAGTTCAGATTGAGAAGTTCATGCAGATGAATAATGAGAGTTTTTACGAGGCCAGGGAGCGATTCCTGAACTTTCTCTCTCAATGCCCTCACCATAGGTTGAGTGAGATGGATTTATGTTGCAAGTTCTATGAGGGACTCGATTGGGAAGCACAGAACATGGTGGATATGACCGTGGATGGCTCTATCGTTCTGAGATCTTCTTGCATTGAATCGGCTTTTGAGAAACTTCCGCCATCTCCCACTTAAGGGAACTAGAGGCCGACCAAGGAGAGCTGAAGTTAAAGCCGTGGAGCAAACACTGTGCCCCAAGATCTTGTTGAATTGGCGAGATTAAGGAGATGAGGATGCTTGGCACAATCCACCGGTGGCTCCGCTAATCTAGAGGTGTAATCAGGTGGTAATTTCGCATGGGGCTAGTATGTAGAGTCCCCGAGATTATGGGGAGAACCCAACTCGGAGATCATTTCTTTGGTCAGTAACATGCAACGTGGTGGTTGTGACCAAATCCGGAATGAATGCAGCGCCACTAAGGTGCAACCTTTCAACCCCGACTGCTCCAATTTATCCTATGGAGGTAACTTCTATGAGAATGCACCACAAGAAGTTCCGATTAAGAAGCTTCGGCCGACAGCTCCATTTCAACAGGTTCAAGATGAGCCAGTTCGCCTACTAGTGCACCGCGAAATGCCGATCAGGAGATTAGAGCTCACATGGAGAGATCAGAGAGGTTCTGGGCAGAAGCACAGCGGAATCAAGCCAATAATGACCAGAGGTTTGAAAACATTGAGCAATCGCAAAAGAGGTTGGAGAAGACTCTTGGGGACTTAGTAGGCGCCTTCCAGCAAAGAGAGAAGGGTAAACTCCCGATCGCCGAGAATAATGTAATACTTGCTGTGGAGGTAGTTTTTGACAAGCCAGGAGTAGTTAAGACTGTTATTATGACTTGCACTTGTAACCATGATAAGGTGGTTCCCCAAGTTGAGGCAGCATCGACACAGGAAGCAAGAAGGGTGATAACATCTAGTCCCGCGATTCCAGAAGAGAAGGCGAATGCAGGACCAACTCAGATGATCCAGAAGGCAGAGAAGAGCATTAGTGATGCAAACAGTTTCGATTTGGTTGTCGGGATAGGCAGTTCTTCTGAGGTTACAGGTATTATTGATATTGGAGCTGCAGTTAACTTGATGACATTCGAAACTTATGAGGAACTCAACCTGAAGGGTCTAGAACCGAGAAGATGCTTTGTGACCATGGCTAATGGTACTCGAAGCAAATGCATGGGAGTTGTTGAAGATGTCCCGGTAACCATTGCAGGAGATGTGTTTATGACTGATTTCGTGGTTGTTGAGTCACCGCAGGTGAAGATCAAAGAGATGGACAAGGACATGCTGCTTCTTGGGCGCCCATTCATCAAGGTTACTCGCATGATAGTCGATCTTTATGGCCGTACATGTACTATCCAGGTTCGCAGTGAGAAACGCGAGTTACAAGCTGTCACCACATCATATTCTCCCGCACAGGTTGACACCAGGAATTACATTGCAGCACATACCGGTCCACTCTACACCTACTCTCGCTCACGAGTGACCATGGGGACAGAGGAGGCTGGTAACCTCAAACTAAACTAGCTCCAGCATGGAAGAAGTCGAGCTAACGACTATAAACAAAAGCCCCCTTTTTGTTTTTTCATTCATTTAGACTGATTTTTCATTTCGTACACTTGCTTGTCATTTGATATTGTTAGAATATTTGTCTCTGTGTTTGCTTGTTTTTAGTTTAATTGTGTCTCTGGAAAGTGGGACCTTTGCACTCTTACGAGGAAACTCGTAAACTCTAGCTGAGGCTTCGATCTTGCGACGCGAGGTTAAATAAAGGTAAGTAAAAAAATTGAAAAATTTGCTCTCGCCACATGAACATCTTGCTTCATGTGGCGAGGTGGTCTCACCGTTCCTTTCTGCATTCAGAATTTTGGCCATGAGCATCTCTTCTCTTCCCCAGTTTTTGTTTTGTAAATTTTCGCCGCGGCGAGACTTCTCTTCGCCGCTGCGACAGAAAAAAAAAAAAAAAGTTAGTCTGTTGTTTTGTAAAAACTCGCCGCGGCGAGCTAGGTTAAATTTTAAATTTTTTTCTCTTCTTCTTCTTCTTCCTCAGCGACCCACTTCCCCCATAACTTCCCGTCTTCCTTCTTCTCTTCACTCCAATATACCTTTCTCCCTCATTTCTTCGCCAAATTCCCCCATTCTTGTTGCAATCTAACGGGTTTTTCCCCCTCTCTTCACTTCTTGCTCCGTTTTTGTGCTTTATCCATCCAACTCTTCGAATTCACAAGGTAAATTGGCTTGAACTTCTTTCTTCCTAATTTTTTCTAGTCTACTTGAATTATTTGGTTGATCGTCGTTAGTTGTAATTGCTTGGGTATAGTAGTTCGATTTTGATTGATGCATGGATTCCCTACTCGTTGATTTTGGAATTTCCTTATGTTTTCCAATTTTGTGCAATGCTTGCTCGTTTTTGACTATTACCGCCATCTTGTCTGTCTTTTGCTACGATTATTGATGCTCCTATGCTTGTGAACTGATGTGAATCTTGCATTGGCCATGATATTGAATTTTGAGTTGGTTTGGGGAATTTTGCATTATCCCCTGTTCCTTGCTCTTTTGTGCTTCTGGCTCTTTGATCATGAATAGGTTTGGGGAGGTAGTTTTCTACCCCCATTGTTCTACACTAACACCTTTCTCCCAGGCTCTATGTCTCGCAGAGCCACAGGGAGTAAACGCCATAGAGGCGAATCCAGTAGCGCGGCAGGTCAAAGCGGTCCAGTCGATGAGTTCTCCCATCTGTCCGCGGAGGCGAGGGCTTTTATGGAAGCGAACTTTATGGAGCCCAGGAAGGCATGGCCCGAGCGGGAATTGGCTCTTGATGAGCTGGAGGATGCCGTCTATGCTAGAGTCCGCCAGATCGATACTTAGGTGAGGCACGCTCTTGACAAATTATTCTATGACCAAGTCGGTTCGAGTTCTACATCGATCCACGACTTGGCTGATGGGGTGATGACAGTTCGTGGCGTCAGGGTCCAGTTCTCACCTGGGAGTATACAGGAATTCCTACAGTCTAGGGTGTTCCAAAGACGAAGACTAGACAAATGCACTGGGGCAAAAACTTTCACAACCGGCAGTTTGATAGGGACTTAGCCGAGTTCGTCCTTCTACCTGGCACCGATCCGGAGGACCACAGGGCCAAAACCACCATAGCCACCCACTTCCTCCAGCCAGAGGTTCGCCTCTGGCAACATCTCGTACAGTATAATCTGACCCCCAACTCACATTTTACCACCCTTACCCCTCCCACAGCCCGCCTCATTCGAGCGATCATGGAAGGCGAATTTGTTGACGCCCCAGACATCATTATAGCGGAGGCTCAGTCCCGGAAGGCTAAAGGCAGTCTCCTCGGTTTTCCATGCCTTATTACCAACATCTGCCGGTCCTTCAATGTTCCCGGTATCCAGGGAGAGGAGAGCTGAGGCTAGGGAGCAGCGGGAGCTTGAGCGCTTGGAGAGGCAGGAGGCACTATGGAAGGCGCAGCAGGATTTCTGGGAGCAGCACTTCGGTGGTGGCCCTTCTGGATCCGCCTGAGCACCCCCCACCGAGATAACACTATGGTTGGTCATTCTATACAGTCGTTCTTACACTATTCATTGCTAGGGACTACCACTTGTTTAGGTTTGGGGAGGTTGTCGACTGTATCCTTAGCTAAAGTTGTCTCGTTTTGTACTCTATTTCTGACATTTGTACTCTATTTCGTACTCAGTTTTTTATTTTTTATTTTTATGTATTCTGTTCAAGTGGTATGTTAGTCACTTGTTTTTTGTTATGTGACTATGGTGGTAGGTTAGCCACCTGTACGTGTTAGTTATATATTTCCCTTCCAGTTGAGTCCAGTATAGATGTTAGTACTTTTATTTTCTCTTGTGGTGAGTCTGAGTCAATTACCAAGTCGAACGCTCATTGAATGGTAAATTCTCTTGCTGCTTACGTTTTGTTTAATGTCTAGCTAGAAGTAGTGTAGTAGGCTTTTAATCCTGCAAGGTCGTTTCTCTTGTAAATAGCAAGTCTAGTTAGCCCTGTAGTCCAAAAGCCCGTGAGGAGCCTAGCCGAAGAAAAAATATTGTACCGGCACCTGTTATTGTGTGATCTCCTGGGATGTGCAAGTTTTTATGCATTACTTGTGCCTTTTCATACTTATGTGTACTTAGTTTCGTTGGGGATGACGAACGACATGCTTTACTTTGCAGATTTTATTTTCCCCCGCTGTCGAACTGGTTTGGGGAGAGGATTGTTCACTATGAATGTTATGAGCCGTTATAATTGTGATGCGGAAATTTGTCTACTGTTCCCTTAACTTATGATATTTGAATCTCGGGGTGGATCTATGGTCTTTATTGATCACCGTTAGTCGTGTTAGGCGTGTTTCAAATACTACCTATATACCGGCGTGGCCTTTAAAAGCCATATGTCCGTGAGGGTTGATGGCACGTACACCAAACTGACACGTACAAAAGTGCAGACTTTCGGTAAAACAGACACCTGAAAAAAATTGAGATTAAAAGAGCCCAGGTGGCCACGCATTGAATTCAGTGAAGCATTATGAGATTTGATGTTGTTTTGAAATGGATGAAGGGAGCAGTTTCAGTTGTTCGAATTTTTTGGAGGAATACATCATGTGCCAAAGTCCCTTTCGACTCAATGAGACGAGTACAATAGCATAAGATACTTGAGGCATCTTGTGACGAAAGTCATCTTCCCAGTTTACTTTTTTGAGCTATACCCTATATGGATACTTCCATGAGAGTGAGTGATACACTTATACACCTGTGAGGGACTATTGGGTTAGGCTTAATTGTTATTTACTTGAGAAACGATCGTGTCTGATTACCTGCCTACTATTTCTGCCAAGGTTAGGTTGAGAACAAAATTTTTGCATCTTGTGAATTTAATGTTTTCAATGGTAGATTCGGTTGCTTGGGAATTTGACTCTTTGTTTGTCTACATGGTTTAGAGTCTAGTGTGTTTAGGTTGTGTGTTTGCTCTGGGACGAGCAAAGGTTCGGTTTGGGGATTTTGATGAGACAATATTCTAACGTCTCATTTGGTCTTTTTTAGTGATCTTTGTGAGTCTTTGTCTTTAGTTTTGTAGTCTCTTTAGTTCGTTTTTACGCTTCGGTGTTTTGTTTGTGTTTTGTAGAAATCTGTGTCTTTTGAGCCGTTTGAAGACAAGCTGGTTAGCATGGCTCGCCGCGGCGAGATTTTACGAGCTTGGCATTGGCAGTTCCAGCATGGCTCGCCGCGGCGAGATTTTACGAGTGATGCTCCTGTTTGAAGATTGAAGCTCACCGCGGTGAAGGAATTGGTCTGCCATGTAGATTTTACGAAATGGATATACAAGTTATGTTAAGAAGGCTTCGCATGGAAGCTATTTCTTCTGCCGCGGCGAGCGACGCAGAATTAATTTTAATTTCCTTATTAGATTAGATTTTTGATTCATATTCATTCATACTTCTTTTAACCTAGTTTTGAGAGAAAAGCTCCGAGAGACACACATTAACATTGAGACATCTTTGGAGCTTGGTTATTCATTGAGTTTGTTCATCAAATCAAGATTATTGGTATTGATTTCTCAATTGTTTTCTTCTTTACAATTCGTTCTTTATCTTATTGATTGAATTGTATGTTATTGCATGCGAGGTTTTCATCTATGTTTCATATGATTATTACCATGAATCTTTGCATGCAACTATCAATTATGAGTAGCTAAACACCTTTGAATACAGTAGTATGTGAAGATTATGCATATTCGTTCTAGGGTTTATCAAAGCACTCATATAGGTTAGTCTCGTATTCAATGTTCGTAAAAACCTTTAATTCGATAAGTTTGTATTAAATTCTTTAAATTGTTTATGTTTAAGGATCGTGAATTGACGAATCACGATTTCTCCAGTATAATATCTTCTAAGAACAATTGGTTGAATCGAATTGATTGATTTTCTGTACAACAACCATGTGACAAATATGAGAGCTATTCCTAGTTCGAATTAGCATAATTGGATCTTGCTACTGTATTCATATTTCTCTCATTGTTAATCGTTATCTTAGCTTTAATTAAACTAGTTAGAAGTATAAACAAACCATCAATCAGATTGTTACTCGCAAGTATCTGTTTACTCTCACTGCTACATAGCCTGATTAATTCCCTAGAGATCGATCACGAGTTAGGCTTTAGTCTACAACTACAGCTTATTCTCTAACTTCTTTTTAGAGTATAATTTGAGCTCATCAATGACATACTGGGAGACGGAAGGAGAATCGAATGAAAACACTCTTCCGTCAATCCCCGACGTACTTTGAGTCGGAGGACGACAATTGGAAATATGGATTTGCTGAAGATGACGGTAAATGGAATAGTCTAAAGGAGAATAATGACTATTTCGAGTTCACCTTTCATATCGACATGGATCCGGAGCTAGACGAGGTTGAGGAAGAAGAAATGAAACGTTGGATGGAAGATGCGATCTACGAAACAAAGGAATGGTTGGATAAATGCTCCAACGAGTTCGAGGGTCTAGGCCTCGACAAATAAGCCATCACGAAACAGGGGTCGAGCTATAAGACTTAAAACAAGCACTTCTTGGGAGGCAACCCAAGGTCACGTTTAATTTACGCACTTCCATTCGCATTTTCAATTTTCGTTTTCCGCGCCAAAAATATTTTGAAAAAACTTTTAAAATCTTTTTAAAATTCTTAATTTATTACTTAGGATCATAACTGCATTTCAAAAAATGAAAAAACCGAAAGAATCGAAAAAACGCGAAAAAACTCGCGGCCAACTCACTCTTCCCTTTATAAACCACAAAAAATGTTTTTTGCAACCCCCCCCCCCCCCCAACATTTCATTCTACTCTGAAAATTCTTCAATTTGAGCTTTCCCATTGCATTCTTAGCTTGCACATCCATTAACAACATCAAGTGAGTGATCTCTACTCTTCTCTATCTCAATTACATCTCCATTATCAAGTTTAAATCTTTAACCTCTTTGCTAGCACTTTCTTCTTGCTTCTTGGGTGTTACACAATTATATGCTTTAATTGATTGATATGGTTGTTAATTGTTGATAGAAATACATGCTTACTTATAGTGTTCAACTTGTTATCACTTGTCTTGATGGAGATATGAGAAATTGAGAGTTTTTGTTCATGCGCATCAAGTGTTTGATAAAATGCCTCAAGGAAACAAATTATCTTGTCGACTTCTTTATCTTTCGATTACATGCTCGTATGATTATTACTTGGTGAATTATGACTAGAAAACATATTTGCTAAGTCATATGCTCATTAGGATGAAATTTCATTGCAATATGCTCTATACTTTGGTACTTGACACATTTGAGAAGATGGACGTACATGCCTAGTTCTTGCATCGATTTAGAAGAGCTACTGATCTTATTACGAGCTAAGATTTTATATACATGATGTACCAAATACATAAGATTTGCATGTTAGCCTTAGATTTGATTTAGCTCCAAACATGCTACCTCACACACTTTTTTGAACCTAGGTACCCTGAAGAAGGTACAAATGGGAGAATCAAGCAAGAAGAGGGGAAGATCCGGGAAAAGCAACACCCGCTCCTCAATTTCGAAGGAAGCCCAAGCATGGTTGGAAACGAATAAGAACCGAGGAGCAGTCTCCGAAAGGAACATTCAAGGTACCTAGGAAGCTTCCGAGCTCTGGTTTTGAAGCTTCCATGGAAGCTCACCTTTTCAATTTTATTTTTATATTTTTAATTTTCTTATAAGTTGAAGAAGAAGATGGATGAAAATATGAAAGTTTAAAACATTGAGGATTCTTTATTATAATTTGAAAGTTTTAGGAGGTTAATGTAATAAAATAAAATAAGGAATTTCAAACAAAAAGGGAAAAGAAATGCATTTCCACTCTCTCTCCTATGACATCATCACCAAGTTTGACTTTTGTCCATCGGTGTAGATAATGTCCTTCATCGTAAAATTCGAAACGATGAGGACCTAATCGTTTATATGGCATCTAAAAATGTTGCTGGATGTAAATCGCCCTAATATATTAATATTTTTTAATTAAATATTAATTTTTAATTGAAATATTAATATTTTGCTACTTACCAAGACTCTTGGCATTCTTGCCATGTTCCTATTCTATTCTCGCCGGCGAAGGCATTAAACAAAGAAAAGTCAGATTGAAAAGTCAAAATGATGGGAGAAACATGCTTTATTATTTCTTCAATTTTTAGATTTTTTTATTTGTTAAATTAAAAAATAAATTAATTTTTTAATTAAAATTTATTACTAATATTTTATCAAGAGTGCGTTAAATGGCGGAAAATCGACTAATTCACGCTAATTCTTTCTAATTCGGTGAAAAATTAACGGTTCCGTTAATTTTGACTAACGAAGTACCAAAATTGGACAAATACTAAACATAAGGTACCAAATTTGGACAGTCACAGCTAAAGGTACCAAAATCGTAGCTGTCACAATTTAAAGTACAAAAAATGAATTTTTTCCCCACTGGATAGCACAGTTGCCTAGCTATGTTGGGTGTGTGCAACTTATAAAGAGTGTGATGTTTGCGATCTCTAACTATTGGCTCCAGATATTTCCTTTACCCAAGAAAGTGGTTTAAACATATTGAAAGTATTTGTCATTGCTTTCTGTGGAGTGTGAGGTAGGGGAGTAGCTAAGTGTAAGGTGGGTAGCTAGGGCAAGTGCCCTACCCTTTCTTTAAAGAAAAAAAATTATTTTGTGTCATTCGATCGGCATTTTGACATTCCGTCCTACCTTTTTTAGTGTGAAATTCTATTTAACTTTCTTGTAATACACATATTTAGTTGATTTTCGATAAAAACATCATTATTTGTATGTTGTTGTTGTTGTTGTTGTTATTATTATTATTATTATTATTATTACTATTATTATTATATTTTGTCTATATCAGTTTAAATTTTATTTTCCTCTCTTTCATAATAACAAATTTAAGATATACGTCCTAGTCGACCTTTTTTTTCTGGCTCCGCCCCTGGTGTGAGGGATGGTAACACAAGCCGGGCTTGATACGGTGGGATATAATCTGCAATCATGTAAGTTGTGGTGGGTTTAACGACGGATAGGGAAGTCGTCTCCAAATATGGCGTCACAAACTTTTATCCGTTTCTAATTTAGCGACGGATAAATTCGTTGACCAAAGTTTCCCTTTTTTGTGACGGATAAGTATCCGTCGCTAAGGTGGTTTTTTTTTTTTTTTATGTACATAAATCTGTAGATTGTGAGATGTATTAGTATAGTAGTGTAATATATTTGAAATGTATTAGTAGAGTAGTGTAATACAGTCCGTTGTATCGTTGTATTAGTAGAGTAGTGTAATACAGTCCCGCTGTATTGGTGGAGTAGTGTAACACAACAGAAATCTGAAAAATATGTTTATACAAATGGACAAAGATATTAAACATAATTTTTACAGATTAAAATGATTATGTATCTGGACATAATGTAACGAGCAGCAATGGAACCTGAATCCAGCAATAATGGAATAACTAAACCCTAAAAGTAAAAAACAACAATTTCAACAAAAGACAATTGAAAAGGGTAATGATCTTGGACAAATCTGCTTCTTTTTCCGGTGGTGGGGTATATCTGGAAACGAATCACTGGGGTGGTGGAGGTACCTGTTTGAGAGGAAGATCCGATAGTGGGTGGACGGAGTCCGGGAGGTGATGATGGGTGGTTGAGCGGATCTAGTGCGGGTGGAGTCAGGGAGGTGATGATGGGTGGTGGCGGTGCTGCTCCGGTGCGGTGTGTTAGATGCAATAAGTATTAAAGAGAAAGCAAATAACAGTACTGGGAATGACTAGTTTATTCCTTGTGAAAGTGCAGCAAATAAATAGAGAAACAAGCATAGGTACTGGAACAAACTACAACCCAGTTCTGACTAGAAAGAAGGAAAAAAACTTGACTAAATCAATTAACAAAACAACTGAAGACTAGGACTCTTATTTGACTAAAGACTTATCATTCCCTCCCTTGAACTAGACTGCATTTGCAGCTAGTTACCTGTGGTAGTTCACACACTCCAAGCCTTCTTCGTAGCTCCCGAAATAACTCCAGTTTGAGCGGTTTGGAGAAAATGTCTGCTATTTCCTGCCTTGTTCCACAAAACTGAAGCTGCACAACTCCATCATTCACTAGCTCCCGTAAGAAATGGTAGCGCACATCAATGTGCTTGCTTCTGCCATGCATCACCGGATTCCTCGCCAACTTAATTGTTGAGCTATTGTCACAAAAAGTGACAGTACTCTCACTAGCCATGTAGCCAATCTTTTTTAGCACCTTTTGCATCTATATTGCTTGACAACTACTTCCTGCAGCTGCAATGAATTCAGCTTCAGTTGTGCTTAGTTTTACGATCGGTTGCTTTCGAGATGACCAAGTCACTGCTGCCCCACTTAGCATAAAAACATAGCCTGAGGTGCTTCTTCTATCTTCCACTGATCCGGCATAATCACTATCAGTAAAACCAATCAACTCCTTATTTCCTCCCTTTTTGTAAAGAATACCAAAACTTGATGTACCTTGCAAGTAACGCAGAATTCTCTTGGCTGCTGAATGATGAAGTTCTGTAGGCCTTGACATATACCTGCTTAATAAGCTTACTGCATACATTATATCCGGCCTCGTGGCGGTCAAGTACATCATGCTCCCAATCAGCTGCTTGAAGAACGAACCATCCATCTCAATACCATTTTCATCTGTGGAGATTTTGAATCCTGTAACCATTGGATTTTCAACAGAATTGATGTGCTCTATTCCAAAACGTTTCAATACTTCCATCACGTACTTCGCCTGACTGATGAATATACCACCATCAAACTGAACTACCTCGATACCAAGAAAATACTTCATCTGGCCCAAGTCTGTCATATCAAATTCCTTCATCATGGACTCTTTGAATTCGACCGTCATATTCTCATCATCCCCGGTATAAATTAAATCATCAACATACAAGCTAATGATTAAATATTTACCTTGTTTGTTGACTTTCGTAAACAAAGTTTGCTCACTGTCCTCCTTCTCAAAACCTTCTTTTCTGAAATATGATTCAATCCGGCTGAACCATGCTCGTGGTGCCTGCTTGAGTCCGTACAAAGCTTTGTTGAGCTTATACACCTTATGCTCCTCATTCTTTATTTCATAACCCCTTGGCTGCTCCACGTACACATTCTCAGCTAGCTTCCCGTGAAGGAAAGCTGATTTTACGTCCAGCTGAAACACACACCATCTTCTTTGTGCTGCAAGTGCTAAAATCATTCGAACCGTGTCCATACGAGCTACTGGAGCATATACTTCTTCATAATCAACTCCGTATTCCTGAGCATTTCCTTTTGCGACCAAGCGAGCCTTGTGTTTGTCCACTTCTCCGAGCTCATTCAATTTAGTTTTGTAAACCCATTTGACTCCTATTCTTTTAGCTCCTTCAGGTAGCTCAATAAGATCCCAAGTTCCATTCTTCTCAATTGATCTCATTTCAGCATCCATGGCTGTCCTCCATTTCTCATCCTTTACTGCTTCTTCAAACGAAATTGGATCAGCGTGAGCGGCATTAGCAGACAAGGCTAAGTGAGTTTGTACCTCTTCCTCTTCATCAGAAAGACCTTCACCAGAGACAAAATCATTCAAATATGCCGGTATTCTTCTAAGGAGCTGCTTCATCTTCTCCATTGCCATTACTGGATTCGTCCCTTGTTGGAGAAGATATCCTCGCTGGAGAACCTATATTTTCTGCTCCAGTATCATCGTCGGAGTTTTCCACCTCTTCACTTTTGTCATCTTCCCATTCTAGTTCAAACATTTTGTCATCTTCAGAGCTCCTTTCCCAGCTCCATTGTTCTTCTTCTTCGAAGATGACATCCCGACTAATTATAATTCTTTTAGAGATAGGATCATATAGTCTGTATGCTTTTGATTCTTCACTTACCCCTAAAAGAACACAACATTGGATCTTATCCTCAAGCTTTGTTCTTCAAGCATCCGGTACATGAGCATGTGCTATACATTCAAAGACTCTCAAGTGCTTGACTGAAGGTTTCACCCCACACCAAGCTTCTTCTGGCGTCATTTCTTTCACTGATGACGTTGGGCATCTATTAAGAATATAAAATGCCCAATTTACTGCCTCTGCCCAGAGTTTTCTTGAAACATTCTTATCAACCAGTTAGCTCCTCACCATATTCATCACGGTTCTATTTTTCCGCTCAGCAACTCCATTCTGTTGTGGTGTATATGCAGCAGTTAATTGCCTCTTGATCCCATTTGTTTCACAAAATTCTTTGAACTCATCTGATGTGAATTCACCCCCACGATTTGTTCTGAGACATTTAATGGGCAAACCAATTTCCTTTTCAACAAGAGCTTTAAATTTCTTAAAGTAAGTGAATGCATCTGATTTAGCAGCAAGAAAATACACCCATGCCTTCCTACTATAGTCATCAATGAAGCAAATAAAATACCTCTTGTTGCCCTCCGAAACAGGAGATATTGGGCCGCAAATATCAGCGTGAATGAGTTCCAGCTTTGCTGATGCTCTCCATGTACTTTTCTTTGGGATTACATCTCGATGCTGCTTCCCTCTCAAGCAATCACTACACGTAATCTCACCCTCGGAGAAACTTGGCAAGTCTCTCACCATGCCCCTTGTTTGTAGAGTCTTCAACGCTTTGTAGCTGAGATGGTCGAATCTCTGATGCCATAAATGAGCCACATCTTGAGTGACTACTTGGAGACACTCTTCGTCTCTCTCCCTTTTAACTGATCGAATGTCTGAGAGCAACAAAAACATTCGATTGGCTGCCATGGTTGTTTTGTAAATCAACCCCTTCGTGGGATGATAAATCCGACACATATTTGACTGCATCAGTAAAACCAAACCTCTTTCTTGCAACTGCCCAACACTAAGAAGATTATTCTTCAACCCCGGTACATAATACACATAGCGTACAAGGTGATTTACTCCTTGTACAGTCAATCGAACACTTCCCTTTCCAACAAAATTCATTCTTGCATAATTTCCCAATCTTACCACCTTGTTGAACCCCTTTTCTAAATCACAGAAGAGTGATGAATTGCCACACATGTGATTGCTGCATCCAGAGTCAATAAACCATATGTTGTCTCGATCACCTCCAAGCGTATCGATATACGCCATTAGCACCATCTCTTCCGGTTCATCTAAATCTGCATAATTTGCTTGGCACTCGTACTGAAAGTGTCCAAGCTTATGACACTTATAACACTCAACCGTCTCTTTGGTCCAGTTTTGGCGACCTCTGCCTCTACCTTGTCCTCGGCCTCCTCTGAAAGTAGCCCTTCCTCGTCCTCTTCCACCATAGCCCTCTTCATGAGTCACCTTCAAAGCATGTTCCTCTCCTCCATCTCCTTTGAACTTTTGCTCATGAACGAGCAGAGAACTTTGCAAGGCATCTACAAAGAGCTGATCTATGTCCTTGGCTTCCTAAATGGAACAAACAATGCAATTCCATTTATCAGTAAGAGTTCTCAAAATCTTCTCAACGATCTTGACATCACTCACGTCTTCCCCATAATTCCTCATGTCATTGGCAACCGTCATTACTCGACCAAAGTAATCATTGATCGATTCACCCTGCTTCATTGCCAGAACCTCAAAGTCCCGGCGTAGACGATTGAGCTGAGCTCTCTTAACTCGAGCATTACCTTGACACTTCATCTTCATGGAATCCCAGAGCTGTTTGGATGTCTCCTTCTGCATAATCGTCTTCATAATTGACTTATCAATTGACTGAAACAAGTAATTCTTAGCCTTCAAATCTTTCAGCTTCATCTCCTCTAGGTTCTGTTTTTGCGCCGTCGTCATCCCATCCATACTCGTAGGCTGGTGGCTATAGCCTGATTCGACAACAACCCAGTGTTCCTTTGACCGTAGGAGATTCTCCATGACCATGCTCCAATGGTCGTAATCACCGTCGAACTTCGGAATGGACGCTGCTGCAAAGTGCGCTTCTGAACCCATCTCTTCTTTCTTCACTCGCCCACTAGCTCTGATACCAGAATGTTAGATGCAATAAGTATTAAAGAGAAAGCAAATAACAGTACTGGGAATGACTTGTTTATTCCTTGTGAAAGTGCAACAAATAAACAGAGAAACAAGCATAGGTACTGTAACAAACTACAACCCAGTTTTGACTAGAAAGAAGGAAACAAACTTGACTAAATCAATTAACAAAACAACTGAAGACTAGGACTCTTATTTGACTAAAGACTTATCACGGTGGTGGGTTGGCAGATCTGGACGGTGACTGCTCGATGGTGGTGGTGGGTGATGAGGTCGGAGGTGGTGGTGGAAAGGTCGTGGGGCGTGGAGGCAGTGGACGTTGGTGGATGGTGCGGAGGTGGTGAGGGGCGGTGGAAGGTGGAGGTAAAAAATGAGGGGTGAGAAAGAAGAGGGTGAAAGAATGAGTGGTGACTGGAGGTAAAAAAAATGAGTGGTGGGATAATTAAATAAATAGGCTAAATTTAGCGACAGATAGGGTCTATCCGTCGCTAATTTCCTTTTTTTTTTTTTTTTTTTTTTTGTCAACTTAACTAGAGACGGATAGATTAATCCGTCGCTATGAGCTTCAAGCTCAATCCGTCACTAATTAGAGCGATCCGTTGCTAATTAGCAAAATCCGTCGCTCATTTTCGTCTCTAAATGAGTGATTTATTGTCGTGGATTATTTAAAAAAAAATTCATCGGGAATCTAACATCTTTGATGATAATCTCTAGCTCCACTTCAAACTGTCTAGGTTTTGGAGTTTTTCCATTAACTTTATTGAAGTGTTGCACTGACAGTTTCTGATTGTTGTATGTTCTGATTGCTATATATAGCTCGATATGTACTTTTGAGGAGATTCTTTCACTGGATCTATGATTAAGTTGTTGACCTTTCATCAAATCCTTGCTGAAAATAGCAAAAATTACTCTTAAATAGGGTATATTAAATATTAATTAAACAAGCTTCACAGTGAATAATAGATCGGAAAGTAAAATGACCCTGATACGATCCACCATCGTATAGTATATCTGGACGTTATATATCATATACACATTACATTTATGGTAATTAATACGGTATTGTAAAAGTTATGATTAAGCCTTTACTATGTGATTAATAAATATTGTTCCGTTAACATCTATTCCAGAAAAATAAGAAAAATGCAGGTATAGGATGAGTGATCTACCTTCATGGTGAATTCCAGAACCGGAAAGCTTTTGCCATCCGAAGATAATTTATGGAGTCTTTTGGATACCATTTCATCAATTTTAGGAACAAATTTTGAAACATTGATCATCGAAAACGGCTCCGCCAGGAGGCTTCTAATCTTGACATGATCGGCTTTTGAGACACTGAACAAGCTCTTCCTCCCAATCATGTCTTGCATAGACTTTATTAAGTGTTTCTTGAACAAACCGAAGTCATTACTATATACCATCTTCGCTCCTTCAACACTTGGGACATATACATGAACATTGCCCAGAATCCTTGTTTTAAACCATGATCCGTACCTTTGTATATATAATATAAATTTTATTAATCATATGAGACATATGATGATAGATGCAGGTACTAACTAGCTACTAACCTTTGCCTTCGGACATTAACGAAGTGATAGACGCCTTTGGTGCTATATGTTGCAGCAAGGAACGACAGCGTTTCCCTGAGGATCAGGATTCCCAGCCGTCCAGGGATCGCGCTTCCAGTTGATCTCCTGGTGCTGGAGATGACTAAAATAGCGATCAAAGTTGCTTTAAGTGTTGCCAATATTAAATAAGAATTCTGTAGTTCCGTTGATGAGAAAAGATTCTTCAAACTCAACATCCTAAACATAATAATACTCATAGATTTATACATGCAAGGTCCTCTTTTTGGTCCCTAATTACGTGCTATATATAAACTATGGAGGTTGCAGAGAAAACACCCATGGTACCAAATACCAATGGTCCAGAACTACTATAACCAATGGCGAAGTTACTTCCTTCATTCCAAATTTAACTTCTCACGTTTCAATTTTGGACGTCTCAATTAAAACATTCCATTTCTTTAATGGAAAACATCTCTTCTATTTTATTCACACTCTCTCTCTCATTCACCCATTTCCTATTTTTTTCCAATCTATTTCCTACTTTATTATCATCTCTCATACTTTATTCATTTCTCTCTTAAAACTTGTGTCCGGCCCCACAGGTAATTGAATCTGTGGCGGAGGGGGTATATTTTAACAGTATAATATTCTATTGCATAAACTAGTATAATCTTTACACATAACTAGAATGCGAAAAACACGCTACGCGCGTTTGTGACACCTAGTTACAAAAAATGGAAGAAGTACATGAAAGTAATTAATATCGTTGTTTTTTCTATAATGAATTGTATTTTTTCGATTTGAATTATGTTTTGAGTTAGTGCAAAGTGATATGTTTTAATTTAATTGGAGAAAAATATTGGTTATCGTTGTTTTCCTAATGATGAATTGATTTTGTTGGGGTTGAATTAGGGTTGGAATTTAATTGGAGAAAACATATTGGATTATTTTTTTTTTATGATGAATTGATTCTGTTAGGGTATAATTAGGGCTTCAAATTATATTAGAGAAGAAATATTTATTTTTTGTAATTAAATTCTAATTTACATATATATGACAAATAAGTTCATTTTAACTTAAATTAGGTACTCAATTGCACATCTTCGATACTTGTTCACTTATATATATAAAAAATACACTATAATATTACACCCCGTCAACAACTTTCTCACGTTTTTGCTTAAATGGTTCTAAAATCTTCGTCGGAACTCTCTCATTTTCGTTTTGGCCGTTTGACTCATTGTTCCACCGTACTCTCTCCAATTCATGCGCGGTTCGTCCAATTGAGACGTCGAAACTCCCTTGCTTCCATCAATATATCGAAATTCAATATTTTAGCCTTGTTTCTTTACGAATTAAGCACATATATACCTGGAAAATACAACCAAACACAAAAACATAAAAGAAACAAGCTAATAAAACTAACTGAAAACAATAATTAAAAACTACAAAACACGGTAGAAAAGACTAGATGAGAGGACGAGATATCGATCATCATCTCCAGTTGATTTTCATTGACTTTTTTAACTTTAGTTTGACTACAAATTAATTTATATGATAAAGAAAAAGCAATATAAGAAAATTATATTACAAAAGAATAATAGTTAAACTGTATCGCTCCAAAGTTTCAGATAAGTTTCAAGATAGCTTAAAGTAGTTGAGAATGTTAATCATACAAGCAAGGTGCACCTTTAATTTCTTTTCGAGAATCCATCCAATAAGAAGTCCAAAGTTAAACGTGTTTGATCGGAGCAATCCTATGATGGGTGACCTATTGGGAAGTCTACTGGTGCACGTACGAGAGAGATGACAAAGTGTGCGGGAAAGAACATGTGTTCACACAGTTGGACCATCATATCACTCAGAGAGAAGTTTAGGAGTAACCGTGCAGGCCCAAAGAGTCGGGTCTCGGCCCACAAGGGACTGAGCGTTACAAATGGTATCAGAGTCGAGCCGACCCAAAAACCACAAGGGGTAGACAGTTGATATGGGCAAGGTGCCACGGGGACGTCGCACAATTCAAGAATGGTTGAATGTAACTCCCCACAATTTCATATAAGTTTCGAGAGAGTTGAACGGAGTTGAGAATACTACTCATACCAACAAAGTGCACAATTTTTTCCCAGGAATTCATCAATAAAAACTACAAAGTTAAGGTTGCTTGCTCTGGAGCATTCATACTGGAAAATCTCACGATGCGCGTATTAGTGAGGATAAAGTGTACGAGAAAGTACATATGCTTGGTAAAGTAAGATCTGTATATCACCCAAACAATAGTACATGAGTAAGTGGTAGTCCTGAATATATTCTTTCACACTTTTTTAACAACACAATGATACATCTCGATCATATATATTGGACCAAGAACGCTAAATCCCCAAATACATCATCAATCGTAAATCCAAATCTCCAACTAATCTAACAAATATTTCTTGCCCAGTTAAAGAATCAATTGCAATATTGCAATCCATATCATTATAGATCAATTTATCATTAATTAAACATTTGAATTTCGAAGATTCTTGTCGTTTTGAATCGGCTAATGAAAAAAAAACGACAAGAATAACCTGGAATTAGAGTTATGTAATAGAATAGGGAGATGATGATGATTCTCATCAAAAATTAAAATTGCTTCTGAATTAAGATCGGCAGAATAAATTGATTATCGTTGTTTTTCGTCCATTTAAATTTTTTCATTCATTACGTTTGATCTTTCCCTTCTCTTTCTCTTTTCCTTACTGTTTATGTAAAGAAGTTGTATTGTGATGAGTATATATACATAAGAATTTACAAAAAATGACATACAATGTGTATGATTGTATCAATATTCATGATTAAGTACAATTGAAAATGTTAATTATACATGCAATTCAACGATGGTAGAAGAATATAATGGAGATAGATGGTTGTTAATCATAAAGTCGGACATCATAATCTCCACTATTCATCTCACTTAAAACCTACTAGGCATGTTTGCCTTGTAACTGTTTTTCATAGGTTGATATCCAACTTATATTTGTCTGCATATGGATGTTGTTTATGATATGGGTTAACGTCTTAACGACACTCTCATTACTGGAATGGATCTTTTAATTTACATATAGGATTTATGCCTTGTTACATTTTTGTCCTAATGATGCCAAATATAGATTCGCTCTAGTAATGAGAATCGACTTAATGAGTGGTGACAAGAAATATTTTAACCCAATAGACAACATTCATGCGCAACAGGGATAAAAAACAAACGAACAACTCTACTTGAGAGATAAACAACCCACTAAAGGAGAGGAAATTAACAGTAAAACCTAGTCCAGTTTTTCAGCTTTCTTTCCGTTTTTGGCAACTTCTGGTTGCCGTCTTGTCGGTTTTTTCTTGTTTGTTCAGTACTACAGCTTGAGTACTGGTGGTCGGAATGGAAGATCCCGCTTCGGCGGAGGATGGAGGCCCTTCATCTTTAGCACAACCTGGTTTGAAGTCTCCTGCCAACCTTAATGGAAACTTCTTGGCAGCGGCGTCTCGACAGGCTTCAATGGCGGAGACGGTGCAAGCGGCTGCTCCTTTACAGAAGTATGAATTTGGGGATATGGATACAATAAGAAGTGTGGTACAACCTAAGCTTCTGGAATCATTTAACGGTATGCCATCTATATCTTTCTCAGATTCAGAGGTGCTGACTCTTTCCAAATCTTTTGATCTTACACTGATAGGAAAGTTTAGCTATGGTATTCCTATTATTGGAGAAGTTAGAGATATGTTGAAAGATAGTAAGCTAAAGGGAAGGTTCAATGTGAGCTTCATTGATAAGAGACATGTTGCTATTAAACTGTTTGTGGAAGAAGATTTCAATTTTCTATGGCTACTTTCAAATCCTAATGTAAAGGGCTTACCTTTGAGGTTTTTTAAATGGTCGCCTTCTTTCTCATTAAAAGAAGAATCTCCTATAGTCCCTGTATGGGTGACCTTTGAAAACCTTCCTATATTCTTATTTCATAAAGAGGCTTTATTTGAGGTAGGAAAAATGGTGGGGAAACCTGTGAAAGTGGATGACTATACAGCAAACAAAAGGAAGCTATATCAAGCTACTTTATGTATTGAGGTGGATGTATCTAAAAAGCTTCCTAATCATGTATGGGTTAAGGCTTTAAACTCTGGTGTAGCAGTGAAAGTGAGGTATGGAAATGTTCCGCACTACTGTGATTATTGTCACAAATTGGGCCACTTGGAAGAAGAATGTCTAGCCAAAGAACCACAAGGAAGAGTAGGTATTGCTCATAATGGGTAGCATCTGAGAACAAGGAATCAATCTAGAGCAAGAGGAGAGGGTCTTGTACATCATGGGCATAATCAAAGAACAAGGCACCAATCAAGGGCAAGAAGATTTCCTTCTAGGCCAGGAAGAAGGGTTGAAACTGGGAATAACAGAGGAGAGGTAGGCTTTCAGGGCCAGAGAAACCTATCTAGAGGTAGAAGGGTGGTGAAAGTAAATCAACAAGTAGAGGATGGGTGGACAGAAATCCAGAACAGAAGGGGAAGGCAGAACTTTAGAGGTGGAAGAGGAGGAGGTATAGGAAGGGGTGGAAGAGGAGGAGAAGGAGGAGGACATTGGCAGCCTAGGAGACAGGTTTCTATTGAGAAGAGAGCAGCTAGTCCTGCACCAGCATTAGTAGAGGAAGAGGTTCCAGAAATTCTTCGGGATAATGTTCATGTGAACCAATTTGCTGCATTAGAAGATGACAATATCTTGGATGCAGGGGACAAGCCTATTCAGTCTGAGGATGAATTTAGGGAGGAAGAGGAGGAGTTAGAAGATCAAGTGCTGGATCATTTTGATCATCTCCATCAGTTAGAGGTTCCACCTGAGATTATTATGGATCAGAATTTAGACCAACAGTCTAGGGAATCTCCTAGATTGGTCATGAAAGAGGTATTTACAACTAAGAAAAGAGAAGAAGCAGGACTAAAGGTTAAGGAAAACCCAGCTAATTATTTTGGGGATCACAATCCTGAATTTGAACCAGTGGTACCATTCACTAACAGAAGGAAATCAGTAGGGGATCTATCTTCTGAGCATCATCAAGGTTACCAAGTTAGGGAAGAAGAAGAACAGGATCATATGTTAGCAAGTCCAAGAGGTTTCTCAGAGGGTCACTTAGAAGGTCAGGGATCATAAGAAGAAGAGGAAGAATGGACTAGCTCAGATGAAATATATGATCAAATGATTAATGGTAGGCTAAATATTTTAACAGAAGCACAGGCTCCACAGAGAAGGTCCTCTAGATTGAATGGAAAGCAAGTTAGTGGAGTGAGGAAGATTGGTGAAAGTTTCAAAAACTCAAAGCAATTTTAATGAATTGGCTGATATGGAATATAAGAGGAATAGGGGGAATGAAGTCTCAGCAGCAATTATGGTACTTGTGTAACAAATTAAAATTAAATTTAATGGTGATTTTGGAACCTATGGTGCAGCTAGATGCTTTTAAGTTATGCAGAAAGTTCAAAATGGATACAGTGATAACAAATTGTGCTAACAAGATTTGGGTGTTCACAGATGCTAATTATTCAGTGGAAGTGATCAAAGATGATGAACAGTATCTACATTGTAAGGTATCTTCTACTCAACTGCCTACTCCAGTATTGATGACTTTTGTCTATGCCAAGTGCACTAAACAAGAAAGAAGAGTCTTATGGGATGAGTTGAGGCAGGTAGCAACTACTAGTCTACCTTGGAGCATAGGGGGTGATTTTAATGTTATATCACTAGCTTCAGAGAGAAAGGGTGGAGCCTCTCCTAATAGACATGCAATGAATGATTTCAACTCTTGTATTACTGACTGTGGAGTACTAGATGTGGGGTTTCAGGGACTTCCATTTACTTGGAAGGGACCAGGGATACAACAAAGGTTAGATAGAGTATTGTTTAATCACTTGTGGGTAGACTCCTTCTCCTACACTCAAGTGAAGCATGAAATCAGAAGATGCTCAGACCATGTTCCTATCTCCATTACTTCTGGAATGAGGAGTAATCAGGTGCAGGCTTCTTTTAGGTTTCAAACTATGTGGCTACAGCATCCAGAGTGTATGTCTAGCATAGCTATGCATTGGGGTCTACCAGCTAGACATGTAGGATTGAAGAAGTTTTGAGAAAAGTTGCATAGATTAAAACAACATCTCAGTTGGTGGAATAAGAGGGTGTTTGGCAACTTGTTCCAAAGGCTAAAAGAACAAGAGGACAAGGTAGCAATTGCTCAGCAAAACTATCACTATGATCATACTGAAGCAAACAAGGAGTCTCTCTTAATAAAAGCATCAGAGTTTGAAAAATTACTGGATATGGAAGAGGCCTACTGGAGGCAAAAGGCAAACTGTAACTGGTTGATTAATGGTGATAGGAACACTAGGTTATTTCACAACCTGGTAAAAAGAAGAAGAATCAAGGGTAAAATCTTGTCAATTGTTGAAGATAACATTACAATATCAGATTCTAAAGAGCTACAGAAGTCAGCAGTAGCCTATTTTTCTAAAGTCCTATCAGATGAGATCCCCATTACTGAGTTTCCCAATCTATGCAACTTTGATGAATATGTAAATGAGGAAATCAATGAATCTTTATGTGAAGTACCAGGGTTGGAGGAACTAAAGAGGGTGGTATTTAGCTTGAGTAAGGATGCATCAGCAGGACCAGATGGTTTTCCTGCACATTTCTATATGGCATGCTGGGATATAATAAAGGGGGATCTATTGGAAGCAGTAGAAGATTTCTTTAAGGGGTCACCTCTGCCTGTAGGAATATCTGCAACCTCTATAGCATTGATCCCTAAGACTGAAGCACCTTCGTTTTGGTCAGATTATAGGCCTATTAGCCTATACAACTGCTCACATAAGATCATATCAAAGCTATTGAATGAAAGGCTAGGATCTGTACTTCCTTTCATAATCTCAGAAAATCAAAGTGGTTTCTTAAAGGGTAGGCTCATCACAGATAACATATTGCTCACTCAAGAGCTAATCCACTCTTTAGATGTCAAAACCAGAGGAGCAGACATTGCCTTGAAGATTGATATGACTAAAGCATATGACAGGCTCAATTGGAACTTCCTGCAAACAGTGCTGTCAGCATTTGGTTTTTCTCCTAATTGGATTGATCTCATCATGAGAACTTTAAATAACTGTCATTTTGGAGTGTTGTTGAATGGGGAGTCAAAAGGGTTTATCAAATCACAACATGGGCTAAGGCAGGGGGATCCTCTCTCTCCAGCTCTCTTTGTGATAGCAAGTGAATACCTGTCTAGGGGTCTAAACAGTCTTTTCTTGTCCTCTCCTGAGCTCTACTTTGATACTAAAAAGGGACTGCAAGTAAGTCATCTGGCTTATGCAGATGATTTAATAGTTTTCTCTAAGGGGAACAAGCTAGGGCTAAGAAAAATAATGGGTTTTCTGCACCATTATGAGAGTGTTTCAGGGCAAAAGGTGAATCTGAACAAGAGTAATGCATATGCTGGGGCCCAAGCTAACTTGGAGTTAATCAAGAACATAACTGGTTTTGAAGTGAAGGATCTACCTTTTTACTACCTGGGTGCACCTGTCTATAAAGGGAGGAAGAGAGCCAACCTGTATTCTCCACTAATTGACAAGGTGAGGTGTAAGTTACAAGGGTGGAACTTGGATCAGATATCACAAGGAGGCAGGTGGACCTTGATAAAAAGTGTGCTCAATTCTATGCCAGTCTACTTACTTCAGGTCTGTGTACCTCCTGCTACTGTGCTCAAGCAGTTAAATTCAGTGTTAGCTAAGTTCTTCTGGGGATCTACTGTATTGAACAAGAAGATTCATTGGTCGATTTGGACTCCATTATGCTTGCCAGTTAAAGAAGGTGGACTATGGATCAGATCTTTTGCAGATATGTGCACTGCCTTCTCTTATAAGTTGTGGTTTAGATTTAGAGAACAATCTTCTCTATGGTCCAAATGCTTACTTAAAATCTACTGCAAGAAAGGTCTAAAAGTCATGAGTCCTCCAAAGAATACAGATTCTATGGTTTGGAAAAGAATGCTGAATATTGCAGAGGATGCACAATCTCGAAGCTTACCGCATATAGACGAGTTATTGTTATTTCTGGCTGGATGACTGGTCAGGGGAAGGGATCCTCCAGGATCAGGCTCTAATATCAGTGGACCTTAATTCTTTAGTACAAGATTTTTGGCAGGATAACCAGTGGAACTGGAACAAGTTAAGGGAGTTTTTACCTCCTCAGACTGCAGCAAAAATCTTCTTGATCCGTATCAATAGTGAGCAATCTGCAAAGCCAATATGGAAATTATCGTCTCATGGTCAGTTTACTACTAAATCAGCTTGGGAAAGGAGTAGAACTAGATCAAACATCAAGCAAGTACTGGAGAGATGTTGGGGTAATAGAATACCAGCTACAATGGCTATTTTTTGGTGGAAGGTGTTACATAATTGGATTCCAGTTGAAGATATTATTCAGAGAAAAGGAATAGCTTTAGCATCAAGATGTCAGTGTTGTTCTTCTATAGAAACCCTAACTCATGTTATTCTCCATAATGAGGAAATTAAAAAAGTTTGGAGCTGGTTTTCAACCTTGTTTCAAGTGAAGTTTAGCTTCCATATGTCAGTCTTGAGGAGGTTCAATAGTTGGCTAATCTCTACAGATGTGATTGGTAAGGATCATATTAGAGTTCTGATACCTATTTTAATAGGTTGGTTTTCTTGGCTAGCTAGGAACAACTCCAGACATAGGGGAGTGAAAATTGAAGCAAAGAACATCATAGATCAGGTGCTAAGGTTTATTCAGTTGTCTAACCTGGCAAAACCTTATGAAAGGGAATTCTGGAAGGGAGATATTTCTATTGCAGCAGCCTGGCATATTTGGCTTCCTTCTCCAGTAACAAAAAAGACCATCACTGTGGAGTGGAGGAAACCAGTAAGGGGGTGGGTAAAGATCAATACAGATGGAGCCTTTAATCACAGACATAGAGTTGCAGGGATAGGAGGAGTGATAAGGGATGAGGAGGGGAGAATTCTAAAAGGTTACCAAACCTTCATTGGACAGTCTACTATTATCTATGCAGAATTATTAGCTATCTGGCAGGGTCTTCAAGTGAGCAAGGAGCTAAGATTAACAAATGTCTTTATTGAATCAGATTCTCAGCTTGCTATTAATCTCATCTTGAAACAACCTCTTTATGGACATTGGAAGTTAGCTATTTTATTATCCAAAATTGTGGACTTATGCTGTGGTAGGAATATCCAATGTGTGCATATCTATAGAGAAGGAAACTCCATAGCAGACCACTTTGCAGGTCTGGCACTCAGCAGTAAGTCTTCTATTGTTTATGAGCCAGGGGATTGTCCTATCCAAGTAAGGAAGCTAGCTTATAGTGATAAGCATGGAGTGAAGTACATCAGAAGGTTTAATGGTAGAAGATTATAGCTTGAAGAAGGGGCCTGGTTACCTTTTTGGTGGAAAGGGGAAGGTAGGGAAAAGTAGTAGAAGCATTCAGAGGGAGAAGAGTTTGGTGGCTGTTTTAGGAGTATTTTGTCAGTTGTATTTAGTTTGGAGGAGGAAGCAGTTGCAGGTCTTTAGCCTATGCAGGAGTAGCAGTATCAACACTTCAAGAAGCCTCCTTTTTGTTCAGTTTACTAGAATCCCCCTAAGAGTGGTTAAAAAAGCCAGAGTGTTAACGAAAAAAGGCATTGGATCTTTAAACAGAACAATAAGATCATTAGAAGCTCCCCAGCATTTTAAAAAATCAGAGAGGGGTAAAAAAAATGCTAGGTTTATTTTTGAAAAGAATTGTCTTATTTGTTCTGAGCAAAAAAATAATAGTACTCAGGCTGGGGATGCCCTTATTTTCTTTGCTTGCTTGTTCTTGTTTGCTGATCTCTTGGCAGTAGGGATATGGTTTGAGGTGGTTTCAGAACTTTGGTTCTCTGTTCTTGTATGGTATATTGTGGTGTTATAGGGTTTCTCTTGTTTGTGGAGGGTTAGATGCATTTTGACTCTTATCTGTGATTGTAATGTTTGGAAGGGCTTACAATTACTTTTGCTGCATTCATGCTTTTGGTTAGGCAGGGTTGTTTCAGGGTTTTATTTTATCTTGCAGGTTTGGTTTTGTAGGGGTTTACCCTTCCTTCCCCTGGCACTAGTCTTATTCATATCTGTCACTTCTGGTTTTTCCTCCCTGTTCTCTTTGTCTATAGGATCACAATCTTTTGAAGCATTGCACACACTGGGTGTTTTATGGTTCTTTGGTCTTGAGGGTAGACTGTGGTTTTACTTCTATACTAGCATTTTTCTGTTAGTAGCTAGTCAGATCCCAGGCTTAGTTTTCATGCCTTTCTTCTTATTTTGGTTACTTGTGGCTGGTTCTGGTGTATTGGTAAGCAGTTGATAGGTTGCTTCTTTATAAAGGTTTCAGGTTGGTGTTTTTGTATAGGTTTGGTGTTATTTTCAGGTTATTTTTGTAAGTCTTCTGGATTAGTTAGAAGATTAGATGTTTCAGATGATTTATGGCCTGTTATGGAAAGGTTTACATTGAATGCATTTGGATACAAGTGGGCTTTTTCTTGGCACGTAGTGGGCATGATCTTGACACATGAAGGGCTATTCGAGGCACATCATTAGCAGGAACTGGGCAAGATGAAGGCACATTACAGGCAAGGGTTGATGGCACAACATTGGTTTGCACAGGGACTACTATTGGCACAGTACAAGAAAAGGGATCAAGGCAAATCAGTGGCACGTAGGGATTGTTCGAAGGCACATCGATTGCTTGCAGTACGAGCACTCAGTTGGCACATTAATGGCAGGGGTAATTTGCAGGCACATCAATGGCACAGGAAGGGCACCTGGTGGCACACCAGTTGGCACATATCGACACGTTAGATATTGTGGATTTTGTAGGACTTTTGTAAATCCTAATTGGGGTAGAATTAGCAAGTTAGATATGGTAATTTTGTGGAATGTAACCTTAATGAGGTACTTGGTGTATGCGGGTTCTCATAAACCGCCATGATTAAGTAGTAATATATCCGAGAGCTTAGGCTCTTTTCTTTAAAAAAAAAAAAAAAAAAAAAAAAAGACATTCATGCGCAGGATTATAAGCCGGCTATAAATTAAAATAAGTAGTAACATGACTTGGACGGTTCAACCATCTGCATAATGGGACAATTTGGTGGTACTTTTATTGTTTTCAAAAGATCCGTGTTGAGGATTATAACGCCGTTAGTTACTAAGACCACTATAACTTATAGAGTTAAAAAATTGAGTTAAGAATAGTTGTTAAATAATAATTGAGTTAAATACTACTCTCTCTGTTTCATTAATAACTTCCTAACTTTCATTTTTTAGCTTTTTTGGCGTTTCGTTACTTCCTAACCCATAAATGGAAAGGTTTTATCCTACTAACTAGTTCTTTATTATATCTCTTTCCTACTTTATCATCATTTTATTCAATATCTATCTTATTTTATCACCCACTTACAACTTTACAAACATAATACCCCACATAAATTAATATTTTATTAATTTTTCTTAATAATAGAGAAAGTAAGGAGCTAGGAAGCTCTTATTGGAACGGAGATAGTATGATTTATGAAAAATGGTGTTTGGAATAGAGTTATAAACTTATAGGGTTTATAGGGTTGTTATATAGGGTGTGTAAGAATAAAGTGATGTGTGTAAGAATGAATTGATATGTTTGATATTCCCTCTGTTTCACTAAAAGTGTTACAATTTTTCGTTTTGGGCGTTTCATAAAAAGTGTTACATTTCTTTTTATGGAAATTAGTTTTATAATAAAACTCATTTATAACCACACATTTTCGGGCCCACATGTATTTTTTCACTCAATTAATATACCATACTCAATCTCCACTACATATTTTTTGATACCATTGTTTCACTTTTAGTGAAACGGGGGGGGGGGGGGGGGGGGGTAAATTTTTTAAGGTTATTTAATTGGTTTAAATGTTGTTTGATTGGTTTATGATTGTTAGTTTGATAGAAAAAGCAAAGAGGAAGTAAGAGTAAGGTATAAAGAGAATGATGATTATTTAGTGGAGTACTGTAAAAGATACAAAACAAATACCCTGAAACATTTTAACAAATGAATAGCACTCCCTCCGTCCCGTGAATCTGGACCCTTATTCCTTTATGAACGTCCTACGAATCTAGTCCAGTTACAAAAATAGCAAAAAAGTACACCCACTAACTCAATTATTTCTCTTACTTTTTCCATTTTTTATCATTATAATATATCTTATCTCACATATTTTTTCCATTATTTATCATTCCTCTCCCTAACAACAAACAATAAACAATTGACTTTCTTAAAAACAGTGCCGAAAAGAAAATGGTCCAGATTCACAGGACGGAAGGAGTACATTATAAATGAATGCCAAACAGGCTGCTAGTCTTCGTGGTGCAAAACGTCATGTAATAGGGTTAATGGCGATATTTTGAAAAACTAACATTCAATAGGCCGTGGTTACTATTCCGTCATCAAATCTTTTTTTTTTATATTACGTATTTAACATATTAAACATATTATAAAAGTATTTAAAAGTTGAAATTAATTAAATTGCACTTAAAAATATATTCTTTTTTAATTTAAGAGTGAAAAACTAGAGAAATTTGAAATGGTCGAAATATAGTTAAGAGTGATCTCTATTTTTAGAGAACGGAAAATCATAAAAGTCGGAATAATGTTATATTTTTTTATATTTTTATAATTAATCAACTATGAATAAAACAAAATGAAAAACAATAAAAGAATATAATTAAAAGAAGATAATTTGCAGCGTCCTGATTTTTAAAAGACGAATTATGAAAAATATAACTCACGTTAGTTTGTGAGATTGTAAATTCGACGAACTTGAATTATAAAAATTTAAAACGTTACTAGAGGCCTTGCGCGTCAAAACACTTGGCAATAAATTCTTGGTACTAATTCGTGAACTAGTAAAATAATGCAGCGGAATTTTAAAACCATAAAAGCTTGAGTACAAAGTTTATAAATCATGAAACTAAAAATGGTAAAGACACTTCTGGTAAAGATCACTGCTCCGGCAACGCTCCACTCCAATAGCTCGATCGACTCCATACTTAAAATTGATATTTTAGAAAGGGGTCAGCCGTGACCACTGGCTGAGCAAATTCCATGCACATGCCATGACCTAAAGTTCTATATTCATGTCTTTTAAATCTTTTAGTCTTGACTTAATTCAATGCAACTCTATGACCTGACTTGACCTTTAACTTAACTTGACTTGACTCTTAAACATTACTTGACTTGACTTAACTTGACATGATTCTTGTCTTTTAATTTGCGAGCTCACTTGGTATTGTAAGTTCTACCGTAGCCAATGGTGGCCATACATGGCATGACATGAATTACTGGTAAGAGTACTAGTACCCCTTCTAGCCGTGAATAACATGAATAACTTTAATACTTGACTTGGGCCACGTGGTGCTAAGGTTTCCCCTACGAGCCCGTAAATTATTACATGATTTTTTACTTGAATCCTAAAACTTACATCTTGTTAAAGTGAACGCATGATTCTAGACTTTAACTCATGAATGAATTGAACTATGGTGCTTGCAACATTATAGCATAGACAGTAGATAAAGATATGTAATACAGTTCACAACACTAGCAAAATAACAATGGTAAGCAATGAAGTGATGGAAACAAGGTATCACATGCATCTGGACTCCATAGTTCTATAATACATGGCTTGTGATGGAGATGAAAGCATGGATACTCAGCAATTCAATAACATTAGAGTCTAGTAAGTTTGACAAAGGGTATAATATCATATTGTAACTATAACCATATCAAATATCTAATCTTAAAGCATGCAGAACTTGCATATATAAAATAATTCTAACAATTAACACACATAACGTGAATGCACTCTAAGGGAACTTGCAAGCATAGCGTATCATAGCATAAACAACAACAAACCAAATAATAATGAATGAACCCTAGAGGAACTTGCATCAATTTCATATCATAACATAGATAACATCAACCACGCTCATATATATATATATATATATATATAAAATTGTGCATGCAAGTATTAAGGGAACTTGCCTTGTAAAAAGCCTTTTAGCTAGTCGTAAAATCTTTCATGTATGAAACACGAATCGTAACACCGTCCCAGCCTCACCCTTGATTCATCCCTGTTGCTTGCTCCTTTCTTTCTTTACTTTCTAAATATTCAATCATTCTTTGGTTTTGTGATCTCTTTCGTGGAGCACCGAAATGTGATGGATGGAAATAATGATATTTTGCTTTGCATGTAAAACCAAAACTTGGAGAGAATGGAGTGATAGGAAGAATGATACTGGGCTAGTGTATGGTAGCTCCAAAAACGTATGCAAAGGGAGGTTAAAGGAAAACTAACATCCTTCCAATTCTTGTAACTGATCGGTAATAAAAATGGTATTAAGGGGTTGGTTTAATGGAGGTTAAAGAGGGCAATTGAATGTAGGGAATTTGGATGGTTTGGTTCGAGAAATAGGAGAAGGCTAAATCGTACGTTCTAATTAGTTCGTGTTAGAACGCGGTAAACCGTCATTTAAATTTTTGGGTCGTTACATAATTAGTACTGGTATGAAAAACAACAAAATGAACAACACTTGTGGAATATAGTGTACTACTCCGTGGCTTTACTTTTCTATTTAATATGTTAAATAACATAGCATCCAAACGGTTTACTCTTTCCTACCGCATGCTGCACTGCCTCGTGATGCTTTAAAGGTTGTACCATGGTTGTACCATTTGTATTTAATGTTGTACTGTACAACATATTAAAGCACCAGGAGGTAGTGCATCATGCTGTAGGATAGAAAAACCCATCCAAACAATGCGTAATATTAAAGATAATTAAATGTTTAATATATCAAATAATTGGAAAGAGAATGCAAAGTAAATGTAGAGTATTCGGTGGTGATATGAATGGTCATCAACTGCAAAATAACATTTTTAAAACGTAATTAATTTTAGAAATCAAACACTTGTATATTGATAATATAAACAAAAAGTTTAGTAATATAAAAAGGCATACATCATAGATTTCTAAGCACTTCCTTGTAAACGACATTGGTCGTCGTGTAAGTTGAACTGCCTTCATCATCCAATGTTAGAACCTTGAGCCCTTTCTTGCTAGTGAATCTCAAAACGCCACATAAAACTGACCATGACTGAAAACAGGTCTTGTGAGGTTGAGTCCAACATGAGATAATGATTGTCCCAGACTCTTGTTGATAGTCATCGCATAGCAAACTTATATAGGAAATTGCCTTCACTAGAATCTAATAGGAAACTTGGTAAGATCAAAAGGCTCGAGTACCACCCGATGTATGGAGACCTTAACTCCATCATTCTTTCCATGTAAAGTATTCGCCTCAATCACCTGTTTGCCAATTGTTGTAACGATCAACCTGGTTCTATTACAGAGCTCGACAGACTGGTCAATGTTCCTAAGAAGTATATCAGGACAACCAACCTTCAGTCTAATGAGATGATTTGGTATTCCAGAAGTCCTAATACTGTTTAGGAACTCGACAAGATAGACATCATCTCTACTAACGATATCGTCTGCATCAGGACATATGCTATCTAAACTCATGAACTCAGTGACATCTCCACGTAAAAGTGACATGATATAATCATTAACCTCCTGGACGATCTCATTAGTCGGAGCAAGAATAGTCCTATACTGGAAGTATCGACCGTCACCAACATGGCTTAATATGCTCGGATATGTACTATTAACTATTGCATTGATTCATCAGTAGAACTAATCAAAATATCCTCGAGCAATTTGAATTGTACCTCACCATCATTTTCACCGCCAACTTTCCCATCCCCAACCTTCAACAACCACCCAGCAAACTCCCTAATTCTCTCAATCTCAGTAGGTGAGCCGCCATACTGCAATCAAATAGCATGAAGTCAAAACTAAATAATATATTAATTTAAAAAAATATAGAAGGTATCATACAAATTAATAATCAATGTAAAATATTATAAAAATACATGCAGATGCATGTTCTTTGTAAGATTCAAAACACGACATGAACTCTAGAGCTTCTTAGATTAGCAAAGAGAGGCGTGAACATTATCATGCCTACTGCCCTTTGGTATGATGGGCAAGATCTGCCTGAAATCCTCACAAAAAAACGATAACCAACCCACCAAACGGCATGTTCGATTCTCCACCATGAGTACCTCTCGTTATATCCCTCAGACTACGATCAAGAACCTCAAAGCAAAACCCATTAATCATAGGTGCCTCATCCCATATGAATAGCTTTGTATTCTTCAAAAGTCATGTTAGATCATTGTCCGGCGTTATCCTACTACATGTAGTGGTCTCATTGATCTGCAGTGAAATACTGAATCTAGAATGTGCAGTTGGGTCCCCAGACAAGAGTAGAGAAGTCATACCACTCGATGAAACATGTAGAACAATATCACGTCTACCACGCCGGGCAGAACAGAGTGTATTCCACAAAAATGTATTTCCTGAGCCACCGTAACTGTTGATACAGAAATATGTCCAATCCATTAAGGACGCTCTGAGGGCGTGACCTAAGGCACACTAAGGTCCCTGGGGCCACATTACAGAAGGTCCGACCCAGTGTGGTCCGACTCCACCCATTTCAGGGTCCACCTCTCTGCAGTAAGGATTGTGGACTATAACACAAGGAAAGTGGTAATACGGACACTGTTGTCCGACCCACCTTGACCGTACGTCCGTCTCCACCAACCAAGTTAATGAGAAGCAGTGACATGTCCGACACTAGCCTAGGACCGGACGACATAGAGTCGGACGCCTTACCTCGGGAAGAACCAAGTGTACTAATAGGAAACAACATGGTCCGAGTCAGAGCTTAGCTCCAGATCTCACCACTTATGGAAATATGTGCCAGTCTCTTGCTGGACTGCATGACAACCATGTTCGGATACGGACTGTTGGCTCGGACCTGCATCCGGGAACAAAGCTCTTAAACGAGTGTTGACAATCTCGAAGTCTTCCCAGGCCAGTAAAAAGTCTACAATGCCCTTAAAGGCCCTAAAAGGGACATGGGTTAAGTCAACCTAATGGGCCATGGGCCTAGTTGGGCATTGGTGGCCCAATCTGAGACGTACACTAGCCACGATCTGGTGAATCCTACCCTTTTTAGGGGAAACCTATAAATATTGAACAGTTTCCCATGCATACGGTAAATCATCATTACGAAATATTCTCGATAACTATACAGAGTAGATCCTCAATCTCTCTTGAGTAAAGTCTCAGTCTGGTTTGACATCACGCAAACCGAGTCTATTGTTCGAACCCCCCCCCCCCCCCCCGCCCCCCGCCGAAGTTACTTGTACAGGTCCTTACCGAAGACACCTTGAAGAGCTTAGGACCTTATTGAGCGGATTAGGACGATCTAAAGAGAACTAGGGAAGAGGACTTAGAAAGAACTAGTAAGTGTTGAGGATTCACCCCTCAACATTTTGGCGCCGTATGTAGGAAACTTTACAAAAAGTTTAATAGCTCTATAAGCAATGGCAAGACCAAGAAGATTAGCAAGGACCGCTGCTGCAGAAGTGGGCACTCCTGTTCCTAGGGCGCCCACCTACCCGGGGTAGGAACGCCTTTGCTGGAAGAAGGCAAGAAGGAAGAGGAACGTCAAGGAACGAAGAAGATTACCCCAGTGATGGTCACACCGCAAGTGCCTCTTCAGGAGGCAGGAGAAGAGGAGAAGTGCAACCTAGGACAGCAAGGGTGGATCCACAAGCTTGGGGAAACTTGGCTCCTACGTCAGGAATCCAAGGGCCCACCACGGCTATCCAAGGAGGAGGAGGAGGACAAGTTCCTCCGACAGGAACATACGCTCCTCCACCAAGCCAAAACTTCACCCTTCCTAATGGCCAAGTCATCTTCCCCAGTGAGTTCGGGATGGACGAGAACCAGTTTGGTCTCTTACTCACCACCATTCAAGGATGTTTTGGGTATAACAACATCCAGCCTCCTCAAGTCACTCCTCCAGCCGTAGTTCCTATACAAGCTGAGCCTGCTCAGTCTAGGAACAAACAACGCCCGATCTTAGAAAAAATAGGAGATCATGTTCAGCCTGAGGAACTTCGAAATCTCCTCAATAGGAGAGCCATTGCATCTCAAGGACAGCGTGAAAGAAGTCCAGTCAGGCCAAGGATCGATGATATCGGTCCTAGTCGTCCGCCAGCCACCCAACCTAGAATTAGAGATTACATGGCGAAAAGCATTCCGGTGATCCAAGTAGAGGGTCTTCCTGCTGATGTGGCAATCAACCCTAGGATCGGAGAGAGGCTTACCGCTGAAGAGATCTACGTCCAACAGAAGGCTCTAGAGGCTCAAATTGCCACCTTAGGGAAAATGGTAAAGGCTCACGAGAAGGTGAAGTCTAGGACTCCAAATTCATTATGTGATGAGATAAGCAAGGAGAGGAAGCGTCCTAATACAACCATTCATAACCTAGAGCAGTACTATGGAGACACTTGCCATGTGGGACACTTGACGAGATATGAGGGTCGAATGGAGTCCAATGGATTGAATGACAACATGAATACCCATACCTTCTCAATGACACTCTTTGGTGAAGCAATGGATTGGTGGGTATCCTTACCTAGTGCCCTATCAAGTCCTATGCAGACATCACCTCTGTTTTCTTGTAGAGGTTCGAAAAGGCAAGGAAGAAGAAAATATCAGTAAGCATTTGGCATAAATCATATAAGGACATAATGAGGATCTTAGGAAGTTCCTTGACCGCTTCAACAATGAAGTACGGCAGGTTGAACCACATAGCATTAAGGAATGGGTCCGACAAATGTACGCCAACACTTGCAATACTGAGCTTAGGAGGAAGCTTTCCAACGAAGAGATCAAAAGCGAAAAGTTCCTGGAAGAAATTTGTGAGAGATTCATAAATGGTGAAGACTACAGAAGGAACGTCCAGTGAGAGCACGAGTGAGAAAGGGTAAGGAGCCCATGAGACAAGATCTGCCACCAAAGCCAAGGAAATACAAGGAAGGGAATTTAAGGATAAGAGAGAATCCCGCTGCGAAATAACTCCGCCTAGGAGGTATGGGGAGTACACGCTCCTCAATAGACCAAGATCCGACATCTTGGCCTCTAACGTAGAGAAAAACTTGGATGTTCAATGGCCTAAGCCAGGTTAGAGCAACAAGAAGAATAAGGCTTCAAAAGAATGCTGCAGATTCCATAAGAGAAAAGGACATTCTACTGAGGACTGTATCCAACTAAAGACGGAAGTGGAGCATCTGGTTAGGAGCGGCAAATTGAAGGAACATATTTATGTAGATGAGCCCTCTCGCCCGAACGGACCGAAAGAAGAAGGGTGGATCAGGGTAAGGAACTTCCGATAGGATTCTTACCGCCACCACCCGAAGGAGGTCCTACCCGGCATGCTTAGAGATATCCAGAGTACCAAGACGACATGGAGATTGAAAGTCGCCCCTATAGTGGTGTCATCAACGCTATAGCGGGAGGACCAGCTAGAGGGGACAACATAAATGCTAGGGAAAGGACCGTGCAAAACTTAAGAAACAATGAAAGGTCTTATGCGCCTCCTTTCCTAAGATGAACCAATGTGGATACCGGAAGTTCCTCCAACATAATCTCCAAGAGGACTTTGGATCAAATGAACCTGGGACGGATCGAGTATGGGCGAGTCTACAGTTCCTTAATAGGATTTGGAGGATCTACTGTCTGTCCTCTAGGTAGCGTTCCTCTGCAAGTATCACTAGGAACCTTCCCAACAAGGGTAATAGACACAGTCCTCTTCCTGGTAGTCAATCAAGTCTTTGATTACAATGTTATCTTCGGCCGCCCAGCACTTAATCAATTAAGAGCTATCTCCTCCCCTCTCAATAATCGGATCAAGTTCCCTACCCCACATGGAGTAGGAGAAAAGATAGGAAACATTAGGGAGGCATGGGAGTGTTATATCATGTCCACAAGGAGAGCTTCTACCCCCGTCCTTACCGTCGCCAAGCAGCCAGAACAGGTGCTACCCGCGCCTCTACGCCCAGCTAAAGATGAGATTGGGGCTGGGGACGGTAATGTCCAGATCTATATATCGTTTGCTAGGTGAAAAACGGAACCAAGTTGTACAACCCGATGGCCTACCCCATAACTATTTATACATTTATGCAAACTTCTTTGAAAATTTTATCTTCTTGCGATTTGTCCCGTAAAGTTTCTGTTGAGTATAACAAGAACAATCGTCTTCTTCGTTCGCACCAACAAACACAACAAAACAATCAATCGAACAACAAAGAAATCAACACGAGAATTTACGTGGTTCATCTAAAAAACAAGTCTACATCCACGGGAAAACGATCACAAATCTTTATTGCTTTCAATCGTACACAATACAAGCTTGAATCAATTGAATCTGATCAAGCACAAGCTAAAACCGATAAACCGCAACCTATCAACTATCACAATCGAATTGGATATAGAAACGGTTAAAAAGATTGAAAATTGATGATGAAATTTTGTTGTGCTAGCTCTATCTGGTGATGATCAATTTATAGTAGAAGAAGAAACCGCCTTGCAATTTGATCAGATTTCCTTCCGCAGTCTGCCTTGATCTATTTTCTTTACTTCCGTTATAAGCTAACGGTTTCTAACTGCCAGAAATCATCTCCACCGTTGATGTTCCCATATTTAATCTCATCCGTCCAAATCTATTTGAGCTACAGAACCAATAATCTCCACCTTAGCTCAAAGATCTCTGATTTACTTCCCTTTACAGTCCATTTGAAGGTAGAACTCTCAACCTTTAGGTTCTCTTAATGGCTAGAACATGCCATAGTCTCAAATTACTCATTTACAGCAAGAATTCAAGCTCCTTACATTGATCAAATCTGCACAATATCTTAACTTTTCTGTAGACAAAGGCTTAGTAAAACTGTCTGCTGCATTGTGTGATGTATGGACCTTTTCCACCTTAATTGTGCCACTCTCAATGATGTCTCTGATGAAGTATAGCCTGACATCAATATGCTTAGACCTCTCATGGAAATGCTGGTGTTTAGACAACTGAATTGCACTCTGATTGTCACAGAAAACTGTGACACAATCTTGATTAACTCCTAGCTCCTTTAGCAAACCACTCAACCATTGCTTCTTTAGTAGCTTCTGTAACAACTATGAACTCTGCCTCTGTAGTTGATAATGCTACAATAGATTGCTGTGTGCATTTCCAAGAAATTGCAGTACTAAAGAGAGTGAAAACAAAACCTATGAGTGACTTCCTATTATCAACATTTGATGCAAAATCAGCATCCACAAATCCCTGTAGAGGAAAGTCATTTTACTGAGTTGTTTGAAACATCAAACCATGATCCAGTGTTCCCTTGATGTATCTGAATACACCTTTCACCACGTTCCAATGTTCCTGACCAGGATTACTCATATACCTACTAATCATACTCATAGCAAATGCCAGATCTAGCCTACAACAAATCATTGCATACATAATGCTCCCTACAACACTTGTATAGGGAATTTTACTCATTTTCATCATATCAGACTGAGTAGTAGTACATTGGCTCATAGATAACTTCACTCCTGGATTTATAGGCACATTTACAGGCTTAGAGAGATTCATATTGAATCTTGCAAGTACCTTAGTAAGATAACTAGCCTGTGGTATTGATAAGCTCCCATCTGCATCATATCTTACTATATCCATGCCTAAAATTCTTTTAGCACACCCCATATCTTTCATTTCAAATTCAGAACTGAGTTTTAGCTTCAAATCACAAATATCTTTCATAGAATTCCCAGCAATAAGAATGTCATCAACATACAGTAGAAGATATATGCAATTCTTCTGTGAAACATCTGATAAGTAAATGCAACTATCATACCTGCTCCTCTGAAAATGTATAGAACTCATGAAATCATCAAACCTCCTATACCATTGGCGTGGACTTTGCTTATGACCATACAATGATCTCCTGAGAATGCAAGCTTTATTCTCCTTATCATCCACATGCACACTATGTATTCTCATATATATAATTTCATCAAGCTTCCCATGCAAGAATGCAGTCTTCACATCCATTTGTTGAAGATGTAGCTTCCACTGAGTAACCATAGCAAGTAGAACTCTTATTGAAACATGCTTGACAACTGGTGAGAAGATTTATGTATAATCAATGCCCTCCTTTTGAGTAAAACCTCTGGCAACTAATCTTGCCTTGTATCTGATAGATTCCTGTGCACCAGTCTCATGTTTCTTCTTAAAAATCCATTTACAACCAACTAACTTCTGCTTCTTAGGTATCTCAATAACATCCCAGGTGTGATTCTTCTCTAGAGACAACAATTCCTCCTGAATTGCAGTGATCCACTTCTCACTTTCAGGACAACTTACAGCTTCATGATATGTTGCAAGTTCTGAGTAATTAATCTCCTCAGCTACAGATAGAGCATAAGACGCATTATAGGATTTACCTATTCTTCCATATCCAAGCATGTCAGGAGCAATTTTATTCACTCTTTTAGCTCTATCTTTAGCCAACTGGTATGATGACAGATTTTCAGTTGCATCTGTCATCTAATCTGTGATGTGATCAGTTGCATTTGTCTCTTCTGATGAAAAATGTTGTTTTCCATTTCCTGTATCAGTTGAAAGCTCTTCTCTGTGATCATGATTGATAGGAGTAACATGATCATTGCTTAAAGACTCCACCTCAAGCTCTGTACCATGCTGAGGTTTCTTAAATGGCATAATATGCTCATTAAAGATTACATCCCTGCTAGTGATGCATTTCTTTTGTGTGATACTCCGTAATTTGTACCCCTTCACTCCAGGTGGATAAACAAGGAATACACACTTAATTGCTCTAGGATCCAGCTTGTCATGTATGTTGTGTACTAGTGCTAGGCAACCAAACACCCTAATGTGAGCATATTAAGGTGGTTTTCCTGACCACACTTCCTCAGGAGTTTTGTTATTCAGAGGTGATGATGGACTCATGTTGATTAAATTGCAAGCAGTAGTAGCTACTTCTCCCCATAATGTTTTGCTCAAACCTGAGCTAATCAACATGCATCTTACTCTCTCTAACACAGTTCTATTGAACCTTTCAACAACTCTATTTTGTTGTGGAGTTCCAGGAATTGTTTTATGTCTAACAATCCCATTCTCTTTACAAAACTCATTGAATTCTCCTGATAAGAATTCTAAACCATTGCCAGTCCTCAGGTGTTTGATCTTCCTTCCAACCTGGTTTTCAACCTTAATACACCATTCTCTGAATTTCATGAATGTTTCATCCTTAGATCTCAAAATAATGAGCCACACTTTTCAGGAAAAATCATCTATAATAGATAGGAAGTATTTTCCACCATTCAGTGTTTGTGTGTTGGTTAGACCCCATAGATCTGAGTGTAGATAATCCAGGGGAGCTTTAGTGACATGTTTAGCTGCATCAAATCCAGATTTATGAGACTTTCCCATAATGTAATTCTCACAGAACTGTAGTGTAGTAATCTTATCTCCACACATCAAATCTTGTTTTGCTAATTCCTTCAGACCTTTTTCATTTAGGTGAGCCATCCTAGCATGCCATAGTTGAGAATTATCCATAGTAGCAGCATTTGCAGACATCTGAGTAGCTGTATCACCATTGAGATAGTACAACCCATTCCTTTTAGTTCCTGTCATTACAGCTTTTCCTGATTTTTCAACTGTGAGCACACCATTCTCTGAATGATACTTATAGCCATTCTCATCTAGCATGCCTAAAGAAATCAGATTCCTCTTTAACTTAGGAATGTATCTGACATTAGACAAGATCCTCACAACATCATCATGCATTCTCAGCTTAATATCACCATACCCCTCAATCCTACATGGATAGTCATTCCCCAGTAGCACAGAACCACCTTTCTTAGCTTTAAAATTCACAAACCAGTCTAAGTTTGGACTCATGTGGAATGAACAACCAGAATCAAGCACCCAACATTGGTTTGAACTAGTATTAATGACTGAACAAAGCTCAGAAGCAATTAATACCTCTGCATCCCCATATGACTGGGCATCTTCTGCAATGTCTGCACTGTGTGGTGTTGTATTTGTTTGAACTTTGCCAGCTTTCTTATCTTGAATTTGAAGCATTGTTTCTTCAGGTGTCCAGGTTTTTTGCAATAGAAACATTTCCTCTTCTCAGCATCATAGCCATCTGATTGCTTCTCTTTATCAAGCTTCCTTGTATCTATGTGATTTACTGGCTTATTCTTGACCTGCAACCTATTGCTCCACCTTGATCTGATGTTCAGACTTTCTGCATTGATGTCATGATCACCAGTAGAAGGTCTCCTGTGTAAATCCTTGTTCCTCAGAGCAACATCGACATCTTCATAGGTGAGTTTTGAGCTTTTACTAATCACAAGAGCATCAATGAAATGCTCATATGACTTAGGCAATGCTCCCAGAACCACTAGTGCTTTATCTTCATATGTAACTGTTATAGAAACATTCTCAAGATCTTGACACATCTTGTTGAATTCATCCAGTTGCTCTGATAGAGATCTATCAGTTATGATCTTAAAGTTAAATAGCTTTTTCCTCAAATGAAGCTTGTTTGCAGAAGTTTTGGAATTGTACATCTCTTCCAGCTTCTCCCGTATCTCCTTTGCAGTCTTGATCTTGATCACTTCTCTCAAGATTTTATCTCCCAGAGACAATATGATTATGTTGCGAGCTCTTCCTATGATCAATGCGTTTTCCTTCGCATCAACATCATCAGAGAATCATTTCTCTCCAAGCAGTGCAGCATCCAATCCCTGATGAACAATCAATGCCTCCATTTTTGCTTTCCACAAACCGAAATCGGTTTTCTCCGTAAACTTCTCTACATCAAACTTTGTAGAAGACGCCATTGAAGATCGAACACAAGAAGAGATCAGAATCTTCCCACAGACGGCGCCACTTGTTGAGTATAACAACAACAATCGTCTTCTTCGTTCGCACCAACAAACACAACGAAACAATCAATCGAACAACAAAGAAATCAACACGAGAATTTACGTGGTTCGGCTAAAAAACAAGCCTACATCCACGAGAAAACGATCACAAATCTTTATTGCTTTCAATCGTACACAATACCAGCTTGAATCAATCGAATTTGATCAAGAACAAGCTAAAACCGATAAACCGCAACCTATCAACTATCACAATCGAATTGGATATAGAAACGGTTAAAAAGATTGAAAATTGATGACGAAATTGTGTTGTGCTAGGTCTACAAATCAACTGGTGATGACCAATTTATAGTAGAAAAAGAAACCGCCTTGCAATTTGATCAGATTTCCTTCCGCAGTCTGCCTTGCTCTGTTTTCTTTACTTCCATTATAAGCTAACGGTTTCTAACTGCCAGAAATCATCTCCACCGTTGATGTTCCCAGATTTAATCTCATCCGTCCAAATCTATTTGAGCTACAAAACTAACAGTTTCAAAATATGTGACATGTACCTCATATGAAAAGCACTGAAATCCAAAATTTTATGGGGTAAGTTGTACTCATTTTAAAATTCTAGGGGGAAAGCCACAATCTTGCAAAGTTAAAAGGTTCAATTCGCAAAAGGGTACAAACTTTAGAGGGGGAATAATTGCAACATGGCGAAGAATATACTTCGTTAGCACAAAGGACCAAACATAAAAGGGCCAAAATGATATATTATCAAACATATTGAGTGGCCTGTTGAAGTATGTTTGATGTTGCGACAATCTAGGTAGAGCAAGGTGACAGGTGTCCATTGGGAAGACCACATCGACCATAACATAACAGTAAATAGTGCGTACTCCCACATTATATTATAATGTTGGAAAAGTAAATTTTCCTGCCATTTTTCCAACTGTATTCGCTTGTCCGAATGCTCGACACCTATGTACCCCATTTTCAACCCACTCCTGAGTTAATTAATACTCAACCCGATCTGATGGATTGAATTTACGTATAATTTTACGTAAAAAGTTAAAATAAATAATAAACTGTGATGAAAAATGTAGCTTTAGAAGTAAATTGTATAATTTGTATACGGATTTAAGATTGTTTATTATTTGTTGAGTGACATAAGTTTCTATTTCAGTAATGTATGAATTTAGGTGTTACGGTTAAAAATGAAAAATGTATCAAGTTAAGTGGAATGTCTAAAAGTAAAAAATATATGTTATTGCCTCCGTTCTATTTTGACTATTTTCGCCTGTTTTCGATTTTGACAACAAATTACTTCTTAAACTATAACATTAAATTCTTAAATTTCATTATATGATTTTATTAATTTTTTTAATAATTTAAAAGTAATTTATCATTAAAGTCGAAGATAGTTGATCGAAAAAGTCAAAATGAAAAGTTTTAAATGTAAAGGTGGCATAATTGCTCCATTATGTTCAAAAGTTATGATGGTAGTACATATTGCATTGCAAATGTATCTAATAACCCGACATGTGTGATAACATTACTCATACTAGTAATTTCTTCTCAAAAATTCATTTATAATAATTACAAAGTACTAAAGCGTTAATGTTGATACAATTTTCAAAAATTTAGTCATAGGAACTCCAGAGTAAGACATGATCGCTTTAGATAAAATTTAACATTCGTGACCAATGAGAAGTTTTTCATAATGTGTGCACGAAACCGGAGAAAATGTGAGAAATAACATGTATTGGTTTGTTGGCAACATACCAATGGAAGGGCATTCCATGAATAACCGTCCTGGACCAGAACGATACAATGCGTACAAATTAATACTCCCTTCGTCCCGCAGAACTTTATACATTTGACATTTTTAGCCGTCCCACAGAACTTCATACATTACTAAAAAAGGAAGCTACTCTACACCCAACAAATAATAAACAATCTCAACTTTACACTCAAACTACACCTTTTGCCACTAAAAATACATTTTTCCCCACCTTTTCTATATTACTAGTATATCATACTTTAACTTTTCGCATAAAAGTGTACGTTAACTCTAATGTATGAAGTTCTTCGGGATGGAGGAGTAATAACATTAAAAACAATGTTAGAAAATGAAACAGACAAAATTTCTGGTTTACAAGTAATACTCCCCCGTCCTGCAGAACTTTATATATTTGTCATTTGTCATTTTTAAACACCCCATAAATTTTCATATATTACCCAAAAAAATAAGCTACCCCACACCAAATAAATAATAAAGGGCAAATTAGATCCACACCCCCTCTTAGACTTCGTTATTAGATATGGATACCCGTTAGTCAAAGAATAACACGTAAGTCTAGAGCGATAAAAATCAATTAAATCTAAGACCACGAATTTGACTTTTGGCGAACTAAAACCTGGAAAAGACACTTTTACCCCAATTCAAATATCATATTTTAGAAATGGCCAAACAACCCATTTATAACTCAAGTCCTTGAACAAAATTAAATTCTCCCTTAAGTTTCTAAACTTCTTCATTTGGGTCCTTGCAACTAAAAGTTCATTCTTAAAAATATTAAAAATTATAAATAAAAAAATAATATAATTTCTAGAATGTAACTATAATCTTCTTCAAAATTTCTAGACTTAATTGAAAATTTAGAAACTATATGGGTCGAACTGAAAGAAACAGGAAGTTTCTAAAATAATTCAGTTCTGCAATCAAGTCCCTAGTATACCTCTTGTTGGTCCAGATAACGACAAATGAAAAGACCCGGGGGGGGGGGGGGGGGGATGAATAGTCTTTTACAACTTTTGTCGATAAACACAATGTTTTAGATATCTTACTTAATTTCAGAGAGCATAAGATAAGTGTGTAAATATTCAGCAAGGTAAATAAAGCAAGTAATAAGTTGCAGAAAGTAAATAACACAGATCTTTATCGTGGTATCTGAGGGTGGCATAATCCCTCAACTAATCCACTCGCACTTTCTCAGGACTTGAAATTCACTAAGATAGATATTGAGTTCTCCTTACAATAAACTTATCCCTTGATTTTCTTTTACACTAGGTTCCCAATCAAGTGTTCAACCTGAGTTATTCCCCGGCTTTCTTAGCCAAGTACTTCCTGTACTCAGAAACCTTTGAGCTATTCCTTAGTTTTCCAAACTAATATGCTCAGTAACCTTGGAGTTATTCCTTAGTTTCCCAAACTAAGTACTTCCTGTACTCCACGCCGTTTAAGGTGTTGGTTAAGGTAGTTTGTCAGGTGAGTAGACTTAATAACTTCTCAGTTATGTAAGAATACTCTATAGAACAAGAATCACTTAACACACTTCACAATGTGTGGTGATATGTTCTTTACTGACCCAAGTCTATGTTAAATGTTCTAGAGAATGAAACTTAGATACTTGATCTTTTGATTCAACTCCTTCACAGATAGCAATGCTTCTTAAGGATCAGGACACTTAGAACTTTCGTGCTACTTATAATTCAAGAGCTTAGTCGCAACTGTAAGCTAAGGAGTAAGTAGGTTGAAGGCTTGTATGATTGAATGTATGAGTTCGTAGATGTAAGTTCTTGGTGTATCTTTCAAGCATTCTTAGTGGTGATATTTATAGTTGAAAATCATGCCGTTTGAATAGTATACGTTAGGCTTAATGAAATTCAAACCATTGATATCTGTAAATAGTACTGCAGAAGACGTTGTCTCTTTTCAGAGATTTCCTCTTTTGTTCAGATGTCTCTGTCTATGCATTTATTGCATTGTACTATTTTTGCCCTGTAGTGCCAACGGAACTATGCATGCTTGCTGAAGCCTTGCATGTCACTTTCCAGAGACCTTCACATCTTCAGATACCTGTTGAAACATTGTTTCCCAGAAACATAGTTTTATCCAGGGTATCTGAGTGTAGATATCTGTGGGCACTTTTCCTCGTTCAGAAACCTTGTATTTTCAAATATCTTTTGTAAAACTTGTTTATTGAAAAACACTATTTTATTCAAGATATCTGGACATAGGTATCTGATGACCTTCGTCTTCAGCAATCTTGTGCAGTCTTCAAAACTTCAAAATTTGTTGAACTCTCCTGATGGATGCCTTCTTCTTGGTCTTTTCAAAGATATAAAAATTATATTCAGAGACCTAACATCCTATACAAGATTTGCTAGACTAACATACTTAGTGATTTTCCTCTTTTACAGTGTTCAAGTGAACCCGCTACAAGAATTCTGGTATAATGCAACGGATTGGGGCGACGGATTTTATCCGTCACTATGAATCCATCGCCCATAGCGACGAATCGCTTATGTCCGTCGCCAACCTTAGCGACGGATAATAATTATCCGTCGCTATATGGGCGACGGATTTATTAATCCGTCGCCCATACTTTGATTTTAAAAAAAAATTAAATATTAACGACAGATAAATTATCCGTCGTTAATATTTATATTTAAAATTAAAAAAATTAAAAAAGGCGACGGATAATTTATCCGTCGCTACGGGGCGACGGAAAACTATCCGTCGCTCCCGTAGCGACGGATCGGCCTTTGGGCCGATGGATACATTTCCGTCGGCCCAGAAGGCCTTTAGTCAGACTGAAGCAGAAGCAGAAGCCATTTTCGCTCTTCTGCTTCTTCCTTTCTCCTCCGTTTTTCTTCCTTTCTCCTCCGTCAAATCCGGCCAATTGTTGACGATTCTTCTCAATCTTGGTGTCAATTCGAAGATCGTTGGACGAGGAGCTCGTTTCTTCCATCAATTTCAAATTTCATCCGCTATTTTCTTCGGAATCAACGGTATTTTGGCTAAACCCTAACTTTTGGAAATTTGGGATTTTTTTGATTTTTGACTACTTATTCTCAATTGTATGTTTATATGAAGTATGTAGTAGCTTGTTTAGTCAATTTGATCAATTATATGTAATTTGATATGTATATGTAATTTGATTAATTTGATTTGTATATGTAATTTGATAGTTAGTTTAGTTAATTTGATATGAATGTATGTAGTAATTCAATATGTATGTATGTTAATTTGATAAGTATGTATGTAGTGAAGTATGTATGTTAATTAATTATGTATGTAGTTAGTTTAGTTAATTTGATATGTATGTTAAGTATGTATGTAGTAATTCGATATGTATGTGTAATTTGATATGTATGTTAAGTATATATGTAGTTAGTTTAGTTAATTTGATATGTATGTATGTAGTAGTTTTGATTGATTTGATAAATTCGTATATGTACTAAATTACGAGGATGTAGTTAAGTGTTTTGAACGACGGATAATTTGTTGATTATATTAACGTGTAATTTATAATTTATAACTCGTAGTAGTAAAACACTTAATAAATTTTGTAACATATCAAACACTTAATAATTAATTTATAAGGAACGTATAATAATTAACAATTAATCTCTACAATCTTCTTATCCGAATTGGAATCGATCTAATAAATTAAATACGATCTAATCAATTGGAACGTGTCAGGTTAAAAAAGTATACAATGAATTATGATCGTTCATGGATGTACGATCGTACGACAGTAAATGGCAGAGTTTCTAGGAGTTTTGTAGAAGGGGTTAAAGGTTTCATCTCGTTTACCATGGGACGTCTGGCTTGTGCAACTGGGAGGTTGATAAAGTGTCCTTGCACATTGGAAACCTGCAGAAACAAGCAATTTATGACTCCTACAACAGTATTCGAGCACTTGCGACGTTATGGATTCATGCCTGAGTATCATGTATGGATTCATCACGGTGAGGAAGCACCGTCCATGGCATACCTCCAATGGAGGGAGAGGCGGGGTTTGGGGCCGCCTATTGAGTACGTTTGTGCATGTCGAAACATGTGCATGGTGTATTGGGAGGAGGATATAGCTCTGTTGGAATGCAAGTTCTGTGGTAGGGAGCGTCACAAGTGATGAGGAGGGGGCTGCAAGAGAATGATGAGTTTTATCCGTTTTGTCTCTAGGCTTGTATAACTAGTAATCATTAGTTGATATATGAAACCAAACATTATGGTAAAATTGAAGCTAATGTAACTTATATTATGTAATGCCGTAACAATTGATTGAAGCTAATATAACTTATATTACGTAGCAATTGATTGAATTATTATGAAATTGATTTATTATCGTAAATGATAGACCTCGATCTAATGAATTCAAATGTGTCAGGTTATTATCTAATATTCAATGAATATCGATCGTTCATGGATGTATTGTCGTACTCTAAATGGCAGAGTTCAATCGAGTTTTCTGAAATGGGTTGAAGGTTTCATTGCATTTGCAATCTCAAATCCGGCTTTTGTAAAGGATGGGTTGATAAAGTGCCCTTGTGCAATGAAACAGTGCAGAAACAAGCAATACGTGACTCCTACAGCGGTAGTCCAGCACTTGAGGAAAAATGGATTCCTGCCTGCGTATCAGGTATGGAATCATCATGGTGAGAAAGCAGCACCGTCCAATACATATGACCAATACAGACAACGTGGAAGGAAGAGAAAAAATGAACAAGTCGGGGAACAAAGTACATCTGAAGGCGATGCTATTCGAGCTCGAGTCGAACAAATGGTGTATGATGCTGTAGGGGCAGAGTTCATGGACACAACTAACACTGAAACCGAGGTGGAGGTGGAGGAACCACCGAATCCCGAGGATCAGGTGTTCTTTGACTTGTTAGAATCATCAAGGAAGCTGGTTTATCCGGGGTGTAAGCTCACTGAGTTGTCTTTGTTGGCTCGGCTAATGAGTTGTAAGGCTAATGGCCAGCAATCTGAAATGAGCTTCAATGAATGGGTTGACATGATGTTGGACCTTTGTCCTGAAGAAAACCTAGTTCCCACCAACTTTTACCAAGCGAAGAAAAAGATGCGGGGTTTAGGGTTGCCTGTGGTAACCATAGACTGTTGTCCGAAAATGTGCATGATCTATTGGGAGGAGGATGCAGATCTAATACAATGCAAGTTCTGTGGTAAGGAACGGTACAAGCGTTACAAGGAGGGGGCTGCAAAGAAACGACAGAAGAAAAATCTCCCACATAAGAAAATGTGGTACTTCCCTCTAGCACCTCGTTTGAAAAGATTGTATGCTTCCAGTGCTTCTGCGGATAAAATGCGGTGGCACAAGGAGTGAGTAATCTCGGATAATGCAGAAGATGGTAGAATGGACCATCCAGCAGACTCACCCACATGGAAATCGTTTGACAAGACATATCCAGAGTTTGCAGCCGAATCTAGAAATGTACGATTGGGACTTTGTACGGATGGTTTTAACCGTTCGGGAGTGAATGAAAATACTCTTGTTGGCCAGTTATGCTCACACCGTACAACCTGCCCCCAGTGAGTGCATGAAGGAGCCATTCATGTTTCTGACTGCATTGGTGCCTGGGCCGAAAGATCCTGGACTGACGTTGGATGTTTTCTTGCAACCCCTAATCAAGGAGCTGATCGAGTTGTGGATGGATGGTATCCATGCATATGATGTGTCGACCAAAAAGAACTTCACCTTGAGAGCAGCTCTTCTTTGGACCGTGAGTGACTTTCCTGCGTACTCCATGCTATCTGGAAGGAAAACCGCAGGGAAATATGCATGTCCACATTGCTTGGAGGATACTGATGCATTTAGATTGAAGGGTAGTGGAAAATTTTGTTGGTTTGATTGTCATCGTAGGTTGCTAGAAAGTGACCATTCGTTCAGGAAGAACAAGGATCAATTCTTGAAAAATAAAGTCGTAAACAAAAAAAGCCCCACAAGACTTACTGGTGCACAAATTCTTGCGGAGATTGATAGGTTGGGTCTTATGAAGGTGACTGAACTTGGGTGGATGAAGCATAACGAGAAAATTGGTAAAAAATGTGGTTGGAGGAAGAGAAGCATCTTTTGGGACTTGCCTTATTGGAGCAGTCTTCTTATCCGTCACAACTTAGATTTCATGCACATTGAGAAGAACGTGTTCGAGAACACTTTGCAACATTGAGGAAAAAACAAAGGACAATGCGAAGTCTAGAGCCGAGTTGTCTACGTGGTGTAAAAGGCCTGAGTTGACAAACAAGGATGAGAATGGTAAGTGGCCGAAAGCGTGCTACACAATTGACAACGCATCTAGATCAATTTTGTTTGATTGGGTGAGGGCATTGAGTTTCCCAGAAAATTACGCCTCAAATTTAGAGAAGTGTTTGGATTTGAAGAAGACAAAGGTTTATGGGATGAAGAGCCACGACTGTCATGTGTTCATGGAGAGGCTTATCCCGGTAGCATTTGAGAGTCGCTCTTTGAAACATGTATGGACTGCTATCACCGAGTTGAGCTTATTTTTCAAAAATTTAGGCACAAGGGTGGTTCATGAGAAAGTGTTGGAAAATCTTGAAAGGAACATACCATTGATTCTATGCAAGCTCGAGCGTATCTTTCCACCGAGCTGGTTTGATTCTATGGAGCACTTGCCGGTTCACCTTCCACATGAAGCGAGACTTGCTGGACCGGTTCAGTATCGATGGATGTATCCATTCGAGAGGTACTTGGGAAAATTGAAGAAGTATGTCAACAACAAAGGTAAACCTGAAGGATCGATTGCTAATGCCTACATTCGAGAGGAAACTGCAACCTTCTGCTCGTATTACTTTGATGAACACGTCCCTACGAAGACATCAAGGCCGGCTCGAAACGCAGACACATTCGAAGTTCAAGCGGATGATGAGTTTTTCCTATCTGTCTTCAGGGTATCAGGGAGACCTCTTGGTGCAGCTAAGAAAGAATATCTTACGGATAAGGAGTTGAAAACAACTCAATATTATGTCCTCACGAATTGTGCAGAGGTTGACCAGTATATGATACTATTTGCGAGGTGAGCAACACTTTCTTTAAATTTTAGTATAGCTACGTAAGTCTCTCCTTTCATTATAGACTTATCATCGAATTAATGTTTGCAGTTTTTTCAAAAAGCGTTGTTTGGAAGAAAATCCTCAGATGACAGAGGATACACTAGAGGAACTACTTGACTCAAAAATTCCTACAGAATTTCCAGATTGGTTCCGAGAGTATGTCCGGAATCCTATTAGCAACGTCACATGCATGTACTTAAAGGCTCTGGCAGGGGGGCCATTCAAAAATGTCTACACATTCCCAGGTTATATAGTCAATGGCCTTAGGTTCCACACGACTGAATGTAACACGGCCATGGCGACAAGCAACTCCGGGGTGTGTGTTAAGGGTGCAGAAGATTATGGAGACGCTACTTTGTTTGATTTCCACGGGAAGCTAAAACGAATAGTGAGGATTGAATATTTCGGCTTGCCATTGAAACGAACCTTCTTGTTTGATGTTGAGTGGTATGATCCTAATCCAGGAGGTACGAGGAACAACGAGCAGCATGAAATGGTTAATGTGAACCAAGTATGAACCATTTATTCTGGCGACTCAAGCACGACAAGTGGTGTTTCTTGAATATCCAAGCAGGAAACGTGATAAGGCGGAATGGTTAGCTGCGGTACCTATTCGTGCTCGCTCGAAAGTAGAGTACATTGAGAAAGACGACTCAATTACCAACTCGTACCAACAAGAGGATGTCGATAAACAAGCAGAAAATCCCATAGAAGCAGATGATGAGTTGTTTGATCTGCACGAGGACCAATATGTAGACTTAGAGGACGGCGATAACGGTATATTATGTGTATTATAACTAGTTAGTAGTTGATAACACTTGAGTAATTATATGTGTTCTTATAATTTGTTCTGTATTATAACTCGTACTAACACATTTTATTGTATTTATTACATATTTTTGCAGATGCCGCGACAGAGGAAGTCCACCTATCGTCCCCCCCACGCAGACCGCATGATAGTCTTTGGGTCGGGACAGGTTAGAGGATAGGGAGGGCTCTGGTAGTCGTGCCACGTGTCTCAATTCCTGAGACGCCCCCCCCCCCAGCAGGTGATAGCAGCAGGGGCTCTACCATTCAGCCCGGACACATACTGGAGGGCGACCATGACGATTGTCCCTACCTCGTGTTTGATCCACTGAATCCCAACGTCACGTGGGACGGGTTGCCTGTGATTTTTCCTGTTGGTCCTGCCAAGTAAGTATTATACATTCTTCTTAAATATGTAAAACATAACTTATGATAGTTGACAAGTATAAATTGTTGTACTAAAGTAATATATATTTATTTCTTGTATCTATACATTGACAACAGTTTATGGCCTCGGGAGGTCCACAACAAACTAGGTGACATCTTCCGGAGCAGGAGAGAGCCACCGGGGCAGGGTGGTGAGTGTTGGTCTCACATCTCGGACCGCATGAGGGCCGAGTACTTTGATGAGCTGAGGGTAAGTTAAAATATGGCATTCCTTTATTTGTTATTATAATCGTTTTAATATGAGTGGTATGTTAGCCACTGTATGTGAGTGGTATGTTAGCCACTTTATTTGGGTGATATGTTAGTCACCATTGTGTTAGTAAAATTTAGGACAATGTGAGTGGTATGTTAGCCACTATATGTGAGTGGTATGTTAGCCACTTTGTTTGGGTGATATGTTAGTCACCATATCTGTTATGTTGTTGTATCTTATTAAATTGATGTAACATGGTGACGTTATATATGTATTAACTTTGGATGTTGTATGAAATTGGGAATGTAGAAGGAGTACTTCATTCCCAGCAGATTGATCCCACAGATCTGGCGTGTTTACGAGACTGTGGGATCTAAACTGTACAGGGATATGGTCTGTACTTGGAAGGCCATTCGGGATCGGAATGGCCCAATGCCTCCACAGGTTGATGCAGCGGAGTGGGCCCTTTGGGATGCCTACTAGCTGAATCGATGTCGAGACAATGTACATCAGCATGTACGAACCGAGCGTCTCAGTCTGATGCGGCAGGAAGGGCCGTTCACCACCTTGGGAGGCGATCTACTCTCACTGATTATTACCAATCGGTAAGTATATATATATATATATATATATATATGTATGTTTTTTTTCAATCTAGCATTACGTGTATGTATTGTGTCTCTGCTCTATTACTTGTGAGATGATAAATTGTTGACTATATATGTTGTTCAGATCTCACGGGGGGAGGTGACATCCAAGTATGACATCTTCAAGAAGGCCAAGCAGAAGGGCGGGGTATGGACCGACTGCCGGGCCTCGTCTATTGCGGTATGTTTATGTTGCTTAAAGTTCATATTTGTACACTATTACAAGTTATTTTTGAAAAACAGTAACTGATCATGATATCTGCTATTTACGATTTCAGGCTGAGGTTGATGCTCAGGTAGCGAGGCAGGAGGAAGAGACGGGTGATGTGCTGTCAACTGAACAAGTTGACAACATCTTCCTAGAGGTCAACAAACCGGACAGCAAAGGACGAATATATGGACTCGGGAGCCTCGGTTTGAGCTTGGCTAGTCCGGGGTGCTCCTCATCATCATCCCAGCAGTCTAGACGTCCGGTTTACACACAGGACCAGGTCTCGGAAATGGTGCAGTCGCAGGTCCGGGAACAGGTTGCAGCTCTAACTCAAGAGATGGAGCGGCGCGACAGAGAACGAAGGGAGGAGAACGAGCGCCTTCGGTTACAGATGGAGCAGTTCATGTCCCGGTTCGGCCAGCACCCACCCCCGTCTGGTAGCTAGTTATGTATATGTACTATGTACGTTCGAATTTATTAGATTTGCACTTGTTCGGATAATTTAGACTTATTCGGATATTACGTTTTTTATTTATCATTTATTGAAATATTTTCCGTATTATTGATTTATTATCGAACATTATATTGATTAAATAGGTGAACTACGAAAAACAGGGATTAATATGAAAAAAAACAAAATTTTAAAAAAAATTAGTGACAGAATTAGTGACGGAATTTCAGATTCCGTCACTAATTCCAATAATATATTGGGCGACGGATCGCTTCTATCCGTCGTCCAATTTCACGACGGATAGAATCTATCCGTCGTTACATAAGGCGACGGATAGATTCTATCCGTCACCTTATTTAACGACGGATAGAATCTATCCGTCGCCCCATTTAACGACAGATAGATTCTATCCGTCGTTAAATAAGGCGACGGATAGAATCTACCGTCGCCAATAATCGATTTAAAAAAATAAAAAATAAAAAGTCAAAAAAGATAATCCGTCGCGAATTGGACGACGGATTATTTATCCGTCGCCATACTCCAGGTGGGCGAATTTCTATCGTCGCCGTAGCCGGACGATGATCGTCTCAGAAGCGACGGATCTATCCGTCGCTACAGACCAGTTTTTTGTTAGTGACCAAGAGTACTAACCACCTTTCTGAGCTAAGATAAGTCATTAGGTTGCTGATCAAAATCTAAACAGATATTCCTAACAAATTTCCCCCTTTTTGATCAGTCAACGATGACTATCTTTAAAACCTATTACAATTTGGAAGAGGGAACAATCTAACACTTAATCATTTCTTATGATCTTTTCAATTTATTTTAATTAAGTGCAAAAAGTAAACATCAACCAAATCACAAGGTGTGATCTTTGTTGACAAGTTATCTTTTCATAGATTGATATCTGAGAGTAGGTTCATCAGATATGTTACACAGAAAGTTCATAGATAACTTACTAAATAAAACAGATTACAGCTCAGTCAGCATGATACAAAAGAAAATACTTAGTTAAATCATAACAACAGGAGTAACCAAGCTCCAAGTAAACATTCTAATTTACTAGTCTTCAAGTCTTCAATCAGCAGATCTATGGATCAGTTAGCAAATTCCCTATCCCCAAACCTTTTGATATCATCTGAGTAGTCATAGAGCAAGGTCCTGACTATCATCTCAGTGTTTCTGGCAAATCCACATACTTCTTTGTAGGTTTTGGTGGGATTCTTCTTAGCAAAATGTTTGGCCCACAGATACTTTCCCCATTTCCAGGCATGCTCAATTCTGATATCTGATAGCTTGTAGTAATCACATATGATCCTCAGATATCTGATGCCACCCTTGTATTGATCTTCAGTCATGTAGAATGACTCAAAGGGTTCCACAGCAAGTCTTGGCCTTGTGCCTGTTCCATTGAGGTTTAGGACTTTATGCACATCATCAGGTTTTCCATAAGGACATTCATCATTAAGGTCCTTCCTCATGGCTTCAACTCTCTTGACAACTTCAAAATCCAACCAAGCTTTGACATGATTGGTGTTGATCAAGATTGGCTTATCTTTTCTCCATGCCATAAGTTGTTGATGGATGGGTACTGGAAATCCTTTTTCATTTACAAGCAACTGCTTGAGTTCCAGTATCCAGTATCCATTCCTCTGATGAATACACCTGTAGGAGGAGGAGTTGTTGTCAGTCTTCACATACTCAATTCTGGCTTCTTCTGGCCTAAGTGGAAGTTGACCTTTTCTTCTTTCAGCTCTCAATCTGTTCCTCCTTTGACTTGAGTTTTCCCTTGGATTGCTTGAAGAACCACTCTGGATTGACTTGGTATTTCCAGAGGGTGTTTTAACTGCTATTGGCTTTGCAGCTAAGGGCTCAATTAGGCTATCAACCTTTCTTCTTTTTCTGTGAAGAGGAGCTTCATCTTCATCCTCATCTTCATCATCATCTTCCAAATTTCTCTTGTTAGGTGATTTGCAGCCTTCTTCATTGCCCTGGGATTTGATTTGGACTTCTTCTTCTTCTTCTTCAGAAGACTCATCAACCCCTATCACTTGTCTTCTCCTTGGAGCCTTGGTACCCCTTGGAGGTTTCTGTGCCCTGGCCCTTGTTGTCATTCCTTTTTCAGGAAGTTGCTGAGTGTTGGCCACTATTTGTAGAGCAGTCTGACTGGAGGAGGGCTCATTTATTTTGAGAGGTGGTTGTTCAGTTTTTCTTTTGTTTCCTCTTCCTCTTCCTCTCTAGGCACCTTGAAATCCCTCCCCCTTAGTCATTGTTGACTGACTAAGAATCACAAAAGATTCTGAAAGGGAGTCAAAGTTGCCTTGCAGATAGTTGTAAGAAGCAACCAACTTTTTCAGATTAGCCTTGAGCTCCTGATTTTGTTTGATAAGTCATGTTTCCTTATCAGTGAGCTCTGCCAGTGGGCCTTGAATAGCATCTGCTTTTCCAGCAGCATAGCTAGCCTCTTCAAAGGCTTTTGCAGCTAAGGTTTGGTCATCATCCCTAACCATGCCTAGGTCTTTCTGAGCAATGACCAGACTGGTTGTTCTCTGAGTGATGAGCTCAGTGAATGTCTTCATCTCTGCCGGGACTGATGCAATGGCGGCTTTATCTTGAGAAGACAACTCCTTTTTCAATTTAGCCAGTACTTGATACCTGTTCAAGTATTCATTGGAGTTGATATTTGGCAGCTTGCTGAAGATTTCAGGAGCAATCAGCTTCCTTTTAAAATGAGACACCACCAAGTGCTCATTTCGGTGTTCTGCCAATTTCTTCTCTTCTTCATCATCTGAGTCATCAGCCCAGTGATCTTCATCCTCTTGCACTTCTTCATCAAGGTTTCTGAAGGCGGCAACCATCTCAGATATGGGTTTCTTGCCTTTGGAGGATGGTTTCTGTGGTGAATATGAATCCTTAGCATCTTTCTTCATATACGTGTTCAGCATCTAGCTCCTTAGCAATATAATCAACAGCTTCCCGGAGCCCTTTAATCTCAGAGTAAGCTTGCGTCTCTTTGCGCGTTTGTTCTTCAAGTTTATCTAGCTTGACTCTGGATTCAGCTATCTTTTCTTCCAGTTGAAGATGTAACTGTTGTTCTTCCTCCGACAGTTTTTTGAGTTGAGCAACTCTGGCTTGTGCATCCAATATTTTCTGAGTATTTTCCTCAGATTGCTCAACTACTTGTTCAGTAGAGTCTTTTTGTTGGGGAGATGGATGGGTAGATTTCTAAGGAGATGGAGGAGGGGATTTTTGTGATGTCCTCTCAGTGTGCTTTTCAGCAACTGAGGTATTATTACCTTGTGCAATCCCTCCTGTCCCTGGTGCAGGGGCATCATCATCATCCTTCTTATCATCCTCATCCTTGTGATGGTCAAAAGGAGGTTCTTCATAGTCATTTTCATCAGTCTCCTTCTCTTCTTCATCTTCAGAAACCAGATTGATCACTTCTGGAATAGTGATCATTTGCCCATTTACTTCCTCTTGCTCAGAGGGTATGAACTGTAGAGTCTGGGGAAAAATAGGCTTGAATGCCATCTGCATTCTGGTCTGACCATCTGCTTGGTTAAAAGCTTGAATAAGCTTTCTGGCCACTTCCTTGACGAAGTCCTTGTGCATTAATGTTCCAAAAGAGTATAGTTCAGTGGGGAACATAGCATGGACATAATTTTCCAAGTCATGGGCTTGTGCCTCCTTATGGGGTGATCAGTCACCTTTATGATCTCAGATAGATCGGAGCATCGAAGCTTTTGCCATTTCTTGAAGCATTTCAGGTGCTTTGGCAAAGTGTATTCCTTGAAGAAAGGAAGTAGGTCCTTATTTTCATCAACAGGGACCTTAGTGGCACTTGTTTGAGCCTGAAAGAAAGAGTTCTGAATTAGTTTCAAAATTTTGGTAGATATCTGGGCGTTAGAGTAGAAAGGTATCTGAGTTACCTGTGTGACAGGCTCAGATGACTTGACTACTGAGGTTCCAGGTGCCTCAGATATCTGGATATGAGGAGGAGACTGGGTAGTCTGATCCTCAGTGATCTTTCTTTCTGCTTGAACCTGAGAATAAAATATAACATAACACTTAGAAATTTATCAAGAGAGAAACAGTTAGACAATTTAATATCTGAGATGTCAATTACCTCCACAATAGGAGGCTCCGATACTTGTCTCTCAGAAACTTGTACAGTTTCTGGTATTCTCTCTGGTGATGAAGGTTTGGTGGCCTCATCAATTTCCATTGGTTGAGGGGATTGAGTGGGCAATTCCCCAGCAACTTCTACTTCTGTTTGAGCCTGTGAGTAGAAAGTGTTAAGTTTTTAGAAAAATGATCAGAGTAACATTGTGAAGAATATAGATATCAGAGATATATACCTTCTCAATCGAAGGCTCATATACTTGTTCCTCAGAGACTTTGTGAGTCTCTGGTTGATTCTCTGATGAGTTAGGCTTCTCAGCCTCATCATTTTTCTTCTCAGTTGGAGCCTATTAGAAACAAACACTTAGTTAGTCAAGTGTGTATAAAAGATATCTGAAAAGTCATGTCTTAAGAATCTATTTTCCACCTGTAATACAGGCTCAGGTTCCTTAAGTGGTGAGGCTATGGGAGCCTCCTTCTCAGTCTCTGAGGCAAGCTTTGCAGCTTCCTCTTGTTCTTTTGTTTCTAATTCAGCCTGTAACAAAGAAATTTTTATAAGTAACAAGATTTATAAACATAAAATATCACAAGTAGAGAGTTAAACCATTCAACACTGGCGATGTCAGGCTGATTGGTCTCTGGAACTTGTGACCCTTCTATGCTTTGGTCTTGTTGTTCCATTTCAGCTTCTTTGTTTGAAGTTTCAGGTACTTCAGACCTTTCCTGAGTGTGCAACTCAGTTGCCTCCCCTGGTTGATCATTTTGAGCAGATGCCTCAGTTTGATCCCTCTCATTGAGTTGGGGAACCTGTTCTTTACTGAGATTTTCTTGAAGGAAAGATCTTTGGTATCTCATCTTTGAACTCAAGTATCATCTCAACAGCATCCATTATTGGCTGTTGTGGTTGGTGTGGTGATTCTGATCTGGATGAAGAAGGTGATGCTGTATGGGGCCTATCCAGATCTGCTTGAGACAGACTTTTAAGTGTTGAGGCAATGGCAGTATATCCTCCAACACTAAGTTGCCACTCATCAGAGCATCTTCAATGTGCTTAAGTGTTACTTGCTCTGATAGTGTGTTTTGTCAAGTTACCTTGGACACAGTTGCTTCTTCAGCAACCTTTGAACTAGTTGCTCTTTCAACAACCCTGGGGATTATTGCATCCCCCTCATCTTCAGATTCTTCATTGAAATCTGGGACTGAGTTATCAACAATCTATGCTGCTTCTGCAGAGAGTGTTTGAAGTTTCTCACTGCTTTTATCAACATTGGTAAGTTCATCAGCAAGGCACTCTGCATCATTGATGAGTTCATCAGCTGTGGTCTTAGCAGCATTGATGAGTTCATCAGCAGTGGCGGCAGATATCTGAGAGTCGACATCCACAATGGGTATGCCTTCTGATTTGCCAACAGACTTCTTTCGTGAAGTTTTGGGCTTTTTGGTCACAACGGAACCCTCAGATACCTCATCAGTCTTTCGTTTCTTGGAACCTTATGCAGTAACCTTTTTCATCATGTTTGTATACTCATATTTGTAGAGTAGGTTACTATTGGCAATGTCTGTCGTCTCTCTGAGCTCAATGCCAAGACATTCTAGTAAGTAGCATATCTTCAATCCATAGCTTACGGTGGCTTTTGGCTCAGCAAGGCCCTTAACGATTTTATGCTCAAAGCCTTGTATCTTCTTCACAAATTTCATGAAGGCGTACTTTCCCCAATTAAAAGGGTTTTCCAGCCTCTTGTTTTGTTGATTCAACAAGAACATCATCATCCAACGTTCTTGGCTTATCTGGTCAGCTCCTCCTTGTAGACCATCAAAGCATCTGTGAAGGATACATGCCAACACATCCAAGTGGACCAACAGATGTCTGGTCCTTATGTCAGTAAGCTTAAAGTCTATGGGTGTGTCTGGCTTGTCAAGATCACACATCATCAGAGCTTTTGACACCCTCAAGGAGATCTTCATCCTTGGTCAATTTCAAAATCCTTTCCAAGATTTTGAAGTTCAAGCGACTCACGAAAAGTCGTCATTCAACAGGATTTCCTGTCCTTGGACTTTAGTCTTGATAGACACTGTCTCAGTGCCTTCAGAGACTTTGAAAATAATCGTGGAGTTGTTGTAAAACTCCAGGACATCCAGTGAAGAAACTCCACTGGGAAGAGCAGATAGAAAGCCTTTGATTTGTGCATTTTCAAGCATATCAAGTACCAACTTTCTGTCAGCCTGGTTTTCTATTGCAGCTACAAGGTATTCCTCAATCATGACACCACCCCAAATCATCCTGTGATTTGAAGTCCAATGATCAGGATTGAAGTCTCCTATCAATCGATTGTTCGTGATAACCAACACTGGTGCTTGCTTTCAGCAGTACCAGAGGTAGTAGCTTAGGATTTCTGAGTAGAAGCACGTTTGGGAGCCATCTCTTTAAATAGTAGTAGTTTTTGAAACTTGGAAAGAGATTAGGGTAAAGGATTAGTAATTCTTTGCAGAAAAACTAAGAAGGAATCAGTAGTTGCAGAGAAAATTGCAGGGAGATTTGAGAGTATTTTGCAGTTTTTGTGCAAGGGCAAATGTAAGATTAGGCGAAATTGATTTCTTTTGCCAAAATCCTGTATATATAGTATTTTACTCTCAACAGACATATACATACAAATTGATTTTGTATATATGTATCTGTGCAAATGCAGATAGGCGTGGGTAAAATTCGTTTTGCATTAAATGCTTAGTGGGCCACGTCTGTGTTTTTACAGTCCACTAATTTACTGAGAATTGATCTCGTCTGTTAAGATCAAACGCCCATTTCATCAAGGGTCACGATTGCTTCTTCATCAATGATCACAATCAGTAATTGTAATTTTGCACAATTAATGAAATTTGGCATAAGGCTTTATGACTCACATCTCTTTTCTGTTACTAGGGGACAGTCTTTGGACTTATGTAGTCAGTTCAGAGACTGTGTGTAACTTAACATAAAAATGGAAAGATACAAAACACCAGAGATGTAGTTGACTGAATATAGTTGTACCCCATTTCTCTTTTGTGTTCCCCCTCACTAAGTGATCTAGATATCTGAGTACCTGTCTCAGAAATCTTCAAATAGCCATTTTACCCTTTAACCTTTGATATCTGAGTACCCGTCTCAGATATCTTTTTGCTATGTGTTTCACCTTTTGTTTTTGATATTCTGGATTTGTGTTCCAGATATCTTATCTCTTCTTTTTCCTTTCTCAATCATACTGAGTTCATGTCTCAGATACCTTTTTGCCTTGAATATCTGGATGCCTGTTCCAGATATCTTTCTCCTTTCTGAGTTTCCGTCTCGGAGATTAGAACTTTTCAGTTCCTTTGGTAGATCCATTAACCCAAGACTATGTCTCAAGGTTAAGAACCTGTTTTCTTGCAAAGGCTTTGTAAAGATATCTGCAAGTTGATCTTCAGTACAAATCTTGAGTATCTCTATATTGCCTTTTTCAACATGGTCTCTAATGAAGTGGTGTCTAATATCAATGTGCTTTGTTCTTGCATGAAACTTAGGATTCTGAGTTATGGCAATAGCATTTGTGTTGTCACAGAAAATCGGTGTTTTCTCTTCATTGATCTCATAATCTCTGAGTTGTTGTTGTATCCACAATATCTGTGAAGCACAACACCCAGCAACAATATATTCAGCCTCTGTGGTAGATGTGGTAATTGAGTTATGTTTCTTGCTGAACCATGATATTAATCTGGCACCAAGAAATTGACAAGTTCCAGAGGTGCTTTTTCTATCAAGGAATGATCCAGCATAGTCAGCATCAGAATAGCCAACTAAACTCAATCCACTGTCTTTTGGATACCACAATCCAACTTCTACAATACCCTTTACATACCTTAATATTTTCATAGCAATGTTGTAGTGTGATTGCATTGGATTTGTCTGAAATCTAGCACACACTCCAACTGCATATTGAATATCAGGTTTACTTGCAGTGAGGTACAGTAGAGACCCAATCAATTTCCTATACTTGTGTTCTTCAACACTCTTGTCAAATTCAGTATAAGTCATTTTGGTTCAAATGCTCATAGGTATCTTGGCATTCTTTTCAGAAGGCTTTAGATTAAACTTGTTGAGCATATCATTTGCATACTTTGTTTGACTAATGAATATTCCATCATTAAGTTGCTTGACTTGCAATCCTAGGAAGTAGTTTAATTCTCCCGTCATGCTCATCTCAAATTTACTTTTCATGAGCTCAGCAAAGTCTTCACAAAGTTGCTTGTCTTTAGATCCAAATATAATGGCATCAACATATACTTGAACTAAAAGTAGTTTCCCTTTATGGTTCAAAGTAAAGAGTGTTTTATCAACATCTCCTTTCTTGAATCCACTTTCCAGCAAGTATTTGGCTAAAGTATCATACCATGCTCTCGGAGCGTGTTTCGATCCATCTGAGCTTTACAAGCTTATAAACCATTCTACTTTCTGTGGAAACCTCAAAGCCTGGTGGTTGTTCAACATAGACTTCTTCAGCAAGTTCACCGTTTAGGAATGCACTTTTAACATCCATCTGATAAACTTTAAAGTCATTATGAGCTGCAAAGGCTAGAAATAGCCTAATTGCATCCAATCTTGCAACTGGAGCATATGACTCGTCAAAATCTAGTCCTTCTGTCTGGGTGAATCCCTTGGCAACCAACCTTGCTTTGTTTCTGGTTATTTCACCAGACCCATTCATTTTATTTCTGAAAACCCACTTGGTTCCAATTACAGATATTCCGTCAACAAATGGAACCAGTTTCCAGACTTTGTTTCTCTCAAATTGATCCAACTCTTCTTGCATTGCAGAGATCCAATCTTGATCCTTCAATGCTTCTTCTATAGTTTTAGGTTCAATATTTGAGATGAAACATCCATAAAGAGAGTCGGCAATTGCTCTCCTAGTTCTAACTCCTTGGTCTAAAGGACCAATCACATCCTTGGTAGGATGATTTCTTATCCATTTCATAATGGGTTTTGAACTAGGAGGATCAATATCATTTTGATCTGAATGTGAATCAATATGATCTTGATAGGATACTTGTGCAGTATCTGAAATATCTGGCACATGGGAAATTCCATGGATATCTGACACTTTTTCAGTGTTAGAGATATCTGGAATTTAATTTTCAGCAATCTCATTCTCAGAAACCTCTTCATGATGAAGGTTCTCAGTAACCTGTTCCATTTCTGGAATTCTCATAGGAAATTCTTCATCATGTCTTAGAGTCATCTGGTTGTTACTAAGCAATGGTTACTTTTCATCGTTATATTCATCCTCTAAGTGAATGACAGAGTTGTTTCCTTTTGAGGATTCTTCTTCAGAATCTTTAATCATTAGTTCTTTGAACCCATCTGAGAGTTCTTCATTCAAGAGTACTTTCTTGTTTCCTTCGTAGAAGACTACATGAACAGATTCTTGAATCTTTTGCGTTCTTTTGTTGTAGATTCTGTAGGTTTTGCTATTCAGAGAATAACCAAGAAATACTCCTTCATCTGCTTTTGGTTGAAGTGTTCTCAAGTATTCTTTTCCATTGTTAAGAACAAAACATCTGCAACCAAAGACCCTTAGATGTTTGATACTAGGGGGTCTACCAATCAAAAGTTCATAAGGAGTTTTGCCATGGTGTTTGTTAATCAAACATCTATTTTGAGTATAGCAGGCTGTGTTAACAGCTTCAACCCAATAGATTTCACTTATTTCAGTGTCAGCAAGCATTGTTCTTGCTGCTTCTTTTAGGGTCCTATTCTTCCTTTCAGCAACACCATTTTATTGTGGTGTCCTTACTGAAGATAGTTGATGTTGTATACCTTTGCAGTTACAAAACTCTTTTATGTACTGGTTCACAAACTCGATTACGGTCTGCATTCGACAGATACCTTGTCATTTTTCATGACTTCAATCTTATTCAGCAAGTTGGGTATCTCAACCCTTGCATCAGATTTATGTTTGAGAAATACAACCTAAGTGAATCTTGAGTAATCATCAACAACAACCAGACCATACTTTTTTCCTGCATAGCTAGTTACAGAGGATTCAAAAAGATCCATATGTAACATTTGCAGTGGCCTTTCACTGGAGTGTCTAGTTTAGACTTGAAAGATGTTTTGGATTGTTTTCCCATTTGGCAAGCTGAGCATATACCATCTTTTCTATATACCATTTTGGGTAAACCAACCACCAATTCTTTCTTGGCTAGCTAGTTTTGAAGTTCAAGTGACTCATTTTTTTATGCCATAGCCAGTTTTCTTCAGTGTGGCCAGATTGACTCACCATGAGACATTCTTCAGTTGTGGCAGATGCCTAGTCAGCAACATAAAGATTTCCTTTTCGCCTAGCAACCAAGACTGTCTGCTTTGACTCATTGTCAATTACTTTGCATAGTTTTGACTTGATCTTTACAGTGTACCCTTTGTCTACCAATTGACTCATGCTTAGGAGATTATATTTCAATCCCTTTACATGTAGTACTTCAGAGATTGTGAGAGCTCCAAACTTCAGATTGCCAAAACCTATGGTTGGATTTTCATCTCCTCCAGCAAATCTAATAATTGGTCCTTTATAGCATTTTCTGTAGTTAATCAGATTTGCTTTGTCTCCTGTCATGTGCTTCCCACATCCACTATCAAAATGCCACTTCGGGTTCTTCCTCAGAGTGTTCTGCATAGGACAGGAAACATGGAGTTAGGCTCTCATTCCAATAATGGAACCTTCTGGACTAAAGAATCTCCCTGTAGGAATCCACTTCTGAATGAACTTCCTTGGGGTATTCTTTTGTCTTGTTGGAACATAAGGAGGAATTAAATGATTAGTTTCATTATCATTTAAAGCTATTTTTCTTCTTGGTGTGTTCCTTGGTGCTCCTCGTGGTGCTTTCAAATACCTGTCAGATTGCTGAGTCTGCTTTTCAGCAAACTTAGCTTTCCTTGCCAGATTTCTTCTAGCCCTGGCATTCAGAGTGGTCGTAACCTGTTCTTTCTTCCACTTCTGATGATTGCTATGTGCAATCCTGGCTTTCATCCATCGTTCTTGCTCTTGTTTATACTCACGAGCGAGTTGTTTCCCGATGGCTTTATAGCCAATGCCATTTCGAGCACCTGGTGCTGTCTGAGTTCTCTTTTCAGCAGCTTTGCTAGTCTCTGGAACGTCTTTCTTTCCAGAAAATGTGATGTTGGAAAATTTGCCTGCTCCTGCAATTTTTCCTTTCTGAGAGACATAGCACTGTGGGTGATTACACTTTTCAGTGTTATGTTTCTTTACAAAAATATTCACAACAGTTTTCTTTTAGACTTGTTTTTCCCACAAAGGTTTGGTCGCGACTGCCTTTCCTTTGTCAACAACCTTAGCCTTCTGACCAATGATGTAGGTTATTTGAGAACCATTTTGCTGAGCACTAACAAACGTTATTCTTTCGTCACTCTTATTCAGAGTAGTAGAGCTATTTGTTTGTATGTCCAGCCCAAGTCCTCCCTTTTCTGAAGGGTCTCTTAAATAAGAGTGTACTTCAGTAAGAGTATCACTAGATTTGGCATAGGATTGAAAAGATAGTTCTTTCTTCTTGAGTTCCTCATTTTCAGAAAGAAGATCTTTATTTTCCTTTTGGAGTATATCCATTGCCTTTCTGTGTAACTTCTCCGTCTCAGATATCTGTGCTTTGAGAAATGCATTTTCAGCATCCTTTTTCTCAGATATCTTGAGTTATTGTGAATTTTCCCTCTCAAGAGAATTCTTTTCTTCTTCAAAAATGTCGGCTCTAGATCGGACCATTTGAAATTCTCTTTTGTAAAGATCAAGCTCTTCTGAGATATTCTAAATCTCTGATTTCTTCCTCATCACTCTCATAATTTATGAATTGAGAAATGTTGGTTACCTCGTCAGCCATTAGGCAAGTCTCAATGTTGGAGCAATCTGGATAGATCTCCTCAGCAACCCCACATAATTCTCTTTTCTTTTGACCAAAGTCAACCAATTCATGAGTGATGCCACATAATTCTGGAGAAGGTAGTTTGGAGTCATCTGAGTCTTCTTCCTCAGATTCTGACTCAATATCAAGAGCATCCAGTTGGATTTGAATCTTTTTCCTTTCTTCAGTGAGCAAAGCTCTCTGACATCTCTTGAAGTTTCTTCTATCTTTCTTGTCACTTGTCTTTAGCTTATTGAAAACAGGGCATTCTCTTTTAAAATGACCAGGTTTTTAACAATAGAAACAGATATCGTTTCTGATTTCTGCTTCCTCAGTACTAGATGCTTGCTGAGCCGGTTTGTTCAGCGAGCTTGACAGCTGCATATTCTTGTAATGGTGATAGTTTGAGCCTAGATGCTTTTTCAGCTTCTCTTTGGCTTTTCTTCTCTCAATCTCCCGACTGACATATTTTCTCATTTGCTTTACAGCAAGAGCATCTTCCTCAGTCATTTCCTTGGTATCCTTCTTTTCAGAAGTACCTTGTGTTACTAAAGCAACATTGTGAACTTTCTCAGCAAATGTTTGTTCTCTCTGAGTAGTTTCATAGTTAACAGTAGCTAAGTGGGAAAAGAGTTCTACTGGAGTGATATTTGGCATTCCTTGGTTGAAATAAATATACTGAGTATGTTCCCAGTTTTGATTCAAGCTTCTCACGATAGTCTTAACCTTTTCAGAGTTAGAGTATCTCTCACTTTCACCAAGTGCAGCCATTTCACTCATCAGTGTTGTAAATCGGAAATCTAGTTCTTCAAGAGTCTCTATGGGACCTTGTTTAATTTAAGCTTCAAAACTTCGAACTTATTTTGCTTTGTTTTCTCAGTGCCGGCACAGATTTCTTCAATCAGTTGCCAGGACACTTTCATCGTTTGCACCCCACAGTTTACACTGTATGTGCTCTAGAGTGGAACATATGATGATATTGCGAACCTGACCATCTAGTCGATTTCTCTTGGCATCTTCCGTTGTCCAGAGCTCTCTGGGCTTTGGCTCATAAACAACTTGACCAGTAGGTCTTCCACTGGTTAAAGCACCTGTTTATGAGGAACCACCACTTGGTTCTTCATCAGTGGGAACTCTGTCTCTGCCAGAAACCTCCATGACCTGCTTGAGTTGTTGAATGACTATGGGGCCATTCTTTATTACTTCGATCATTTCGTCACTGATGGCTTCTAGGTGGAGCATAATGTTGTTCTTCCATTTCTCATAATTCTCTGGCTTGAGAATTGAAGCGTCACTTAAAGACATCCTGCAGCAAAAACACTAAACAGACAAATCAAGTGTAGGTGAAAAGCAGTTAGTGGGCACTTATCTGGGATCTAGGTTCAGTGTAGAAGGCTTGAGAACCTCCTGCTCTGATACCACTTGTTGGTCCACATAACGGCAAAGGAAAAGACTGGGGGGGGGGGGGTGAATAGTCTTTTACAACTTTTGTCGATAAACACAATTTCTCAGATTCTGATACTTAATTTCAGAGAGCGGGAGACTTTTCTGTGATAAGTGCACGTGCTCAGCAAGATATAAGTGTGTAAATACTCAGCAAGGTAAATAAAGCAAGTAATAAGTTGCAGAAAGTAAATAACACAGATCTTTATAGTGGTATCTGAGGGTGGCGTAATCCCTCAACTAATCCACTCGCCCTTTCTCAGGACTTGAAATTCACTAAGATAGATATTGAGTTCTCCTTACAATAAACCTATCCCTTGATTTCCTTTTACACTAGGTTCCCAACCAAGTGTTCCCCCTGAGTTATTCCCCGACTTTCTCAGCCAAGTACTTCCTGTACTCAGAAACCTTTGAGCTATTCCTTAGTTTCCCAAACTAAGTACTTCCTATGCTCAGTAACCTTGGAGTTATTCCTTAGTTTCCCAAACTAAGTACTTCATGTTCTCCATGCCGTTTAAGGTGTTGGTTAAGGTAGTTTGTCAGGTGAGTAGACTTAATAACTTTCTCAGTTATGTAAGAATACTCTATAGAACAAGAATCACTTAACACACTTCACAATGTGTGGTGATATGTTCTTTACTGACCCAAGTCTATGTAAATGTTCTAGAGAATGAAACTTAGATACTTTGATCTTTTGATTCAACTCCTTCACAGATAGCAATGCTTGTTAAGGATCAGGACACTTAGAACTTTCGTGCTACTTAGAATTCAAGAGCTTAGTCGCAACTGTAAGCTAAAGTGTAAGTAGGTTGAAGGCTTGTATGCTTGAATGAATGAGTTCGTAGATGTAAGTTCTTGGTGTATCTTTCAAGCATTCTAAGTGGTGATATTTATAGTTGAAAATCATGTCGTTTGAATAGTATCCGTTAGGCTTAATCAAATTCAAACCATTGATATCTGTAAATAGTACTGCAGAAGACGTTGTCTCTTTTCAGAGATTTCCTCTTTTCTTCAGATGTCTCTGTCTGCGCATTTATTGCATTGTACTATTTTTTTCCTGTAGTGCCAACGGAACTATGCATGCTTTCTGAAGCATTGCATGTCCCTTTCCAGAGACCTTCACATCTTCAGATACCTGTTAAAACATTGTTTCCCAGAAATATAGTTTTATCCAGGGTATCTAAGTGTAGATATCTGTGGGCACTTTTCCTCGTTCAGAAACCTTGTGTTTTCATATATCTTTTGCAAAACTTGTTTATTGAAAAACACTTGTTTATTCAAGATATCTGGACATAGGTATCTGATGACCTTCGTCTTCAGTAATCTTGTGCAGTCTTCAAAACTTCAAAATTTGTTGAACTCTTCTGCTGGATGCCTTCTTCTTGGTCTTCTTCATAGATATAAAAATTACATTCAAAGACCTAACATCCTATACAAGATTTGCTAGACTAACATAGTTAGTGATTTTCCTCTTTTACAGTGTTCAAGTGAACCAAGAGTAGTAACCACCTTTCTGAGCTAAGATAAGTCATTAGGTTGCTGATCAAAATCTAAACAGATATTCCTAACAACTCTAATTCTCAAAAGCAAGGGTTTCAAGTTTCTAAAACATTCAATTCAGTCCTTGATTTTTCAAGATCAAATTCAATCGTCAACCAAACTCAATCAAGATCAAATACTAGGCTTCACCAACATATAATCGATCATAAGAACAATTAATTGATCGATATAAGCCTATAATTTTGGATCTTAAAATTCAAAATTCATGGGTCTTCCAAATTACCAAATTCAAAACCATATCAAACTTGACAAGCTCAAGCATGGATGATTCATAGACCAACTACATTAACTAAATCGAAATCGGAGAGAAAGCTTCGAATCTTTCATGGCCGCCATTAATGGTAGATGAAGCTTCTCACTTTGTTTCTAATTCCAACTAGAGTATGGGCCATATAATAGGGTTAGGAGTTGAGTTTCTAGGGTTCGTCGGTGGTATCAATGGCCGGAAAAGTTGGAGAAGACGGTGTAGACACGCAAAATGTGTCAAATAAATTATTAAAATCATTATATTTAATTTACCGTATTTAATTCGAATTTTACCAAATTTTATTCCAAAGTAGTATGGTAATTTAATTGATTTTAATACGCTCCATTTATGGCCTATTAAATTGCGCCACGTACAAAATATGGAGTATTTTCGATTACTTCACATTGAAAACGGTGTGAATACTCGAAAAATTCTAAAGTCGATCGAATGCCGCCACGTTAAAAGGATGATGTCAAAATGCACCTTTCAAATTAAATCAAAACATAAAGGAGAAGGTAATTCGACCAATAGGATCGCGACACCTCATAAATCACTACAAAAAAATAGGTGTTTATCGACGGATAAACAGGGAGCGATTCGTCGCTAAAGGTTTAGCGACGGATAAAAATCTCGTCGTCTCTTTCTTCGTCACAATGCTACTAACGACGGATAGAGTATCCGTCGCTAAATAATGACAGATTTAGCGACAGATAGAATGTTGACGGATATTATCCGTCTCTAAAAAGCCATTTTTTTCTTTTTTTAAAATATCAAAAGATGCTCTATTTAGCGACAGATAATTATCCATCGCTAAATAGAGACGAAATTGGCGATGGATAGGTCTTTTTTTCTTTTTTTAAAATTTTAAATTAACTGAAAATTTAGCGACGGATAACTATCCGTCGCAAAATAGTGACGGGTTATGTTTTTCCGTCACTATTTAGCGACGGATTAGTTACCCATCGCTAAATTTCCAGATATTTTTTTTTTTAATTTTGATGCCTGTTTTCATATTTCACCTGTTTCATTTTGATAAAATGTCCGATAGTAAATCCAGAATAATGAAATTGTTTTAATTAATCAGAAATCATTCGACAAAATACAAATTATCCGTACTGAAATGAAATATATCCGTACATATAGTTTAAAGTAAGAAGTCAGAAAAACATAAGTCCAAATCTAACTACCAGGCGGGGGTGGCTGGTGATGGAACGTGGCCATGAAAGCCTGCATCTGTTGCTGAAGACACTGGGTATCCTCATATTGCATTGTTGTCTAGCTAGCCGCTCCAGCTGCTGCCGGTGTTCCTCCTGAACTCTAGCTAGCTCCGCCTGTGCCTGTGCTTGTGCCTGTGCATGTGCCTCCACCTGTGCCGCAACCTGTGACTGCACCAACTCCGAGACCTGCTCCTGTGTGAAAAACACAATACACATGTACGAATAAACTGACAAATTAGATGTACACTTACCGATTTTCGGTAATCCGTAGCAACAGATCGCGACCCATAGTGGTGTCTGGCCACCCTGGTACCATCAGACGGCTCAGTCAGCCGGTTCTCTCTGTTCTGGGCCGCAATTTGCTTGGTCGCATCAAGCTACCAGTGCTTCTCCCAAAGCTCCCACTCCTCCGGTCCACACCATGCTGGCCTAACGCCCTTTCTTTTCATTTCATTAACCATATGCTTATACAAATCTGACCCCAGCGTCTCGAATGCAGGCCATATTTAGAGGAGCAATCGGTTGGGAATGAAGTATGTTTTCTATATTCCCAATTCCACACAACATCCAAATTACATAACGTAAACCAAGACATCAATTTAATAAGATAACACAACAAAACATATTCAATGGTGACTAACATATCTGTAAGATATTTTGTTAGAAATATCCGTTTAGATTTTGATCAGCAACATGATGACTTATCTTAGTCTCAGAAAGGTGATTAGTACTCTTGGTTCACTTGAACATTGTAAAAGAGGAAAACCACTAAGTATGATAGTCTAGCTAATCTTGTATAGGATGTTAGGTCTCAAAATGTAATTTTTATTTTATGAAGAAGACCAAGAAGAAGACATCCAAGCGAAGCTCAACGACATTGAAGACTTGAAGAAAAGCGCACAAGATTCTTGAATCATTGTTGGATATCTTAGCGGATATCTTAAAGACACGAATAGTTTCAAACAAACTGTGTCACAAAGAGATATCTGAGAAATAAGATACATATCTGAAAACAAGGAAAGTGTCCACAGATATCTCAAATTCATCTATAAATATCAACACTTAGACAGCTTGAGAAAAGACACAGAACCTTAGACACACGATCTCTGAATATCTTACTCTCTCAAAGCAACTTACTTATCCTCAAAGCTTTCTGTTGCGACCAAAGCTTTTGATCTTGAGTAAACACTGAAGTTCTAAGTGTCCTGATCCTAAACAAGCAAAGCTATCTATGAAGGAGTTGAATCAAAAGATCAACTATAAAGATTCATTCTCTTGAGCAGATATCATAAGACTTGGTCGAAAATCGAACAAGATACCATACTGTTGTAAAGTGTATTAAGTAACTTAGTTCACGAGCTATCGATTAAGCGAAAAGTTATTAAGACGCTCATCGACAACTCAACCAAAAACCAACACCATAAGCGGCGTGCGATCAGAAGTACTTAGTTTGAAAAATCGGGAATAACTCCAAGGTTCTGGAGTATAGGAAGTACTTGATTTGGGAAACTAAGGAATAACTCCAAGGTTATTGAGTATAGGAAGTACTTAGCTTGGGAAGCTAGGGAATAACTCAAAGGTTTCTGAGTATAGGAAGTACTTGGCTGTGAAAGCCGGGGAACAACTCAGGGGGAACATTTGGTTGGGAACCAATTGTTAAGAATCTTAGAATAGGATTATTGTAAGGAGAACTCAATTATCTGTTCTAGTGAATTATAGGTCTCTGATAGATCGAAGTGGATTAGTTGGAGGATTACGCCACCTCCAGATACCACTATACTTGCTGTGTTATTTACCTTTCTGTATTTACATTTCAGCAACACACACACACTTATTAACTGTTTCTGCACTTGTCTTTATTAAGTCTTCCGCACTCTGATTCTAAGTATCAGATATCTATTCAGATATCTGAGAAATAGTTGTTATCGACAAAAGTTTTAAAAGACTATTCACCCCCCTCTAGTCTTTTACTTTGCGTTATCTGGACCAACAAGTGGTATCGAGCGGGAGGTTCACCAAATATACCTTGAACCTAGATCCCCGGATAGGTGAAGGAACTTTGTCCACTTTGAGGACTATTTAATTTGTGTGTTAAGTGTGCGGTATGTCTCGAGTGATGCACCCGTTCTCAAACCAGAGAACTACGAGAAATGGAAAAATAACATGATGCTCCACCTTGAAGCCATAAGTGACGAGATGATCGAAGTAATAAAGAATGGCCCAATAGTCATTCAACAACTTAAGCAAGTCATGGAGGTTTCAAGTGGAAGAGACAGAGATCAAAGCGAAGGATCTTCACAAAGATCGTCGACTAGTGGAAGATCTCTTGGTCAAGTTATTTACGAACCAAAGCCCAGAACTCGGACATCGGAAGATGCCAAGAGGAATCGTCTGGATGGTCAAGCTCGTAACATCATCATCGGATCGACACGAGCACATACGATTAAATGGGGTGCTAAAAGCGAAAGTTGCACGGCAACCGATTGAAGAAAATCTGTCGGGCAGAAAACCAAGGAAAACAAGTTCGAAGTTCTAAAGTTGAAATTTCAAAATTTCAAACAAGGTCCCACTAAAACTCGGAAGAACTTGATTTCGGTTTACCACTCTCATGAGTGATATGGCGACGCAGGAAAGCAATAGATACTCTCGATGAGAAGATTAAGACTATTGTCGGAAGTCTTAACCACAACCGGAGCATACTAAATTCTTTTATTTTAACAAGGTATGCCAAATATCACTCGATGGAACTTTTCTCTTATCTTGCTATTGACTATGAGACAACTCGGAGAACAAACAAGCGAAAAGTTGCGAATGTTGCTCTAGTTACTCAAGGAACTTGAAAGAAGAAAAGCAAGGAGGAGATCGAGGATGCTCTTGCTTCAAAGCAAATGAGCAAATTTGTCGGTTGAGAAATTGAGAAGAAAAGCGAAAGAAAGTGAAAAAGCATCTGAGCTCAAACTATCACCGATACAAAAATATGCAAAGCTCATTGAACAAGCCCATTCGAAAGCATCATGTCTTGAGGAAGCGAAATTGGAAGCGATATCTGTTTCTATTGTCGAAACAGCCACTTCAAGAAGGATTGTCACGCCTCAACAAACTAAGGACAAAGACAAGAAAGATAGAAGAAAGCTTTGTTAATCGAAGAAAGAAAGAAAATCCAAATTCAATGGATGCTCTGAGGCGTTGAGCAGTTACGAAGATGACAATTCAGATGACTCAACCTTACCATCACCGTAATTATGTGGAGTTACTCATGATATAATCGACTTGCCCCAAGAAGAATGAAATGTGTGGGGTTCTTTGAAATTGACGGACATCTCCAACATAGAAAACTGTCTTATGGCTGATGAGGTAACACATACTTCTTTCTACACTTATGAAAGTGATGAAGAGGAAATAAAATATCTAGAAAATCTCAGAAAGGAACTTGATATCTATGAAAGAGAATTTCTAATGATCCGTGCGAGAACTGAAAATCTAGAGGAGGAAAAGAATTTTCTTGCAAAGGAAAATTCTCATTTGGTTAAGATATCTGAGAAAACGGACGCTGAAAATGCGTTTCTCAAAGCTCAGATATCTGAGACTGAAAAGTCACATAAAGAAGCATTGGCAGTACTTCAAAAGAAATATGAAGATCTTCTTTCTGAAAATAAGGAACTCAAGAAGAAAGAACTATCTTTTCAATCTTATGCCAAAGCTAGTGACACTCTTACTGAAGTACAATCTTACTTAAGAGATCCTTCAGAAAAAGAATGGACTTGGGCTGAATACACAGATAGATTGTTCTATCACTCTGAATAAGAGTAAGGAGAAAAGAACATTTGTAAGTACTCAGCAAGACGGTTCCCATGCAATCTATAGTATCGATGAAAAGACAAAGATTGTTGACAAAGGAAAGGCGATTCACTAAACCTTTGTGGGAAAAACAAGTCAAAAGCTGTTGATGCGTCTAAAAGAAACACAACACCGAAAAGTGTAAACACCAGCGATGATATGTCTCTCAAAAGGTAGAATTGCGAGGCGCAAATTCTCCCATGTCACTTTTTCTGGAAAGAAATTGGATCAACCAGAGACTAGCAAAGCTGCTGAGAAAAGATCTCAGATAGCTTCAAGTGCTCGAAACGGTATTGGCTACAAAGGCATCGAAAAACAACTTGCTCATGAGTACAAGCAGGAGCAAGAACGATAGCTGAAAGCTAGAATTGCTCAAAGCAATTATCAGAAGTGGAAGTTAAATCAAGCCACTGAAAATCTGAATGCCAGGGGTAGAAGAAATCTGGCAAGGAAGGCTAAGTTCTTTGAAAAGCAAACTCGGAAACTGACAGTATCTGAAAGCATCATATGGAGCACTTAGGAACACCAAGGAAGAAAATAATTCTTACTAATGATAACATTCATTCAAATAGAATTCCTCCTTACGTTCTGTCGACAAAAGCATATTTCAAAGAAATTCATTCAAAATGGATTCCTCTTTGGAAGAACTTTTAATTCGGCGGTTCCATCAAAGACATGAGAACCTAATCTCCATTTCTGTTGTATGCGAGAATGCCTCTGGACCAAAGCACAATGGCTATTTGATAGTGGATGCGGAAAGCACATGACGAGACAAAGCAAATCGGTTGATTACAAAGCTTGCAACACGGGACCGGATATCAGTTCTTTGGAGAATTAAATCCCTCTCTGGGATTTGGCGACGTCAAATTGGAGACTTTAACAATCACTGACGTATTACATGTTAAGAATTTGAAATATAATCTATTTAGCATGAGCGGTTTTGCGACGAGGGTTTTACTATAAAATTCAAAGCTAAATACTGCAAACTAATTGACAATGAGTCAAAGCAGACAGTCTTAGTTGGTCGGCGGAAAGGCAGTCTTTATGTTGCCGATTGGGCATCTGCCACAACTGAAGAATGTCTCATGGTGAGTCAATCTGGTCACACAGAAGAGCACTGGTTATGGCACAAAAGATTGAGTCACTTGAACTTCAAAACTCTGAATAGACTTGCCAAGAAAGAGTTAGTGGTTGGTCTTCCCAGAACATCTTTCAGAAAGGATGGTATCTATTACTGCCGGATGGGAAACAATCTAAGATCTCTTTCAAGTCCAAAATCAGACACTCTAGTGTTAGACCACTGCAACTTTTACACATGGATCTATTTGAATCATCTGTAACTAGTTATGCAGGAAAGAAGTTTGGTCTGGTTGTTGTAGATGACTTCTCAAGATTCACTTGGGTTGTCTTTCTGAAACACAAATCTGATGCCAGGGTGGAGATACCAAACTTGCTGAAAAAGCTTGAAGTCATGAAAAATGACAAGGTATCTCTGCAATCGAGCAGACCATGTCTTGAGTTTGTCAACCAGTACATAAAGGAGTTTTGTACCTGCAAAGGTATACAACACCAACTTTCCTCTGTAAGAACACCTCAACAAAATGGTGTTGCAGAAAGGAAAAACAGAACCCTTAAAGAAGCTGCAAGGACAATGCTAGCTAACACTGAAATAAGAGAAATTTATTGGGTTGAAGCTGTAAACACGACACTTTACACTCGAGCAGATGTTTGATAAACAAACACCATGACAGGACCCCCTATGAAATCTTGGTTGGTAGACCCCCTAATATCAAACATCTGAGAGTATTTGGATGTAGATGTTTTGTTCTAAACAATGGGAAAGATTATCTGAGAACATTTCAACCAAAGGCAGATGAAGGTGTTTTTCTTGGCTATTCCGCAAACAGCAAAGCTTACAGAGTTTACAACAAAAGAACAAAGAAAAATGAAGAATCAGTTCATGTTGTATTCTATGAAGGAAATAAGAAAACACCTCCTATTGATGAACTCTCAGGAAGGTTCAAAGAATTATTACTGAGGGATTCTAAAGAAGAATCCTCAGAAAGGAAAAACATCATTATGGAAAGTGAGGATGACTCTGACGTAGAAAAGCTTGAAAAGCCTAGTAACAACAAGATGACTCACAAACATGATGAGGAATTTCCTATGAGTTTTCCAGAAATGGAACAGGTTACTGAGAACCATCATGAAGAGGTATCTGAAAATAAGAATGCTGAAATGCATGTTTCAGATATCTCTAACACTGAAAAAGTGTCAGATATCAATGACATTTCCCATATGTCAGATATCCCAGATACTGAAAAAGTATCAAATCAAAATCTTAGTGATTCACATTCAGATCACTTGGATATTGATCCTACTACCACTAAACCTATGATGAGATGGATCAAAGATCATCCTACAAAGGATATAATTGGACAATTAATCGGTGTTAGGACTAGGAAGCAATAAGTGAAAATGCTAACTCTCTTTGGATGTTTCATCTCGAATATTGAACCTAAAATATAGAAGAAGCATTAGGAGACCAAGACCGGATCTACGCAATGCAAGAAGAGTTGGATCAATTTGAGAGAAACAAAGTCTGGAAACTGGTTCCATTTATAGAAGGAATATCTGTGATTGGAACTAAATGGGTTTTCAGAAACAAGATGAATGAGTCTGGTGAAATAACCAGAAACAAAGCAAGATTGGTTGCCAAGGGATTTACCGGTGAAGGCTTAGATTTTGACGAGTCATATGCACCAGTTGCAAGATTGGATGCAATAAGACTCTTTCTAGCCTTTGCAGCTCATAAAGATTTCAAAGTTTATCAGATGGATGTCAAAAGTGCATTCCTAAACGGTGAACTTGTAGAAGAAGTTTATGTTGAGCAACCACCTGGCTTTGAAGTTTCCTCAGAAAGTAGAATGGTCTATAAACTGCAGAAAGCTCTGTATGGACTGAAACAGGCTCCAAGAGCATGGTATGACACTTTGGCCAAGTACCTTCTGGAAAATGGTTTCAAGAAAGGTGAAGTTGATAAAACTTTATTTACCTTAAATCATGATGGGAAACTACTCTTAGTTCAAGTATATGTTGATGACATCATATTTGGATCTAAGGACAAGCAACTTTGTAATGAATTTGCAAATCTCATGAAAAGCAAGTTTGAGATGAGCATGATGGGAGAAATGAATTATTTCCTAGGATTGCAAGTCAAGCAACTCAATGATGGAATATTCATTAGTCAAACAAAGTATGCAAAAGATATGCTCACAAAATTCAATCTTAAGCCTTACGAAAGAATGCTAAGATACCTATGAGCATTGGAACCAAAATGACCTATACTGAATCAGATAAGAGTGTTGAAGAACATAAGTATAGGAAATTGATAGGTTCACTACTTTACCTCACTGCAAGTAGACCTGATATTCAATATGCCGTTGGAGTATGTGCAAGATTTCGACAAATCAATGCAAACACACTACAACATTGCTATGAAAATATTAAGGTATGTAAAAGTACGATAGATGTAGGATTGTGGTATCCTAAAGAAAGTGGATTGAGTTTATTTGGGTACTCGAATTGATTATCTTTGGATCATTGCTTGATAGGAAAAGCACCTCGGGAACTTGTCGGTTTACGTACTAGACTAATCTCATGGTTTAGTAAGAAGCAAAACTCAATTGCAACTTCTACCACGGAGGTGAATATATTGTCTTTGGTTGTTGTGCAACACAAATTATGTGGATACAACAACAACTTAAAGACTATGGACTCGATGAGAAGAAAACTCCCATTTTACGTGACAACACAAGTGCTATTGCGATTACACGTAATCCTAAATTTCATGCGAACAAAGCACATTGATGTTAGACATCACTTCATCAGAGACCATGTTGAAAAAGCAATATAGAGATACTCAAGATTGGCATGAAGACCAACTTGAGATATCTTCACTAAGCCACTACAAGAAAGTAGATTCTTAGCCTTAAGACATAGTCTTGGACTAATGGAACTACCAATGACCGAAAGAGTTCAGTATCTGAAGCGGGCAACGGAGAAGAGGTATCTGAACGGAAACCCGGAGAAGAGGTATCTGGAACAGGCAACCAGAGAAGAGGTATCTGGGCATTATCCGAGAAGAAAGAGAAATGGAGCAGGTATCCGTAAGTCAAAAAGGCTAAAGCAAAAAGATAGCTTAAGATCTACAGGCAGAACTCGGATATCTGAATCACTCTATAAGCAGGGAACACAAAGAGAATAGTATAACTATCTGCGATCAACTACTCTCTTGAAACTCGCATTATTTCTATCTTGATGAAAAACTTGGAAAAATCCTAAGTATAAGATGATTCGATCTGAGCAGTGTCCTTGGTCATACAATTGTGATTCGGATAGCAAGTCGCCAAAACTCATTAAATGGGCACAATTACACTTGTTGATTGTGATCATTCTTTGAAGAAGCAATGGTGACCCTCGATGAAGTTAAGCTATTGATCTGCATGCGGTGGAAATTAATTCACGATAAATAGTGGGTATTGAAATTCGGACATGGCCACTAAGCATTTAATGCGAACTAGCTTTTGCTCACGCTTTTTGCAAATTACGAATCGTACACAAAATCAATTTGTATGTATTTGCATTGGAATTCAATCTATATATATATGATTTTGGCAAATGAAATCACTTTTGCCTAATCCAAATTTCATCTTACAAGAATAGCAAATCCTTCTCTTGATTCTCTTGACCCTATACAATCTCTGCAAATCAAGATTAAGTTTTTCCGAAAGAATCAACGAATCAAATCTCTTTCAAACACCAATTTCAAATCCTACACTATATAAAGAGATGGCCTCCAAGAACACTTCAACACGAAATCCCAATCCTCCACTGATGCTGGAAAAGCAAACACGAGTTGGTTATTGTAAACAATCATTTGGTAGGAATTTTAATCGACCATTGGACTTCAAGTCACGTAATGATTTGGGGTGGTGCCATGGTTGAGGAATACCTCTCTGCTGCAATAGAAAACCAAACCGACAAAATTGATTCTTGACATGCTTGAAAGGCACAAATCAAGGGTTTCTATCGCCGCCAAGTGGAATTTCATCACTCGATGTGTTGGAATTTTACAACAACTCCAGGATTATTTCCTGTGTATCTGAAGGCACTGAAATAGTGTCTATCAAAACCTTAGTCCAAGGAAAGGAAATCCTTCTGGACTTAACAACCTTCTGTAAGTTGTTTGAGGTTCAAAATCTTGGAAAGGATTTTGAAATAAACACCAAGGATGATGAACTCCTTGAAGGTGTTAAAGAACTTTACAGTGACGTGTGTGATCTTGAAAAATCAGATACACCCATTGAGTTCAAACTTGCTGACATCCGAACCAGACATCTGTTGGTTCACTGGGATGTACTGGCTTGCATTCTTCACAGATGCTTTGATGGTCTACAAGGAGGTGCAGACCAGATAAGCCAAGAACGATGGATCATGATGTTCTTGCTAAATCAACAAGACAAAAATTTGGAAAACCCTTTTAAGCGGGAAAATGCCTTCATGAAATTCGTGAAGAAGATTCAAGGCTTGAGCCTAAGATTGTCAAAGGACTAGCTGAGCCAAAGGCCACGATGGGTTATGGTCGAAGATATGCTACTTCTTTGGAAAAGCTTGGCATTGAGCTCGGAGAGGCCAATTTGAAATAGCCAACAGTAACCTACTCTACAAATATGAGTATACAAATCTGATGAAAAAGGTTACTGGGTCTCAGAAAGGTCCTAAGAAGCGAAAATCTGAAAAGATATCTGAAGAAAAGGTTGCGACCAAGAAGCCCAGAATTTCAAGAAAGAAGTCTGCTGGCAAATCAGAAGACACACCCAAAGAGGTTGTCAATTCTCAGATATCTGCAGGCATTGCCGATGAACTGATAATGGCAGATGAACTCATCAATGCTGCAAAAGAGTTATCAACTACTGAACAAGTAGACTCAGCAAGAGAAAGTGCTTTCAGAAATGTTGCGACTAATGCAGAAAGCCTTGCTGATGAACTCATAAATGCTGCCAAGAGTGGTGAAAAGCACCAAGCCCCATCTACAGAAACCGCAGGAGTTATGGACCAATTAGTTCCTAATGCTGATGAGAGCTCTGACGATGAAGATAATGAATTAGTCATCTCTCAAGTCCTAGAAAGAACAAAGAGGGCTAAGGTTACTGAAAAATGGCGGTGATAAGGTATCTCAAGAAGAACCTACACCACAAAGTTCTTTGAGACTATAGCAAAGGTTGTTGGTGCAAACACATCATCAGGGAATGCTTCTCTTGAACAACTTCACAAAGCCCTGATGAGTGGTATTTTAGTGCTGGCAGATGCTGATGGAAATGCCACATCTAAAAATCTGGAAGAACCTTCTACTGATCAATCTTCTGCTTCCAGACAACCACAACAGCCACAAGTGGTTGATGAAATGGTAAATGAACTCCATTTTGAATTACCAGCAATCTTGTATCTTTGAAGAAAATCAGAATTGGCGGGTTCCCCAAATCAATGAGAGGGATCAAACTGAGACATTAACTCAGAATGATCAATCAGGGGAGGCAACTGAGTTGCACACTCAGGAAAGGTGTGAAATACCAGAAACTTCAAACAAAGAAACTGCACTAGGACAAGACGACCAATGTATAGAAAGGTCACAAGTTCCAGAGACCAATCGACTGGCCTTCGGGTAAATGACTGGTTTAACTCTTACCTTGTGAAAAATTTTATACTTATAAATCTTGTTTCCTCATAAGAATTTCTTTTTTACAGGCTGAGTTAGAAACTCAGAAACAAGAGGAAGCTGAGAAGCTTGCCTCAGATACTGAAAAAGAGGTTCCTTCAACCTTAACTCTTGAGAAATCTGTGCCTGTGCCACAGGTAAATGATTCTTAAAGAGAACTAATTTTTCAGTAAAAATGTTTATGTGCTCATTCATGATAAATGTTTCTAACAGGCTCCAACTGAGATGGAAGAAGATAAGGCAGAAATGCCAGAGACAAACCCAGAAACCAACAAGGTTTCTGAAGACACATCACTGAGCCTTCAAACTTGAAGGTATATGATAATCAAGTGACAAGTATTCTTCATCTTGGGTTATCCTTTATCTCTTCTAATATTCAATACTTTCTACTTACAGGCTATTTCAGAAGTAGAAATGCAAGGGGATAAAGTTGCGACTTCCCCTGCATTAATGGAAATTTATGAAGCCCCCAAGGCAACATCACTCGAAAGAACACCAGACACTGCACAAGTTTCTGAGAAAAATGAATCTGAGCTTCCTATTGAGGAAGTAAGTAGCACAAATCAGAATTCATTAAAAGCATATTTGCATAGATTCTTTCAAACTATTTCCTAAGTATTGTATTTCTCTGAGGTTCAAGAAAGAAAGGTTGATGAGGACCAGACTTCCAAGTCTCCACCTCACAACAAGATAGCTGAGACACCAATTGTCTCAGTAGAACAAGTATCTGAGCCTGATGTTCATACTCTGGTAACTCAGAAACTAAACTACACTTCTACTCAGATATCTACAAAAGTTTTGAAACTCACTCAAAACTCTTTCTTTCAGGCTCAAACAGATGCAAAGCAGGTTCCCATTGAAGAAACAAGGGACCTACTTCACTTCTTCAAAGCTCACACCCTGCCAAAGCATATTCAATGCTTCAAGAAATGGCAGAAGTTAAGGTGCTCTGATCTCTCTGAAATATTGAGAATCACTGCTCAACCAACCAGACGAGCACGAGCTCTTGACCTGGAAACATATGTCCAAGCAATGTTCCTTACAGAACAATATACAGTTGCGACTCTACTACATAAGGACTTTTCCAGAGAAGTGGCGCATAGTTTGATACATGCCTTTGAACAGGCAGATGGTCAGACAAGATTACAGATGGCATTCAAGCCAGTCCTGCCCCAGACCCTGCAGTTTATACCTTCTGAACAAGAAGAAGTTAATGGGCAGAAGATCACTATCCCGGAAGTGATCAATCTTGTATCTGAAGATGATGAGGAGGAAGAAATGAATGAAAATTACTTTGATGAACCTCCCACTGACCATCACCAAGAGGATGATAATGACAAAAAGGATGATGATGATGCCCCTGCACTGTGGACGGAGGAATTTCACAGAGAAACAATGCCTCAGCTGCTGAAAAGCAAACTGAGAAGACTTCACAGAAATCTCCGTCTTCATCACCTCAGAAATCTACTCATCCATCTTCTAACCAACACGCAGTTACTACTGAACAAGTAGTTGAGCTCTCTGAGGAAACCAATCAGAAAATATTAAACACTCAGACCAGAAGTGCTCAACTCAGACAACTGTTGGAAGAAGAACAACAGCTCCATCTTCAACTGGAAGATCAAATAGCTAAATCCAGAGATAAGATTGATCAACTACAAGATCTATACTTAGAAGAAATGATTGCTTACTCTGAGGTTAAAGAGCTACGGGATGCTGTGCAAGAGATCACCAAAGAACTCGATACTGAAGAAGAATCTGACGTCAAGCATGATGCTAAGGCTGCATCATCTTCGAAAGAAGTACCATCCTCCTCCCAGTAAGGAAAGAAACCAATCTCTGAGATGGTTGTTGGACTTGATACGATCGATGAAAATGTCCAAGAGGATGAAGATCAACTTTCGATCCTCGGATGATGAAGAAGACAAGACTTTGGCGAACACCGCCATGAACATTTAGCGGTTTCTCACTTGAAAAGGAAGTTGATTGCTCTACAATATTCAACAAACCGCCAAACGTCCACTCCATGAATACATGAGCAGTACGCAATCGCTACTCTAAACAAGGAAATGTCTTCACAAAACAAGGAAGTAATTGCCTCCGTCCCCTCTGAAATGAGAAAGTTCACTGAGCTCATCACTCAGAGAACAACTAGCATGGTCATTGCTCAGAAAGATCTGGGAATGATAAGGGACGATGATGTGTCTTTAGCTGAAAAAGCTTTTCAAGAGGCAAGATACATCTTTGGAAGCAGATGCCATCCTAGGCCCATTGGCAGAGCTCACTGATAAGGACAATGGACTTATCAAGCAAAATCAGGAGCTCAAAGCCGAACTTCAGAAGTTGGTCAGTGCCTATAATTATCTACAAGGGCACTTCAACTCTCTCTCAGATTCCTTTATGAGACTGAGTAATGACAATGACTAAGGGAAAGAAAGTACAAATCTGGACCTCAAAGTCGGGGAATGGGAAGAAGGAGATGAAAACAAGAAGAAATCTGAGTCAAGTGCGGCTCGAAGGAAGAAGAAAAACTTCCACCACCAATCGTAATCAATGAACCCTCCTCAAGCCAAGCTGCTTTGCAAATAGTAGCTGCTTCCCAGAAACCCACTGAAGGAACCAAAATGGTAACAAGGGCCATGGCACAGAAACCTCCAAGGAGTACCAAGGCTCCAAGGAGAAGACAAGTTAGATGGATTGATGAATCTTCTGAAGAAGAAGAAGAAGAAGAAGAAGAAGGTCAAATCAAGTCCCTGGGCAATGAAGAAGGCTGTGAAACTCTCACAAGATCTAATCTTGATGATGATGAAGAGACTGATGAAGATGAAGCTCCTCTTCACAGAAAAAGGAAAATTGAATGCCTAACTGAGCCCATAGCTGCAAAGCCTTTGGCAGCAAAAACTCCCTCTGGAAATACCAAGTCTATCCAGGGTGGTAGTTCTTCAAGCAACAACCCCAAAGAGAATTCAAGACAGAAAAGGAAATCGAGAGTGAGCAAAGACAAAGTCAACTTCCACTCGGGCGGAAGAAGCGAAATAGAGTATGTGAAGTATGACAATGATTCCTCTCTCTGTGTGCATCAATCAAAAGAATGGCTATTGGATTACGGGCCAAGCATCTATTGGTAAATTCAAGATTTTCAGAACCAATCCATAAACAACTCATGGCATGGAGAAAGAATAAACCTACCTTGATCAACACCAATCACATCAAAGCATGGTTGGATTTTGAAGTTGTCAAGAGAACTAAAGCCATGAAGAAGGACCTCTCTGATGACTGTCCATATGGAAAGCCAGATGATGTGCACAAAATTCTGAATATCACAGGAACAGGCACAAGACCAAGACTTCTTGTGGAACCCATGAGTCGTTCTATCGGCGGAAGATCAATACAAGGTGACATCGGATATCGAAGATTATCTACTGAATACTTCAAGCTTTAGATATCGAATAGAGCATGCTGGAAGTGGGAAAAGTACCTATGGGTCAAGCATTTTGCCAAGAAAAATCCTACCAAAACTACAAAGAGGTGCATGGATTTTCCGAGACACGAGATGCTTGTCGAACTCTTCTCTATGATTATTCGATGACATCAAAAGGTTTGGAGATAGGAAATTTGCAAACCGATCCATAGAAATCTTGTTGAAGACTTGAAGATTGAAGACTTGAAGACTAGTTCTTTAGGATGTTTACTTGGAGCTTGGTTACTCTGTTGTCCTAATTTACTATGTAGTTTTGTATTTTTTCTTGTCGAGCTTAAGCGTATCATGTATTGAAGTTATCGTAAACTTTAGTTGTAACTTATCTCAAGAACTTACTCTCGGATAGTATTCTATAAAAGATAACTTGTCGAAAGATCACACCTTGTGATTTGGTTGATGTCTACTTTCCGCACTTAATTATATGAATTGAAAGATCTTAAGAAATGATTAAGTGGTGGATTGTTTCCTCATCCAGTTGTAATAGGAAGATAGTCATCGTTGGTGATCAAAATGGGGAAATTTGTTAGATATTTTGTTAGAAATATCCGTTTAGATTTTGATCGACAACATGATGACTTATCTTAGTCTCGTAAAGGTGATTAGTACTCTTGGTTCACTTGAACATTGTAAAGAGGAAAACCACTAAGTATGATAGTCTAGCTAATCTTGTATAGGATGTTAGGTCTCAAAATGTAAATTTAATTTTATGAATAGAAGACAAAGAAGAATACATCCAAGCGTAAAGCTCAATGACATTGAAGACTTGAAGAAAACTGCACAAGATTACTGAATCTGTTGTTCAGATATCTTAGCCAGATATCTTAAAGACACGAATAGTTTCAAACAAACTGTGTCACAAAGAGATATCTGAGAAATAAGATACATATCTGAATACAAGGAAAGTGTCCACAGATATCTACTCTCAGATACCTTGAGCTTTAACCACGTTTCTGAAAGAGAAATATATATTGCAAACAAAGTTGTTTCAATAAACACAAGTGGTATCTGAAGAATGAAGATAAGGACGTACAAAGAATCAGATAACACTAGTCTCTGATACAAAGCATAGTTCCGTTAACTCTGAGGACAAAAAGTATAGTACAATGCATTTAATGCACGGACAGAGATGTCTGAATAAAAGCAACGGCAGCTTCTGAGAAGAAGACAAAACCTGCTAAAGTACTATACACAGATATCGATAGTTTTGAGCCTAACGGATACTATTCAAACGGCACTCAAATTCATCTATAAATATCAACACTTAGACAGCTTGAGAAAAGACACAGAACCTTAGACACACGATCTCTGAATATCTTACTCTCTCAAAGCAACTTACTTATCCTCAAAGCTTTCTGTTGCGACCAAAGCTTTTGATCTTGAGTAAACACTGAAGTTCTAAGTGTCCTGATCCTAAACAAGCAAAGCTATCTATGAAGGAGTTGAATCAAAAGATCAACTATCTGAGATTCATTCTCTTGAACAGATATCATAAGACTTGGGTCAGTAAAATCGAACAAGATACCATACGCTGTAAAGTGTATTAAGTAACTTAGTTCACAGAGCTATCTGATTAAATGAAAAGTTATTAAGACGCTCATCTGACAACTCAAACCAAAACCAACACCATAACTGGCGTGGAGTACAGGAAGTACTTAGTTTGAAAAATCAGGGAATAACTCCAAGGTTACTGGAGTATAGGAAGTACTTGATTTGGGAAACTAAGGAATAACTCCAAGGTTATTGAGTATATGAAGTACTTAGCTTGGGAAGCTAGGGAATAACTCAAAGGTTTCTGAGTATAGGAAGTACTTGGCTGTGAAAGCCGGGGAACAACTCAGGGGGAACATTTGGTTGGGAACCAATTGTTAAGAATCTTAGAATAGGATTATTGTAAGGAGAACTCAATTATCTGTTCTAGTGAATTCTAGGTCTCTGATAGACCGAAGTGGATTAGTTGGAGGATTACGCCACCTCCAGATACCACTATACTTGCTGTGTTATTTACCTTTCTGTATTTACATTTCAGCAACACACACACACACTTATTAACTGTTTCTGCACTTGTCTTTATTAGTCTTCCGCACTCTGATTCTAAGTATCAGATATCTATTCAGATATTGAGAAATAGTTGTTATCGACAAAAGTTTTAAAAGACTATTCACCCCCCCCCCCCTCTAGTCTTTTACTTTGCCGTTATCTGGACCAACAATATCACCCAAGTTCAACGGCTAACATACCACTTACATATAGTGGCTAACATACCACTCACATTGTCCTAAAATTTACTAACACAGTCGTGACTAACATATCACCCAAGTTCAGTGGCTAACATACCACTCACATGCAGTGGCTAACATACCACTCACATTAAAACAACGATTATAACAACAAATAAAGGAATGTCAGATTTAAACTTACCCGCAACTCATTAAAGTACTCATGCTTCAGCCGGTCCGAGATCTTCGACCACTTCTCGCCCCCTGCCCTGGCATCTCCCTCTTGCCCCTGATGATCTCACTGAGTTTATTGCTAGCCTCTGGAGGCCATATGTTGTTATCAATGTATAAGATATAAGAAACGAATATTAATTAGTATAGTACAACAATGATGTGACATAAATTATGTTAAGTTATGTTCTATATACAAATGCATAATATTTATTTCGATCTACCGTTCGGGAACAACACAAGCTTCCCATCCCACTTAGCTTTGACCACAATCTCGGTGAACGGACACCCGTCATCTGGAAAGTTACCCCAGATCGATGTCGAGCCCCTGCTCGAACTCGGTGGGGTCTCAGGAACTGCAGACCGACTGCTCTGACTATCATGACCCTCCTGCTCGTCTGACTCTGACCCTCTTGCTCGACAACCATCCGACTGGCTACCAGCAGCCAACCTACTGCATGTGGGAGGAATGTAGGTGGGTTTCCTTTGTCCCGGCATTTGCAAAAACATGCAACAAATACAGGAAAAATGTGTTAGTATACAACTACATGTAAAACATATATACATTTGACTCATAGTAAATCACAAATACTTGGTATTATCAACAATTAACTAACTATATACATATTAGATGATTAACCTGACACGTCTGAATTTATTAGATTTATAACTATACGCATTACATATTGAATTTCATTACAATTCCAATTCCTAACTATAATTGCATTGTTAACTATAATACGTTCCAAATTTCATGAATTACATGCATTTTACGTTTAAAGTTTTTTTTTATAAATTTCAAATTTCCATTACAATTACGAATTATAAATTAAAACAGTAGTAATTCTTTCTAAGTTAAGACGAGCCAATTATACTACAACCACCAAAATCACTAAATGGTCTTCAAAAACTCAACCAAATCTCACTAATCCTACTACATATACGAAAATATCAAATTAAATACCATACATACTTACAAACATTCTAACAATTCAAATTGACCTAAATCTATCAATTAATTAAACAACCTCAAGCTTAACCCACTACTTAATATAAGCTAAACTAGCTAGTACAAACTTCTAAAAACATACAATAGCTCGGAATTAGCAAAAATCCCAAATTTAACAAAGTAAGGGTTTTAGACTAATACCTTCAATTACGAGAAAAATAGCCGAAGAAAGATGAAATTGAATGGCCACCCGAGTCCCTTGTTCCACGAGCTTCGAAAACAGTCCAAGATTGGCCGGAATGGTGGAGTTTTGGTCGGAATTGGAAGTTGAACGAAAATGGCGAAGAGAAGAAGAAAAGAAGAAGCAGAATCGAAATGGGGAAGAAAGAGGGCTCTGCCCGTTTTTAAGACAGGTAACGACGGATAGATTATCCGTCGCTAAATAGCTACGGATAGTCTATCCCGTCGTTAGTTTTAATTTATTTTTTTAATTAAATATTTAACGACGGATAATCTATCCGTCGTTAAAATACTATTTTTGTTTTTTTCAAAAATCAAAAAGTCAACAAATACTAACGACGGATAGGGCTTTAAAGTTGACCGATTGGTCACTCTATCCGTCGCCCCATTCCGTCGTCAAACAACAGATTTCTTGTAGTGAATGTGATGCAATTATTGAAGAAAAGGAAAAATAAGGATTTTCATCCTTCCATTTTCATCATCTATAAATAGAGGGCATCCTCCACCAAAATGAAGGAGAAGAGAAGAGAAGCAAGAGAAGAGAAGGAAGACCACAAGTGAAGAGCAAGAGCCCAAAATCCTCTCATCCTCTCAAGATCTGCCTTTGAAGTTCGAAGAAACATTCAAGAAGTTCATCCGGCAACTGAAGAAAAGCCTACGTCTAATCCAAGCAAAGTACCCGCACACTTGGAGAAACGTTATTGTAAGATCGACCACTGTAAAGGAAGATCAAAATCCAAAAGCCCTGAAGAAGCCCGAGGAAAGTTCTTGAAGTTCTTCACCAAATTCAAACAAAAAACAACGTTAGATTCAAGATCAAGCAGAGAAGCCCTTGAAGAAACATTTTCCGAAGGCTAAACTTCCATTGCTGAAGATCAAAATCCAAAAGCCCTGAAGAAGCCCGATCAAAGTTCTTGAAGTTCTTCATCAAATTCAAGCCAAAAGCGACGTTAGATTCAAGATCAAGCTGAAAAGTCCTTGAAGAAACGTTTCCTGAAGGCCAAACTTTCTCTCCAGAAGATCAAAGGCCAAACACTTCCAAGTTCGCCCCAAACACTTCCAAGTTCGCGATTTGATTCGAGATTAAGCCAAGAAGCCCCCGAATCATCGTTTCCTCGACCTTGAAGTCATAAAATCCTAGAGCGAAGACTTTGACGATCCAAGTTCGCCGTATTAGAAGACTAGAATCAGAGGATTGTAATAGAGAATTGTACCCGCATTCATCAAATCAATAAAATTTTATTTGTGCAATTTTACTTGCTACAGACGGCCTTGTGCGCATTCGAAGAAGACGGAACGTCTTCTGCGTTTGATCTGTAGCGACTTCAACTTGGTTAATAAAACCAGTCTTGAAAGGCTCTTAGCTATTTTATCTAAACTCCATAAAATATGAAATAGTTTATTTTTTGGTACAAGTCTCCAAATAATAGTTTTATGTTTTATAAAGAATTGGATAAGAGCCTGTTTACACAACAATTTAGCTAAGGCCTTGTTTGTCTGCAACATAAGTTACTGTAGCAACTTATTTGGTCAACGAATTTTCAGCTTAAAGGGCCCAAATGTAATTGTTTGACTAACGGGTATCCATCTGTGAGAATGGCATCTAACAAGGGTATATGTAATTAATCCAATAATAAATAATCTCAACTTTACACACAAAATACATATTTTACCACTAAAATTATGCTCTTTTCCACATTTTTCATTCTTTATCATTACTTACTTTTAACCTAAAACTACGCGTCAACATTAATGTATGAAGTTATCCGGTTGAGGTACAGCCCCGAGTAGTATTATTACTTCTCCAATGAATATATAAGTAGACATCTCCAAAGAATTTTAAAAGCCACACAAAGAATGATAATATGCCTGTCTGTACCAGTTCAAAATTTATATAACTTCACTATACAAGTTTTTCCAGATTGCTCATGCCTGATTAGATAATGTAAAGGCTCTCACTTTCGTATGCGACTTATGAGAGTCGAACTGCTGACTGAGACACAAGCGGTTCACTGATTTCGAGTAGTTCATTACACAGACCTGTGAAAACATTGTCCCCTGTTTCAATATGTCTGAACTTGATAAGAGCTGACGGAACAAGATCCTCCGCTTCCAGAGGGACTCCAGGAGAATGTGGCAATACTCGGCGTTTGATCAAAACTGGATGGAGAAGCTCAAACTCTATGCTTGGATCTTTCAGTGCCGAGCTCACAAGCTGCAGAAAACGAAAGGCAAATTAAATTAGACAAGAAGATGACACATGGCGATGAGATAAAGCTGATGAATTGATCAAAGTTCCGCCTAAGATATATATTTTGGCACCTTAAATTAGTAAACGTTTCAGGTATATGATTTAAGATGTTTTAGAAACATTATCAAGATTTACTATGAACTTAAGAGATAATTTTAAATCATTTCTTTTTCATTTTGGGCATAATTATCAGCAACGTAACACATGATACACAGAAGGCAATGCATGCTTCTTTTCTTTGATGAGCACAAAATCTGCATATTCTATCATCAACTCGAGAAGCAGCATAGCATTTAGCAGCTCAAAGAGACAACACAAATTTCTGATTCCGACTTTTGGGGTGCGATTTCATTTTTGGAATAAAATGAGAAAAAGGATAATTGCTCAAGTACGTATATGCAATGTAAAAGATCAACTTTTATGTGCATGTTACAAAACCAGGCATGCAAAGTAGACCAGACATGCATGGAGACTTTAACTGAACGGAGGAGATTTTTTAGTGCAAAATTATACTTCACAGCATAACAGAAAAGGCAATATAGACCGAAAACAACTTAAGTGTAAAACTTGCGGTTCCAAAGAAAATATGGTTCAATGCATGCAAACATATGTCCAAAAGATACAGATATCCAAATTTCCTTTAGTAAATGTTCAAGCGTTCAGAGGTTTCTACTGCTTAAGCACTTCCGGACAGTTTAAACTTTACACATGTTTCTAGAATACTTTTAGACAATAACTAGACAACAGTTTCCATTAAATAACCAGAAATGGAACAAAAACTAGAAGTGAGGGTAGGGTGAAGCTCTTTGTGGGACGACAAAAATGGTAAAACGGGAAGTTTATCATGGGGCGGAGGAAGTATATTCCTATTGCTAACTTAATTTCGGGAAGTTTAAACATTTAACCTGTTTCCAGAAGTTGATTCTCAAACACCTACTTCTGACCAGTTTTGTAAACATTACCTACTTTTACTTCTCTAATTAAATTCTACAGACTAGACTTCTGAAGTTCTACTTCACATGTATCACAAAACATTCTGTTACTGAAGGGATACTGTTTAAAGTAAAGCAAGTAGGATCAACCTCATATAAGGCCCCTGTAAGCTCTAATGGGGAAAAGACAGCTTGAAGTACCACTCCATCAGGAAACTGTATCCTGATGATAGTTCTCTTATACCGCCTTCTTGCAGCTTGTGCCTGCTTTTCTCTGTATGATTTAGGTATTAAAAGCTTGGACTCCTCTAGCTTCTTTCTCCTCATATCAGCCTCCCTTTTTACTTCTTCAGCTGTAAGATTGTAGAAAGAATCCGGCAGCTCAATTTTTGCAGCTACATTTTCAGGGACGGAAAAGAATACTCGAATCTGATGACAAGAGCACAAATTATAAGATGGTGCGTGAATGATAGAATTGAGATAATACACTCTTTGGCATTCAATGGAAATTGATAACATGCCACCACAACATACTCCCTACTGAAATTACAATGCATATCTCCAATGATTACAATACACAGAATGTTTTTATATGGGAATATAAGTAAATTAGACTGTCGTGAAGCTCATTAGAGAAGTGCAGAGGCAGGTGGTGACAGCCTTGATTCAACTGAATAATAAACTAAGCACGAAAAAAACCAAAATAACAAAATCATGACTGACGAGCCTATTCAAAATAATGCTATCATTAAGGATCTCCAAACTATAAGCAAGTACAACTACCCAAAATGCATCATAAAATGGATGGCACAGCGCCTGCTAAGGATCAATAGTTTGACTTTAACCTACACACTTTTTCAACCAAAAGGGCAAAGCTCATGTGGTTAGTGCTCCACGGCTGACGGGGATGGGAAAGGGTGATCTATGCACAAAGCCTTATCCTTGCATTTCTGCAAAGAGGTTGTTTCCAAGGATTCTGTGACAAACAGGTCACCAGGGCCCCAGCACTCGCATATTCGTTAGACCTGGTTCTCCATCACTCAATTTTTTTCCTGAAGGATCTCTTCTGAAGGTATCCAAAAGCACCTTACAGCTATTTCCGCCTAAAGGAGTGGATGTTATAGACTCATAAATTGGATAACTGACTCCAATATGGTAGTGCAACTTGACGAAACTGATTTGACTTTCAGAATAATTTCATGCATAATTGTGCAAGTAATAATAGTCAAACAGCAGGATCATCATCAAACTTGTGCAACTACTCAAGGTAACAATTTACAGTATGTTGGTCACTTGGCTTGCCGTTCATATAATGCATACAGCTCTGGTTGCTGGTTGGGCGGGCTCAATGGCTTTGTATGAATTCCATCAGAGAGAGAGATTAAATTATAGATAAGATTAGCATACGATATCGATGGTTCAACGACAAGATTACAAAGTTATCTTATTCGAGCAGTTACATATTTATTATATTTATTTTGTTTTTTGAAAGAAGAATGTAGGATTTGCCGATATTGGCAAATTTTATTCTCTTTCCTACCTATACATAAAAGCCCGTGATTGTGCTTGTTGAGCATCTAAAACATCCACTTCACAATGATATTCACTCTCCAATCATTGGCTTTATTTATAGGTAGAAGAAGAGAACAAGAATTGCATATATTCTACAAATCTTGTTTCTCAAAACTACATAATGTTATCATTAATGCATATGCTAATCATATGCTTCTCCTTTATCTTATCTTTAGTACGCTCCCGCCAAGTATGCAGAATTTTGAGGCAGTCTATCCCCGCCAAAATGAATTTAAATTGCGGACTGATACAAGAGTTGTGTTTCCATGCTTTGGGAATAGATAGGTCTATTTTTAGGCTTTCAGCCAGATTGTCGCCTACATCTTGACGAAGAACACTCTCCTATCAATCCTTGACCTAACTGAGGCTGAGATTTCAATAGTGGAATTTCTTCAGCCTAACTGCGAATGAACTTGTTGGATATGACTGCACGCTTGACATAACTGCCGCATGTTTGGAGTGTTCAAAGTTTGTGCATAGGACAGGTAATATTGGACATACATTGTGAGCAAAAGAAATGAGAAAAAATTAAAGAATCTGATGGAATAAGAGTTTGGAGATATAACTGAATGAAGCATCAAAAAAAAAAAAAAAAAACGCTGCCACAAATCACCGAAATTCTTTTTCTTTGATGTTTTTTGTTTATTCAGAAGCTCAAGGGTGAGATTTTTTCCTTTTCAAAAAAGAAACGAAACAAAAACAAAAGGCATTCCCAAGAAATGAGACACCTAGAGGCGAGAACTCGTTTGTATGAACAACGGTGATCGGCGAAATAGATGACATGACAACTGGCACTTGATAACAAAAGGAAATGACATAATGAAAGAGAGAGAAAGTAAAATTATTATTATAGGACATCGTGAAGTGAATAATTCGACGATCAACAGTCATGACTTGGCTTGGCTTATAGCTAAAAAAGAGAACAAGATTTGAACGTCCTCAAAATTGTTTCTAAAGATAAAATGCATCTAATCTGATTACTCAAACAACTATATGATCTTATCATTGATTCCTCCAATCCTATGCTATCACATGCCTATCTTGAATCTAATCTCTAATATAGCATAGCTATCAATCCCGGCTAGCGGCACAGAGTAGCCAACACAAAAAAAACTAGCTATTCTAGATATCGTGTATTCTAACAATGGGATTGCAGGATACCAGCTATTTTATATTCTAAATATCGCATATGGGATAGTTGTAAGTGGTAACAATGTCAATATGCATAAATACTCAAAATCCAAGGAAATTACTACAGATTCAAGTCATAGCCATGATTCATTACGAGGTCAGTAATCTTGAAGCAAAATCAACAAAACCTAAGCAATTTGGAAGTGTGAATCAGTGAATTTGGTCGCCAATTGGAAGAGACGAGCTGATGAAATTTGAACGAGAACAGTAGCTGATTTGTGTGCACCGGCTGTGCGAGTGTGTTAATGAAAGAAAAGAATTGGGAGTTAAATATCTTGCACGACCAGAAATGCACAAGTGGGAATTCAACTCTAAAATGCAAAAACTAATCTGATTTGCTAAAGCTACCGCTACAACCCACTATCCGCTAAAGGAGCTTCAGCCGCACCCTAAAACTGCCATGCTAGGAGCGTCCATAACAGTACCTGCCCGTTCTGCTCCGCAAACTGCTATAGCAGCACTATTGATATTTCTGAGATTAAGTGACATTATCCTGAAAGACAAAATCTAAGAAACAGAAACTTTATGCTATGTCTTGATTCTTGAAACCCTGTATAAGTAATTTGGGTTTAAAAGCTCATCTAGGAGATTGAAGCTCCAAACATGACGAACACATTTTGTTTAGAATTCCAATATTTGAAAAAATTGTGTAACCATGTTGTTTTGTATAATTATGAGAAAATTTAGATTTATTGGCTGTTAATATATAAAGTATCAAGAAGAGATGTTACAGGAAGAAAAATCTGGCAAAATAGAAATTCATACAAGTAGATGTAGAATCATATTTTCCAGCAGATTATGTTACTGACATACGGAAGAAGACAAAGTAAACAATTATGGTCATTCATCTGATACTGTGTAATATCTCGACCTGTCCAATGAATACTAAATACTTATTTTCTAGAATATTCGATTTTTTCCAATGCAATCATAAGTTTTCGCCAAAATGACACATAATAGAATTGAACTCCATCAAGCAAATATACAATCAAGAGATCAACTACACCTTGGCATCTGATTATGCTTTCAAAGTTCGGGAACTCATGCAGCGCTGCAATCTGCGGCAGTCCTTAACAAAGTGTGTATAGTCCTATAACCTGAATATTTATAAATCTAGTTCTCTATGCCAAAAGGCCATCACTTCCCCTCAAATAAAGTATTCTCTTATTCCCACTTCACATTTTCACTTATAAAGCGTATTCATTACATGTCCTTTTGACAATGAGAAGGGATGACATCTTGTCGACAATGAGAAGGGGATTATTAATAAGGCAATTGTGGACATAGAAAATGAAACCATGCACGACAAAAATAATTCATGAGAGAGCAAAACATCACAAATAACAAAATTCACCATACCTGTCTATCAACCTTCTCAGGCTCAACCGATTCCTTGATCTTTGCCGGAGCTGCGGGTGCTGGGGCTAACTCTTCCACCTTCTTCTTCGGCTCCAACAACAACAAAGCATCCTTGACCAGTCCAAGCTGTTCCTCAGAAGGAACTCCCATCACAAACCACATCTCACCCCCCTCCTCAACCAACTCAAACCCAATGCACTCCAAAAATTCAATCCCACCAGGCACATCCCCAATCGCCTCTTTTATCTTCGGATTCCCAATCCTCACTTTCCTAAACTTGGCATTATCAGGTTCTTTAACCACATTCCTCAACAGTCTCGACACAACCTCCTTCGAACCATCACTCGGCTTCCCAGAAACATAGGCATTCACACAAGCCTGCAACCGACTCGAACCACCCCCCAGCTCCAATCCACTTTCCTCGGTCACACTAACCGAATTCGTGGCATTGCCTAAACAAGTATCAATGTGCTCCGAAACCTCCTCCTCGGAACTAAACACTCGAGAACAAACAGGACACTCAACCCCCTTTAAGGCATACCCTAATGGGTTCCTCTTACCAGAAGTAATTAGTGAGTCAAATGGATCGAACCCATTTTCAGATTTGCGTTCAGTGTTTGAATTGGGAACAGTTTCGGCCGATTTATCAGCTAATAACTTAGATTTTGCCTCAAAGTTAGCAACTTTACTTGTTACAGGATTGGAATTAGATTTCTGATCGGAAACTCGACTTACATGGTTGGAATTGGATTGTGAGGATGCTGGTGATGGTGATGAAGAGCCTAAAACTCTGCCCGGACCCTTGAATTTACCGGAAGAAGAGGAGGAAAAGGGATTGTTGACTTTCTTCATCAAGCCTTTCATCTTGTCTTTGACGTCGTCCATATTCAATGAAATTGGAGTTTTTTGATATGGGATTTGCTTAGAGTAGCTGTAACTTGTGATGATAATGAATGATCCGTGATGATTCTGGCAATTAGAATTTTGTTGGAAACAGAGACGATGAGAGTTGGCTTGGCATGTAAATGATTGAACAAGGCAACGACAGGAGCTAAAAGCTTCACTATACGTGCGGCAATTTTTTATGATAAAAAGGATAAAATTCCGACAGACCTGATCCCATCTCGGTTTGTTAGCCCGGGTCGGGCTGAGACGATGCTCGAATTTTCCTCCCCCTCCCCTAAGAACCCGTCCAGTTTTGAACTTTTACGGTCAACAAATTTCGACTTATAAAGTGTCCAAATAAATTAATGAAACTTTACTGTCTAAATTTTCTTAGAATAGTTTAATTGTATATTTTCCATTAAAGTTTCAGATTAATTCGTAGTCAGAATTGAGATATGTTAACCGTAAAAAGTCAAAAACTAGACATTTTTCTTTGGAACAAATAGAGTATTTAAGGACATAGTATGTGATATGTTCAATTCTGCGGTCAACTGTCTTCGACTTTGACCGCAAATTACTCTTAAACTATAATAATAAATATTTTAATAAAATCAGATAATGAAAATTTAATTAAGACAGTTGACCGGTCAAAGTCAAAATGGAAAGATTTCTTTAGAACGGATGGAGTACTAGTTTATCGGCTTGATAAACTTATTTTTTAAATAAACGTGTTAAATGCACGTTTAGCTGGTAGGTGATACATTAGCTGGTATGATAAAATTGTCAGGAAGATTATAAAAAAAAGACTATATAGCTGGATTTGTTTTTACATACTAAATTTAGCAAATCAGCTAATTAATTTATTAATCACATTTATAAAAATCAACTAATTTATCAGTTATCATCTAGTTTTGCTAAACAAAGACTTCATACATCTACTGCAAATATCTTGTATTCAGGGACGATTCCGTAAAATATAAGATCATTAAAAGGCAATCACTAAAATGGAATCATTATCGAAAGGTAAGCACACTTATATTAGTGACATTACTACTTTATATATAGCTAAACATATCATGATTGTGAAACTAATATGTAAAAGTTAGTATCAACTTACTTGAATAGGAAGAAGAATAGTGATCATTTGCCCATTTCATAAAAGTCTTTCCATTTTGTCATTTTGAATATTTTACCAAAACATTTGTACTAATTTTTATGTGAATCCACTATCCACACTTACAAATTTTTAATCACTCTCTTTTAAACTTCACTTATTCTCTCACTTACTTTTTCATTTGTTTGTTTAATAATTTACCAATACAAGCTAGTTGTTTACTCATCAACCTTTACATTTGTGCCAAAAATAAATTGAAAAGCTATTATAAAAGTGGAGGGAGTAATTGGCAAAATGTGATTGACTACTGGACTGAGTTAAATAGGACTTAGTTATATCTTAAGGATCATGATTGGTACTTTAAAGTAACTGTTCTGCTCCAATGTCGTGCTCAATATTAACACAACATCGTCGATGACAATGACCTACACCAAACAAAAATTACACCCACAATAAAATAACGGTTGACCTATGTATGATTTCTAGTAGGTATATATAAATATAACTGTAGGAAATGTAGGCGAAATATCCACTATTGATAAAAGTAGATTTACAGAAACTACATTCAACCAATTACGCTTGAATGATTGACCTAGCCCAAACAAAAAATACACCCAGATTGTATCAGAAATAACTGTTGACCAATGTATGATTTCTAGCAGGTATATACAAATATAACTGTAGGAGATGTAGGCGAAATATCCACTATTGGTAAAAGTAGATTTACATAAACTACATTCAACCAATTATACTTGAATGATTGACCTAGATCATTGTGCGAAACAAACTATTCTAACTTGATACCCTCAAGACAACCTCAAGTAACCGAGATCAAACATCCGATTCAAAATAGCAGCACTAAGTCAAAACCTAATGACAAGAGTAATACTAGCACACAACCAACTTCTGGTCGAAAGCTGTTAAAAAAGTATTGCTTGAAAAGCTTCCTTGAGTATATATACTAGTTGAAGTCGACTGGAAAGAGTTATGGCGTCTAATGCTTGTTGCAAACCCTAGAGTCCGGAAATGGAAGTCATTTCCATAAAACCGTCTATAGAGCATACTCTCCTTATAATAATCGAATCCTTCTTTATGCACCGAAACATCCATGACCATTCAGGAAAATGAATTGTCCCTATGAATTCTCGAGCCAGTTCACTTCTAGTCTGTTCAAAACAACACTAACAACTTAGTCCAATAATTCATTTGATATATTTTCCAACATTTGTGAATGCTTTAATCCGCAAAATATTCATTTTCTCAACCAACTAACGTGGAGCTTTATTATTGTGCGAATTAAGACAAAACATTAAACAACATATATATAATTTATAAAGTGTAGACAACAATATTGACTGGAAAATGTTGAGAGCATTGTCGATAAATTGATGCTAGAATTGCACTTTCGAGTTTCAAGGCTGATGTTGCAATTGCCCCAACCCATTTTGTTGCTTTGGCATCTGGTTATTCTACTTGCCATCCTCATCCTGATCACCGGCGTTACCGATCTCGTTATACTTGGCATCTGGTTATACTAAGTTAATCCGCATCGAGGACTCGACTAGACCTGACTCGTTAAGGCTCGAGCTCGGCTCGTTCGATAAGGTGTTAGATGCAAGCTCGAACCTATTGTGGCTCGAGCCTGAAAAATAACTCATGTTGTTAGCAAATCTAGTCGAGCTCGATAATAGCTCGATGAATTGAATACTTAATGCTCCCCGGTCCCCATCTAACCAGCTGCTCCAATTTCTAAAGTGGCTGGACCTGTTTTCTAAAACATAAATGCTCCTCCACTTTCACGCTCACTAGTTCACTCTGCTCAACAAAAACCCATCTCCCAAATTGTACCGTTGAGCTTCGTTTTGTATGTGAATTACTAATAATCAAACACTTCAATTCAAATCCCTCATCGAAATTACACAACCATAGAAACTCGTAACAGTACTGTTTTAGCACTGATCTGAAGTTCGTCTTTACTGTAATTAGGGCATTCTTTTACCAGAGTTTGACGACGTTTATCCAAGGTACTATTTCACTCTCTCTTGCGAGGTTTCACTTTCACTGTTAGCTTGGATTGTTGATCAAATTGATGCGGAATTATCTTTATTGCAGTACCAATACTATCAAGATTGGTTGAATTTTGTCTTCTTTATTTCTAGTATGTAATGATCTTGGCTATTCTGTTGCTCAAGTTAAGAGTTGGGTTGTATGTTTCTTGAATAGAGCCCTTCAAACATTTGTGTTCATACACATGATAATGCTTTGTACTACTCTGTTAGTGGTATGTGGTTATAACTTATAAGACTGTTTCTCTTACGCACGGGACTTGCGTGCTACGTGTTGAGGTTACAGATTGTTGCTGAATCTGTCTTGGCTTCGACGTTTCCGCCCGGCTTGGATTGGAAGAGAGTAAGCGAGGTCCAAGAAATGACAGATGTAAATGAGTTGTTGACTAAGAAAGTAGCTGATCGTTACCTCAAGTGTGAAGTCCTCGGTGAAGGTACCTATGGTGTTATCTACAAAGCTATTGATACCAAGGTACCACTTCTCCAGGCTATAAAAAAGAAACACTCTGCATTATTCTATCTTAATGTTGCCACTATTCATTTATTTTTCATTTTACTCCATGTATTGAGATTTTGTCTAAATTTGTCTACTATGTTCATATTCACATGTTGTTTCCGCTTGTTTGTAGACAGGGCAGGTTGTAGCCATCAAGAAGATTCGACTCAGTAAGCAGAAGGAAGGGGTCAACTTTACAGCATTAAGGGAAATCAAGCTGCTTAAGGAGTTGAAAGACCCGAATATTATTGAGCTAATTGATGCCTTCCCTCATAAAGGGAACTTGCACCTTGTGTTTGAATTCATGGAGACAGATCTAGAAGCTGTTATTCGTGATAGAAACATTGTTCTCTCTCCCGCTGACATCAAATCCTACATTCAAATGACGCTTAAAGGCTGTTAAGTATTCGAACCAAGATCACAATAAAACCAATCAACTACTTGACAAACACAATTACCAATCAAAGTAATAAACACAAACATGGTTTAACGTTGTTCGATTGAATAAATCCAATCTACGTCCACGGAGAATCAACGAATTTTATTACTCCACAACCTTCCTCAATACAAGCTTAGTTACAGAGAAATTGACCCAGAATTACGCCCTGAATTCTACTACACAATCCTCACAACTACAGCTCAAATAATCACTCTTAATCACAAAGAGTAAAACAGAAAATCAAAGATTAATCAGCTCTCTTCTTCCTTTTTCAGCAGTTCTTCTGTCTGCTTCTATTTCTTTTATAAGAGAAACAGAGCTCTCCTTAAACCTCCAGAAGAGATCACAGTCGCACGATCACTAACTGCCAATTTGATCTGATGGCTTACGAAAGAAGCGTTTTTCCACTTATCCTAGTCTATTACGTTTTCTCTCCAAATTCGGTTAGGAAACAAACAACTAGAATTCCAATTTGCACCCAGGTCCCTGTGTTTCTGAAACCATAAAACCAGATCCCTGTAAAACTGATATCTTCGAAAACAACCACAAAACTTCACAATCTCCACCTTGTTGAGAAGATAACAGGAGTAACTCCATTCATCTCACTTTCTCTTCATCACTATCATCCTTTGATGGACAATAGCTCCAGCACACAGTGCTGGCATCCCTCAACACTTTGAGACACCAACTAAATTCAAACAATGTATGAATTTAGTTGGATTCAGCACCTTTGTCAACATATATGCAGCATTCTCAAATGTTGACACCTTCTCAATCTTTACTTCACCTTTATTCATGATGTCTCTGACAAAATGCAACCTCACATCAATGTGTTTGGATCTCTCATGAAACATCTCATGCTTGGACAGGTATATAGCACTTTGACTGTCACTAAGTATAGTTACAGCTCCTTGTTGCAGACCAAACTCATTGATAATTCCCTTCAACCATAAGCCTTCCTAAACTGCCTCAGTTATTGACATGTACTCAGACTCAGTGGTTGATAAAGCAACCACACTTTGCAGATTAGATTTCCAGCCTATAGCTGAACCAAACAAGGTGAACACATATCCAGATTGAGATCTTCTGTTATCCAGATTAGCTGCATAATTTGCATCTACATATCCTAGTATAGGATCATGTAACCACTTGTCATTCTTGCAGAATTTTATCCCAATATCTGTAGTTCCTCTCAGATATCTCAATATGTTCTTTACAACATTCCAATGATGTTCTCCAGGATTAAACATGTATCTGCTTGTAACACTTATCCCATAAGCAACATCTGATCTGCTGCAAACCATAGCATACATTATGCTACCAATGGCATTTGCATATGGGATCTTGTTCATATGCTCCACCTGCTCCTGTATTGTAGGACTATTCTCCAGTGATAACCTAAAATGTTGAGCTAATGGAATGCTACTAAATTTTCATTCCTGCATATGAAACCTCTAAAGTACCCTCCTCAAGTAATCACCTTCATTTAACTTCAATACTCCAGCTTTTCTATCTCTGTAGATATCCATCCCAAGAATCCTCCTTGCATTGCCAAGATCTTTTATCTCAAACCTGTTACTGAGGTGATCCTTCACCTGATTCAACTCATCCAAGCTACTACTAGCAATCAACATGTCATCTACATATATGAGTAGATATGTAATGACATGTACACCCTCTTTCTTCAAGTACACACATCTATCATATGCAGATTTAATGAAACCAATTTCTTCCATATATTCACTGAACTTTATGTACCACTGCCCGGGACTTTGTTTTAATCCATAAAGAGATTTCTTCAGTAAATACACCTTTTCTTTGTTCTCTGGTAGAATAAATCCTTTAGGCTGTGACATATAGATGGTTTCTTCAAGATCACCATGCAGAAATGTTGTTTAACATCCAGCTGTTGTAGATCTAAGTTAAATTGAGTTACAATACTCAATAGAATTCTTATAGAGGTATGCTTGACCACAGGTGAGAATATATCATTGTAATCCACTCCCTCCTTTTGAGTAAATCCTCTAGCAACTAGCCTTGCCTTATACCTCACTTGTTCTGTAGTTGCAACTTTAATCTTTCTCTTGTAAATCCATTTACAGTTCACTATCCTCTTGTTTTGTGGTTTTGGGACCAATTCCCATGTCTTGTTCTTCTTAAGAGATAGCAACTCCTCCTGCATAGCAACCATCCATTCTTGCTTATTCACTCATGTACTTGCTTCTGTGAAATTCTGAGGCTCTTGGTATTCAATATCATGACAAGTACTTAGTGAATATGCCACCATGTTGCTAAAACCATACATATTGGTAGGTTTAGGCTGTCTCCTCTCTCTATCTCTTGTCAGCTGGAAATTTCTGATTTCTTCTGTAACTGGTACTACATTCCTCCTTGTGTGGTTTTTATTCTCAGTAGCTAGTTGTGTAACTTCTGGAGCTTGTTGTTCCTATGTAGAAATACTAGTTGTGAAAGTTGGACTAGTATTAATCTTGGTATGAGATCTCTGTGATGTATTACTCCTCACAGGTGAGCTTTGTGATATTTCAACTCCAGTTGAGTTGTTAGGCTGATCACTTGCATCTTGTTGAACATGAGAATCACTCACTACTTCGTGGTTTTCTTTAACTTGATCATTTATTCTCATAAGCTCCACCTCAATCTCAGAATCTTTAAAATCCTTCATATCAGTTTCCAGGTGATGATCAATGTTTTTGTATGGGAACACATCTTCTTCAAACATTACATCCCTGCTAATAACTACCTTCTGAGCATTCTTCTCAATACACCACAGCTTGTATCCCTTCACACCCTTAGGATAACCCAAAAAAATGCATTTTAATGCCCTAGGCTCAAGTTTGTCCTGCCTGACATGTGCATATGCTAGACAACCAAATACTCTTAAGTGTGAGTATTCCTTCACAGCCCCATACCAAAATTCATCATGAGTTTTCATATGTATGGCTGATGATGGAGTTTTATTGACTAAGTAACACATAGTAGTTACAGCTTCACCCCAGAAAGACTTAGGAACTCTAGCTTGAAACATGATGCATCTAGTTCTCTATAGAAGAGTTCTATTCATCCTCTCAGCTAAACCATTTTGCTGAGGAGTACCAGGTATTGTTCTGTGTCTCTTAATACCTTTATTCATGCAGAAATTGTTGTATTCCTTTGATAAAAACTCTAAACCATTATCAGTTCTCAACATTTTAACTTTCAGGCCCTTTTCCAGCTCAACTTCTGCACACCACTCTTTAAATCTAGAGAATGCATCACTTTTGTTCCTTAGTACATACACCCACACTCTCCTAGTGTAGTCATCTATCAGTGAAAGAAAATATCTACCTCCTCCATTTGTCTGCACTTTGCCAGGTCCCCATGCATAGATCTGCATGTATGTAATCTAGGGGAGCAATACTGGTATGTATACCAGTTGGGAAGGAGGTCCTTTTTGCTTTTCCCATAATACATTGCTCACAGGTTTTTAGCTTCTCAATCTTGCTTGTATCAAATACCTGCTTCTTCTGCAACTCAATCAACCCCTTCTCTCTTACATGTGCCATAGCTTAGTATCATCCATACTAGCTACATATACATCACCAATAATCACCCTACACCTCATATAGTAGAGCTTATTCCTCCTTATGCCACTCATGACAGTAGATGCATCTTTATTATACACAGTAAGCACACCATTATCTGAGCTAAATCTATAACCTTTATGCTCTAATGTACCAAGAGAGATTAGATTTCTTCTGAGCTCAGGAATATACCTGACATCTGTGAGTGTCTTCATAGATTCATCATCCATTCTGAGCCTTATGTCACCAACACCTTGAATGTTGCATATCATATCATTCCCCAGCATAACTGCGCCTCCATAGCTAACATCCAACTTGGTAAACCACTCCTTATATGGACAAATATCGAATGTGCATCCAGAATCAAGAATCCATTCATCATTGGCTTGATCTGTGACATTTAACACTCCTCCTGGGATATTTATCACCTCATATGTGATATTCAACACATCCCCATCATACTCAATATTTCCTGCAAACTCATGGGAAGTACTCCCTCCACCTCTATTGTCCTTTTGTCTCTTTAACAAGAAACAATTTTTCTTTAGGTGACCAGGTTTCTTACAGTGATGACAAATCCTGGTTTCCTTATTTGCAGAACTACCACCAACTGGTGCTTTACCCTTGTTCTTCTGGTACTGTGGTTGAAACTTAGGCTTGTAGTTATTGTTCTTGACCATGAGACCTTCACCAGATGGCTCTACCTTAGCTGTCTCCTTTTGTTGCTCCTTTTGCCTGATTAAACATTGAACTTCCTCCAATGTAACCTTCTTTTGGCCTGTGAATGCTATTGCATCTCTGATGCTTTCATAAGACTTAGGTAGGGAATTAAGCAAAATTATTGCTTTGTCTTCATCAGGGAGCTTTGAATCTTCTATGCTATCAATCTCATCAAGAGTTTTATTGAACATATCCAGTTGCTCAAGAATGTTCCTATCTGGATTCATCCTGTAAGAATACAGTTGTGATTTCATAAATAATCTCCTAGCTAAAGATCGTGTTTGATACAACGATTCTAGCTTCTTCCATATATCAACTGCATTTTTCTCCTTAGCAACCTCCCTTAATGGTTCATCACCCAAACTCAATATGATTGTACTTCTGGCCTTCCCTGAGAGAATCTTTAACTCATGGTCTGTAATTGTTGCAGGAACTTCGCTACGAGGCAACAATGCCATCTCCACGCCTTGTTGAATCAAGATAGCCTCCATCTTGATCTTCCACAGTGCAAAATCGTTTACACCTGTAAACTTGTCAATGTCAACCCTTGTTGAACCCATAGTTGATCACAACTCCGCAATCACTGATCGAACACAACTCCTTCTTCCCACAGGCGGCGCCACTTGTTAAGTTTTCGAACCAAGATCGCAATAAAACCAATCAACTACTTGACAAACACAATTACCAATCAAAGTAATAAACAAAAACACGGTTTAACGTGGTTCGATTGAATAAATCCAATCTACGTCCACGGAGAATCAACGAATTTTATTACTCCACAACCTTCCTCAATACAAGCTTAGTTACAGAGAAATTGACCCAGAATTACGCCCTGAATTCTACTACACAATCCTCACAACTGCAGCTCAAATAATCACTCTTAATCACAAAGAGTAAAACAGAAAATCGAAGATTAATCAGCTCTCTTCTTCCTTTTTCATTCAGTTCTTATGTCTGCTTCTGTTTCTTTTATAAGAGAAACAGAGCTCTCCTTAAACCTCCAGAAGAGATCACAGCCGCACGATCACTAACTGCCAATTTGATCTGATGGCTCACGAAAGAAGCGTTTTTCCACTTATCCTAGTCTATTACATTTTCTCTCCAAATTCGGTTAGGAAACAAAACAACTAGAATTTCAATTTGCACCCAGGTCCCTATGTTTCTGAAACCATAAAACCAGATCCCTGTAAAACTGATATCTTCGAAAACAACCACAAAACTTCACAAAGGCCTTGCATTTTGCCATAAAAAATGGGTTTTACATAGGTACCTTGTTATCTAGATTCTGCTTATCAAGTGTTTACCACCTTCAGTTCTTGTAACTTCTTCTATTGGTTTGAGCAGGGATATGAAACCCAACAACTTACTGATTGGACCTGAAGGTCAGTTTAAACTTGCCGATTTTGGTTTAGCTCGTTTGTTTGGCAGCCCAGGCAGGAGGTTCACTCATCAGGTAATATAGCATACGAAGAGGCTGGTTTGACTATCTCTAACCAAATACATTTTTGTCGTGGTCTTGTGTTTTCTTGGAGAGCTTGACCTCCAATGTTTCTTTGGTTACTTATTTTTCATCTTTTTTAGTCTTCCTCACCCCTCTCTTATTAGTTCTGTGATACTGGTGTGCGAACAAGCCAATCAGAGAAAAGTAGGAGATGATTGTCTTAGGTGGAGAGAATGGAAGCTTAATTTTTTAGTAGACTAGTATTTGCGCAATTTCAAGACTACAAATTATTTGTTTGAATTGTAGAAAGAATTTAGATAGATTTAATCATTAAATTAAAACAAAAAAAATGTAATATTTTGGAGAAGTTATGGTTCAATTAAGGTACCATGAAACTTATGAATCTTGACAAGGAAAAAGAAGAGTGGAGAGGTCTTGCAACAACCATTTGACATGCTTTTTAGTATATTAATGGAACCATAAAAAAAGACAAAAAAGAATGGGAGTTTGGAAACGTTGCATTTCAACTATTTTTAGTATATAAATTGTTAATTAATTGAGTCAGAATAATTTGTTGTAGTAGTTAGTCAAAATTGAAAGTAAATTGGTGTAATAACCTGCTTCAAGGGAGTTCTCTTGTAAATAGTAAAGATAATGAAAAAGTTAAGTACTTTTTTCCAGAAGTCTAAAGAATATTAATTAGGTTGCATTGAAAAATCCTTAATCCTAAGTTATTATTTGAAAGATTTGCAACTCTTATATACTCCCTCAATTTCAGAAAAAGTGTTACATTTTATTATTCTGCAGTCAACTGTCTCCACTTTTGAGTACAATTTACTCTTAAACGATATTAATAAATAAATTATTAAAATTATATAATAAAAATTTAGTAATTAAATTTTTATTATATGATTTTATTAAATTATTTACTATTATCGTTTATGAGTAATTTGTGGTCAAACTCGAAAACAGTTGACCGATCAAAGTCAAAATGTAACAGTTTATCTGAAATGGAGGGAGTAATATATTTCGTCGTAATGGTTAGCACTTAGCCTGAGCCTATTCGATAGTAATAGGCCATATCAAGGAGTTTCACATTAAAAGCTAATAGAGACATTTATAGTAAAGAGATACATAAATAATGAACGGGAGGATTCCTAGGCTAAATTTTTATTATATAAAAAAAATTGAACATTTTACATTTGCGGTTTAAAATTAATTCGTAGTTAAAGTTGAAAAAGTTTGACTGAAAAAAGTCAAAGTGGAAAACTTGTTCCGGGACGGAGTAAATAGAAGGGAAACTTTCATATCGTGTCCTCATGATAACCTTTCTTACCTCTTACAACAATTCATGCGAGTATATAATGATTTAGATTTTAGGAGTTTGACATTTCAGCAGAACCCTATGGACAGAGGCGTTTAAATGTAGAAGATGCATGCGTCTCTGCGTAAAGTAAGGTGGACCCTTTTACTTTTCTAGCGCTTCGATTACATACTGGCCAAAGCATACTTGGCTAGAATATCTACTATACATTCTGATATTTTGGAAAGTCATATTACGTTCCTTTTTAACAAAATGCAGCATTTTTTGTGTGTGAAAAGTATTATCTCCATTACTTGGAAAGTCATAATACATTCTGCTTGTTTTATCTATCTATCTATATTTGAAAAGTATTAAACACATTCGTATCTCCATTTCTTTAAGATTCACTATTTCTCTTTATCGCCGTTCCTGTGTCGCATCAAGTTGCGTATCTGTATTCATTACTGGCTCTATATTTGAAAATGTATCAACCACATCCATATCTCCATCTTTTAAAGATTCTCCTTATTGCTGTTCCCGTATCTTATCAAGTTGCGTATCCGAATCTGTTACTGGCTCTAAATATTCTAGCATAGCGCTTATTAAATTTAGCCTTTTACAATTTAAACTTTTCATATTATGATGTAATTTCGATGCAATTTAAGAACTCTTGAAAATATCGGAATGGCAGTCAACTGTAGACTAGTTAATGCAAACAAACTAACAGTGTGCGTTATTACTTGAAGCTCCATTATAGCTATTTACTTGGGGTGTTTGCACTTTGCAACAGCTTCAACTTATTTTAAAGAGTTTAATTTAACTAGAAGTGGGTACAATTAGCTTATTACAGAATTTGGTGGGTGCAAAAGCTATTTATAAGTAAGTTTTAGTAAGAGTATTTGCGAACTCAGCTTTTTACAATACTTAATGGTGAACGGAAGTGAACACATTTGTATCTGTGAATGTTAGATGTTGAAACTGCTGCTTTCATGAGCTAGTTGCTAGTTTGCATGTTCTCGCTCGCTCAGTGTGTGTGCTTAAAAAACACATGGAAAGGAATTTTGATTTTGTTAAAATATCACATTCTGGTTGTTACTTTTCGATTGTCGATACCTTAAAATGTGTACCACCACTAGGTTTTTGCTAGGTGGTATCGAGCACCTGAACTGTTGTTTGGAGCCAAGCAGTATGGTCGAGGGGTAGATGTGTGGGCTGCAGCTTGTATATTTGCTGAACTACTTCTACGACGACCTTTTCTCCAGGTAAAATTGGATCCATTTCCTGTTAATTATATGACATTGACTGTTTCTATTTCTTTCTGGGTATCTGATGCTTGATGTTATTCTTTCTGTTGCTTCCTATTGTTGGTACTGTTAAGCTGTTAACAATATTACACTGCTTCAGTTCACATTTTTTGGTAAAGGTTTTTTTCATCCATACCCCCGGCCACAGAGCCTGCTTCACTCCCAAGACCGCCTCCAAAGAAGGAATCTGTTAATTCAAAAATGCCTGACTTTGATCCTCATGGTGGGCCAACAGTATTGTCTCCTCCAAGAAAGCAAAGAAGAGTGATGCCTCAACGTGAGGGATTTGATTTAAATGCTCAGCAGGTGGAAGAACATGGTAATGATATGAGGCAGAGTGGACAAGCTCCAAAGTCTCTGGATTTTTCTGTTTTCGGAATGGGACTACAAAGTAGACCAACAATTAACAGGTAAACCACGTTATAGTTTTAGTTAACGTTCACATGTTGTAATGAGTATGTAGTTACTGCTTCTGGAGGTATAGATTGCTTGTTTAGGCTTTTCTGCTATATTGTGTGCATACCGGTTGCTTTAGATTATGGTACAGTATCCCTGAAGTTCTGATTGCTGGAATAGCCTTCAAGACTTACAGTTCATATTCTCATTATGTTTCTTTGAGTTTGACATGTAAATACAACCAGCACTTCCTAGGGACATAGAAGATTCGTGATTAAACTTGTGATGGTTATGTCAAATTTTTGTTCCAGCACGTGAAATTTGTTGATAACCCATACGAGTGATGCAATGATTTTTAAGATGTCTTGTGCCAGTTGGTGGAGGAAGTTTTAAAGTTGATTGCAGTATATTCCTTCTCTTCTCAGTACTAAAAATTTGAATATCAGTGTTTTAACTTTTAACACAAAAAAGTTCAACTGATATTTAACAAAAACACATTCTTTACGTTTATATATAACGATCTTTCTTAAGAAAGTTCTAATGTTTCCTACCCATAATATTTGTTTTCGCTTTGGCCCTCTATAAAGACGGTCCCCAAGAGAATTATGAAAATCCTTCGCACATGAGCTTTAATCGTCCTTTGTTTCTCTGTTTACCCTAAACTTGTGCTTCTTACAAGCAGAGTCTTTTTTATACACTTGGAGTTTGTATGAATCTACTGAGGTTTTACCGGTAAGGTGGTAACCACTGGTATGAACCAATCCAAACTACATGAATTAGGTATCATGGCCTGGCCTGGACTGGATTATCATTTGCCTTTTTCATCACTCTGTTATCTGTACAAGTGAGGAAATCATTTGATGTTGAAATCATGACACAAAAGCCATACATATTTGCACATATAGTAACATAGCATCTTCTATTCTGTGGTACAACAATACTTCCTTTCTAGTGTCTGAATCTTTTGTCCCCTGTTACAGTGCCGACAAATCACATCTGAAGAGAAAACTAGATATCGATTTTGAACTATCGGAGGAGGAATAATATTGCAGCTCTTGTGGATTACTTTCAAATATGTACACTTCGTACAATTCTCTATACTGAAGTGTTCTGATGACTCTCTGAGAATCAATTCTCATATAGTGAAGATCACTGGTTTTTGTCGAAACAGTATCCGTCCATCAGGTTGGGATTTGTACAAGACACGTGATCGGCTCAATGGACTTCATGGGATCTTAAGGCTCCTATTTTGTAACCGATATTGTGTACATTAGAGTTAAGTGCAATAGTGCAATTTATATTGCACTTGTTTTGTTAATTCGGCCTTTCTTCGTTTATTAACCGGTTCGACAATTATAGTTGTTTTTCTATGGATATTTTGTAGGAAAGAACAAGTCAACTCAAGAAGAATGGGCCTTAAGAAATATATGTGGAAGATCTGGAAAGTTGCCAGAAAACAGACGTGAAAAGATATTCTGGAAGAATGGCGCTTGCAGGAAAGAAAATGAAGGAATTTGATTTGCTTTGGACACAAGGAATGCAATCTAATAAAGAAGGAAAGAGTTTGAAGTTATAAGGAAATAAAGATTGAAGAAAAGAAGTTTTCCATATACAGGATTGCTGGAAGCAAGAAAGAAAATCACGGTTTCTTTCTTCACGTGATTTTCCTTCTTCACGTCTCCTTCTCCTCTTCGACTTTATGTCTTTTGCCTGCTGATCGATGGAAGCATATATATATATACAGGAAGAAAACGTTGTGCAAGACTACGCCTATAGAGATTCGACTTTCTGATTATTGACTTTAGGCTGTCTTGCTTTACTAGACATTGATATCGATTTTCCTTATGAGTGATTTCAAAAGATTGAAATTTACTCTAGAGTCTTCGAACTAGAATAGGTTTTTGCTTGTCTGTTCTATTGATAATTCTACTTTTACTGATAGTGGAAATTTAGCCTACGACACTGTTAGTATATTTTATATATGCTGGCTAGAATTTATTTCTGATTGTCAGTTTATCAGTCCGCTGCTCTATGTTCTCATCTGTTTATTGCTGTCAACCATTGTTAACGACGTTATTGACACAACGTTATAGTCAACATCATCTGAACCGTTCCTAGTACAAATTTCGGTCCAAAAGTTCAAACAACTTGCAAATGACCAAATCTTGTATTGCTCGTTGATAGAGTTGACAGTGCCTTCGGCTACAAATGATGAAAGATACATTATTTGGTTTGTGCCATTTGGTCTCTCAATTGTTTATTGTCTGAGACAGCAACCAAGCAGTTGAAGTTTCCATTGTCAACGTTATTATAAAGAGTACCAATTCACACTTTAACTATTTGAATTTATTCCTTGGTAAAGTTCTATGTGAAGCCCTAAAAGAAAGTAGCGGTATAGTTCTCCTTGGGCCTTTTACTTCTAGAAATTGTTATAATGTTTTACATCACTTGTGAGAGATTCCCTGTAAGCCACACATATAAGTTAAATAGCCCTCTACCGACGATGTATTTTAAGATGTATGATGATGCAACTTACTCAGTCCGTCCCTCAAAATTTTATACATTTGTTGCCTCACAAAACTTCGTACATTACTCATGAAACAAGCTACTCAATATCTAATAAATAATAAAAAATTTGGAACCTTACAAACTTTGTCATCTATAGTAGTAGTAGTTACCTACCGTCCATAAATGCATCTAACATGCATCATCCAAAATAGGACAAAATGTAAGCATTCCAGTGAAAAAACTTCTGTGCTTATACGAAGTTACTCCATTTGCAAGCAAAAATGTATAATTCCATTTTCGTGAAAAGCTTCAGTCGTTATGAACGCAAACGATTTGGATGTTGTGGACTCGTCCTGTGCTTCATCTTAGCGTTCAGTGTTTGCTCAACTTTCCGTCCAAATCCCCTTCCTCTGTCACTGTGTAAGTAGTTTCTTCTGTTATATGTTTTCAAATGTTGTTAAACATACGCGATTATAACTTGTGTCACAATACTTATTGTTTTCGACAGTTGGAGATGCTGTCAATGTGGAGTTATCAATCGATGCTGTTCAAGACAGACTTACAGATATTGACACAAACAAGAACTACGATTCTACAGGTAATTCTGCTGCCGTACTGTAAGAAGATATGCTCAAAAGAGAACATCATTATGCTGAAATCTGTGTCGACTGCAGTTGTAAATAATGATGCTGCACGTTCACAACTATCGTTGAATGCAGCTGAAAATCTGCGGCTGGAGTACCATAAAAGTGTGGTCCATCAATCTGTAGGTATGTGTTCATGTTCAATAAATGGTGCAACGATATGAGAGTATGAGACATCATAGTAGACCATTTATGACATCCTTTTTTTCGTTTTCCTTTTTTTTTTTTTTCCTCCTTGAAATGATGAACTGCAAGATGGTGCTCCTGATAATATGAATGCTTGTCAGGTTGTTCTAGTTAAATATTTTTCCTAGCTGAAAAATCGTATTCTGTCATGATATCTTGTAACTCGTGTACTATATATCTGCAGTAGTAGAGAAGGTCGTGGAGCCATTGTGCAGAAAAATAGCAGGAGGTGCCGACTATTGTGAGGCAGACGGGGATATAAGAATTGAAGCAAATTCTTCAACAATTTTTGTCGTAACAAATCATCAAACCGTTTCAGATTCAGCGAATTCATGGACCATACAGCCTTATCCGAGAGAGGACATGCCTGGAGTTAAGTACTGGACAGTTAAACTAGTCAAATATGACAGTGAACACAGCAACATTCCTAAGTGTACTAAAAATCACAGCAAGCCAGCAATTCTGTTTTCACTAGGGGGTTATACTGGTAACCACTTCCATGATTTTGCAGATCTGTTGTTTCCACTATACACGACTTCTTTCCATTTTGGAAAAGAAGTGCATTTTCTTGTTAGTGATATGAAAACATGGTGGATAGAAAAGTTTCAAAACATTCTAAGTAGGCTTAGTAGCCATCATGTTGTAGATATCAGACTAGAAAAAGGACAAGTTCTTTGTTACCAAAAAGTGGCTGTTGGCCTCAAATTCTACAGACCGCTTATCATCGACCAATCTGCACCGGAATATGCAATGGGTGCATCAATGCAAAACTTCAGGGAGTTCCTCCGCAGAACATATTCTCTTCAAAGGAAGACAGCCGTGGAATCAAGAACGGGAGACAAAATACATCCACGTCTAATGATCGTGTCAAGAAGGACAACACGAATCCTCACCAATGAAGGTATATATATCTTGTGCAAACTATTGTGCCATAACATACCATACACTTTTTTTGTTTGTGTAATGAAAGAGCCCAAGTTCTGATACATTACAAGAGCCATATGCTTTAACACACTGGTGTTGTAATTTGTCTGCACAGGTGAAGTTTCTGAGGTTGCAAGAAATCTAGGATTCGAGGTGATAACAGCGGAGGCAGACAAATTCACAAACCTATCAAGATTCGCAGGACTAGTGAATTCATGTGATGTGATGATGGGAATCCACGGGGCAGGGCTAACGAATATGGTTTTCCTACCGGATAATACAGTTTTGATCCAATTAGTCCCATTAGGAAAGATTGAGGATTTCGCTAGACTAACTTTCGGAGATCCAGCTCCAGGTATGAAGATAAATTACCTGGAGTACAAGATATCAAGAAATGAGAGTTCATTGAGTCAACAATATCCAACTGATCATCCAGTTCTTAAAGATCCAATGTCTATTCATAGAAAAGGATGGGATATGCTCAAGTCAGTTTATTTGGACAATCAAAACGTCACTGTTGATGTCACAAGGTTTCAAGACACATTAGTTAAGATTAAGTCAAAGTTCTTAAGCCAATGATTAGGGACAAATCTTTAGATTTCTTGGTTTTTGTTTTTGTTTTCTAGTAAATGTCCTGTATTATACTATATGTACAATAATTAAGACTATATGCATCACAACCCACTTTTTCAAAGAACAACTTGCATCAATAGTTTTGACTAGAATCTGAGAACATATTACAGCAAAGAGACAACTTACAGATCAGTTCAACAGCAAAGCTAGATAGCTGCAAAAATGAACAAAGAAACCGGAGAGGACGAATATATAGCTCACTGTTTAATCCTTCCATATCCAATCCAAGGTCATATAAACCCGATGCTCCAATTCTCCAAACGTCTAGCCCACAAGCGCATAAAAATCACTCTGGTGATCACAAAACACTTATTCAAAACAATGAATAACCTCACTAGCCGGTCCATTTCGATTCAGGCGATTTCAGATGGATTCGACCAAGGTGGTCGAGCTCAAGCGAGTAGCCAACAGGAATATCTGACCCGCTTTGAGCATGTCGGCCGGCAAGCACTGACGGAGCTCTTGAGAGAATCCAGGTGCCCCATCGACTGCGTGATTTATGATCCGTTTCTCCCTTGGATCCTGGATGTTGCCAAGGAATTCGGTTTAACTGGGGCTGCTTTTTTTACTCAATCCTGTGCTGTGGATTATATTTACTATCAGGTGTATACAGGGGAGTTGAAACTACCCGTTTCGTCTACAGAACTCGTCCGATTCCCTGGATTGCCTCCACTAAAACCGCACGAATTGCCTTCCTTTGTTTACGTTCATGGTTCGTATCCGGCAGCCTGTCGAATGGTTGCGAATCAGTTCCGGAATGTTGATCAGGCTGATTGGATCTTTGTCAACACTTTCGACAATCTTGAACAAGAGGTAATATTATAACCAACGAGAACTTCAACATTCATTGTATATTCTTGCTTGTATATTACTAGGTAATAAGTTCACCAAACATTAAGAACAATACAGTTTTCTACATTAATTGATCTGAATAATAACATTACCAGTGTTGAATTGGTAGGTTATTACATGGCTGTCAAAGCTGTGGCGATTAAGAGCAATCGGACCAACCATTCCATCAATGTACATGGACAAGAGGTTGCAAGAAGACGCGGCTTACAGTCTCAACATTTTCAAGCCAATTAGCAGTGCTTGCTGGAACTTTTTAAACAGACAAGAGTCTAGGTCTGTAGTCTATGTCTCTTTCGGTAGCCTAGCCGAACTCAGTCTTGAACAAACTAAGGAACTAGCATTGGCTCTATTAGCCGTGAAGAAACCTTTTTTGTGGGTGGTTCGAGCATCTGAAGAAGCCAAACTACCCGAAAATTTCCTGAACAAGTTGGAGGAAGGATTGGTGGTGTCATGGTGTCCACAGCTAGAAGTACTGTCGCATGAGGCTTTGGGTTGCTTCTTGACACACTGCGGATGGAACTCAACACTTGAGGGATTGAGCTTGGGTGTCCCTATGGTGGCAATGCCACAATGGACGGATCAAAGCACGAATGCTAAGTTTGTGGAAGATGTTTGGAAGGTTGGCGTCAAGGCTTTGGCAGCCGAGACTGTATTGGTAGGACAGGAAGAGATAGTTTTTCGCATAAAGCATGTAATGGATGGAGCGGAAGGCGAAATGTTTAGAGCGAATGCAATTGAATGGAAGGAAATGGCAAGTAGAGCTGTTGATGAAGGAGGAAGTTCAGACAAGAATATTGATGAATTTGTCTCCAGTTTGACAACAAGCTAAGGATGACCACTTTTGTTTAGTGCATGTTCATGCAATATACTCATATATGTATGCTTTCAGAATTAATCAGATAAACGCATTAATTGTTATGCAATTATGCTAGAATCAGAATTACATTTGAAACTAATTACATTAATTAGATGTATCGATTTGATCAGCTAGGAAAGCCACAGGCATATATATCTGAGCTTACATGTTAGATTTACAGAATCATCAATCATATAATTAAAGCATCACTAATCATGGAAGATTTATAGAATCTTAATGTAGCAAAACTCATCTAAACTAGTATTTATTACAAATAAAATTCGTATTATTATAGTATCCCACAAATATTCTCATCTGTCTATGTCTGGTTAGAACCTTTCTCGTTTTCTACAGAGGACTTTAGTGACCATCTTTTAAGATGTGCTGAGGTTTTGAATACCTGCAAAATTTCAGCAATTAGGTATTTCAATTTTCTCGTGTACTTGTATAAACAAAATGTTTAATACTAGTAAACATGTAATGTTTGTAGTTAAAAATTAATGTAATGTTGACCCGTCTTTCCGATATACAGTCTCTAGCAAAAAAAGTTTGTATTTAACCTAACATTTAAAAGGAAAAAAGAAGTCATATTCTTTGAACATTTACCTCTTCATCCCAGTCTGTTCTCCATATCATGAAGCTAAGTGAAAGAGTCTGAGTGATGATTCCACCAATCATTCCAATCCATATGCCCTGTCAAGACATAATTTGACTATTAGCTTCATAACATAATAGATCATTGTTATATATAATAGGACTTGCAATATAACATTATCTTGTATTATTGTTATAAATTAAATTCCATCAAATATTAATGCTCCAACTCGTAAAAGGGGTGTGAAATCTAGTCTACATTACGGTTCAAATGGTGCTGAGGAAAAAAACTTATCACCTTGACTTGAAGATGAGTCACGTATCCAATTAAGCAGAGCTCCAATGGGCAGTCCAATCAGATAAAAGCAAACAAAGTTGATCACTGCGACTTTACTTTGCATACCTGATCCTACTGCTACACCTGCAGTTATATAATTGTACCAAACAGATTGTAAATTTACACAAAAAATAAGAATTAATGAAATTAAACATTGGCAATTTTTTTAGTTTATAAAAGTACTGTTCTGCTCACCTGTGAGCACTGGGTAGAAGCTAATGAACAAAATTGAGAAAGCAAGCAGAACCGAGAGATCCGACACACCCTGTATCACATCCTCGTCTTTGGAGAACAAATATCCAAGCTTGTTTCCATATAACAAGCACACAATCCATAAGATTGTCCCTATAAAAGCAGTGTGCCGAGTGTTGGAATTTTAGCTAACCAAGAGTGGTTTGTCTATGACTTTGTATCTCGACCAAATGGGGTCCTAGAAAATGGTTTAAAGGGGGTGTCGAACCCATGACCAATTTCGTCCAATAGATGCACCTTTCCAGTTAGGCTATGTAACTTTTGTAAAAAAATGTGAGTTGAAGTGTGTAATTTGCAAGGGGTGCATTTGTACACGAAAAGATGCAAAAATGCTGAAAAGCTATGTAACTTTTGTGAAAGAATGTGAGTTGAAGTGTGTAATTTGCAAAGGGTGCATTTGTACACGAAAAGATGCAAAAATGCTGAAAAGCTGGTGCAGGTGGGTGTCAAACCCATAACCTGGGCGCATGAACAGCATGTCTTTCGGTGAATGATTGTATCTTACGAAAGTACATATCTATTCGGTACCAGAAGCCTTTTGTTCAACAATTGCATCTTTTGGTCACAACTTTACAAAACTATAAATAGAGGTCCATAGTTGGATTTTATTCACATAACAAGAGATATCCAAATTCTCTCCTTCTTTCTTCTCTTCTTCTTTTAAGCCTGTCTTTCCATATTGCAGTAGTCCACTCGAATCTGTGATTTCAAGTTCCATCTTACAGATTCACCTGCTGTGTAATCTTGGGAGACATTTTGCTAATTGCAACCGTAGGCATCTAAGCGGGGCAAATTTGTCTTAAGGACTGAGAGCCAACTCTCACCGCAGTAGTCCTTAATTTGTTCTCTTACAAGTTACTTCATTTATATATATTTTCAATACATTGTCGCTCTTCTATAAATTTCCAACAACTTAAGACAAATCTTGTTTGATTTGTTTGAAGATGGATATACGAATGGAGTCATTGCTTGGAGACAGAAACGGATGGAAGTGGATCCAATCTCGTGTAAGATCCTTGAGATACTTGTTAAGTTCATGTATGCTACAAATAGACGCAATGGTCCAGTGGCACAAGGAGTTGCTGAAAAGCAAGAGGTGTCATGTTCGATACCTTTGTGTTACTGATTCTTTTTAATTTTGCTGGTGGTTCACTTGAGCTCGAATAACGGTACGTTTTCGTTTTTTTTTCCGCAAGAAGTTAAAATATATTGAAGCCCAATAGGAGTACACAACTAAGAGGGGCATACCCCAATAGAAAGTACAAAAATCAACAAACAATCACATCCAAAACTAGCTCAAATAGTAGAACCAGTAATAAGCAAACAGGACTCAAATGTAGTCTCCTAGGAAATACCTACTCAACATACATAGTCCCAAAGCATACAAACTACACAGACTTATATAAAGGTGAACAAACATCATCCGACATGTAGTAACCACCTCAGTCTGTCCAGGCAAAAACCTCTGGTATAAGTAGACTGTGCACAGTCTATAATCTTGACTCAGAAAAACTCTGTGATCAAGATCCCATACTCCAACATGAAGCATGTATAGCCCATTATATTTACATGTACGTGCTCAGACCTCCCTGGGCTTCAACCCAAACAGCAAATCAACAATAGTTCAATACACTCAGCAAGCCAACACCAGAGACAGCACAGAATAGGACCCTGGCAAAACCTCCAACTCAATCCAGCAATAGTAAGCAATCTGATCCACATACACTTGAGCACAAACAAGTTAACATGTCCCAAGCACAAATCAATAATACAGTCAAAAACCATATAGCTAGTTTAGCTCAGTATACCAGACAGCTCCACCCTTTCACACAAAGAATAGAGCCCAACCAATACAAGGTCAAGAAACCTCCCATACAGGAGAACATACCTGTACATAAACAAACCAAGCCAACCAAGACTAACACAAGTTAGAGCCTCAAGAGCTTATCAATAACTCCTTTAATGAGTCTGTTAGGCTTCTTCCTGCAAGCACTAGTCAGAATATTCACCAAATTATGAACAACCTGCTTACAGAGAACACTAGGCACAATCACCAAATTTCTAAAACATTTCTGATTCCTAGCACTCCAAATGGCATCCAGTATACAACCAAAAGCAGTAGCCCTAATCTTATACACCAAAGAAGACTTATTAGAACTATTAGCAAAAAATGCAATCCAACTAGTTACATCAGCCCCTCTAAATCTAACACCTAGAGCCCCCATAATGCTACCAATGAGACTACTAGCCACAGTGCACTGACAGAACAAATGATCATGAGACTCAGGGGCAACATTACACAAACTACACACAGTATCAGTTAACAAACCAAACCTCACCAATCTGTCCTTAGTGGGAAGCCTCCTCAGCACCACCAGCCAATACAGAAAAGCCATTCTAGGAGTAGAAAAAGAATCCCATACCTGATGATACCAAGAAATTGCATCCCCAATAGGAACAAACCAATCATAAAGCACCTATGTCCACTTCTGCTTAGGCAACCCTGCAATCTCCTGCACAAAGTTAGGCTCCTTGTTTAATATATAATCCGTTACTCTTAATATAGCCTTCCACCACACTGAGTTAGAAGGTTTACTCAAAACAGTCAAAATATCATCATTTTTCAGCTTATAGGTTTTAACCCATGCAGTCCACACAGTATCCTCTCCTGTACTCAGAGCAAGATTCACAACTTGAGCACCCATTAAGCACCTATTCCACCCTAACACCTCTTTGATCTGTAGACCTCCATTCAAGAAAGGTTGACAAACCATCCTCCAAGCCACCAGAGCTTTCCCACTAACAATACTCCCAGACCACAGATAGCTTCTACAAATACTCTCTATCCTTTTAGCCACACCTGCAGGGAAAGGGAACACAAAACTCCAAAATCTTTGAATACTTAATAGAACAGACTTAACCAGCTGAAGCCTTCCTGCATAGCTCCTAAGTTTAGCACTCCAACTCTGTACTCTACCAGTTAACCTCTGAATCAAGCCCTCATAATCAGAAATCAATAGCCTCCTAGGGCTCATAGGGACATCAACGTATCTCACAAGGAAAGAACCTTCCTGAAAGCCCAATATGTGTAACAACTGATCCTTAACATGAGGAGGCACCCCTGCAACAAACACAGAACTCTTGCCCTGGTTAACCTCCAAACCTGACATGGCAGAGAAACTACTCATCATATCTTTAACTGCATTCACAGACCCCACATCTCCCCTACAAAATATGAGCAGGTCATCAACAAAAAGCATATGAGTAAGACCAATTCTACCACATTTAGGATGAAAATGGAACCCATTTACACCATTAACCAATCTCTGTTTAAAAAGCCTAGCCAAATACTCCATGCAAATGACAAACAAATAAGGGGAGAGGGGATCCCCCTGCCTTAGCCTTTGCTTTCATACTAAGTTTCCCTCAAGAACCCCATTTATACTAAAAGAAAACCTAGCAGTTTGCACACAAGTCATAATCAGATTGACAAAACTAGTATCAAAACCTAGTCCTAACAAGACATGAGAAAGAAAAGACAAATTAATTGAGTCATAAGCCTTCTTAAGGTCTATATTAAGGAAGCACGTAGGAGAAATACTAGCTCTACCATACATTCTAACCAATTCTTGGGCAACAAAAATGTTCTGAAACAAATCCCTACCACTCACAAAGGCATTCTGACAAGGATCAATCAAGTGAGGCATGAGATTTTTCAACTTATTAGCTAAAACTTTAGTAATAATCTTGTAAATCACATTGCAACAGGAGATAGGTCTAAAGTTAGAAATAGATGAAGCATTTAACTTTTTAGGTAATAAACAAACTGCAGTGGAATTAATCTGAGTTAGAATCTTCCCTGAGTTTTGAAATTCCTTCACAGCTGCACACACCAAAGGCCCAGTGATTGACTAACTCTTCTTAAAGAAACAAGCATTCATACCATCTGGCCCTGGACTCTTGAAACCAGACATAGAAAAAACAACTTTTCTCACCTCCTAATCAGTAATCCTAGCTCTCAAACCATTATTCATAGCATCAGACACCCGAGGACCAAATTGAAACACAGTACCATCCACCATCTTCTCAGTCCCAAAAAGATTCTTATAGAACTGCAGAACATGAGTAACAATGCTTTCCCTATCATTCAGCACAGTCCCATCTTCAGTTGTGAGAAGCATCATTTGATTCCTTTTCATCCTAACTTTCACACTATTGAAAAATAACCTGCTGCAAGCATCACCATTCTCCAACCAATCTAGTTTAGCTTGTTGTTGCAACTGACTAACCCAAAACTCATGAAAAGTGGAATACTCCTTCTGAGCCTCTGCAATAGCTGGAGCAAGATCCCTGATACTAGGATCATTCAACAATTGAGATTGCAAATCAGTCAAGACCTGAAGCTTATTAACCACCCTCCTTTCTAAATTCTGATACTTCCTAACATTCAACTGTTTAAAATCCACCTTCAAAGCCTTAAGCTTAGTAACCAGCTGATACATCAAACAACCATGCACCCTAGTTCTCCACACCCTGTCCACAATATCCAGGAAATCCTTATCAGAAGCCCATATATTCTTGAATCTAAAAGGAGTCCCCCTCTGTCTAGTCTCATGAAACACTTTAGTAATACTAAAAGCATGGTCTGACACCTCAGGAGGAAAGAATTGCACAGTTGAATCATGAAACATATTGAGCCAGTCCTGATTAATTAACACCCTGTCCAACTTACAAAACACATGAGAATTAGACCATGTATACACAGGCCCACAAAACCTGTGATCCAAAATCCTGCACCTGCCTAGAGCATCCTGCAACTCAGTCCCAACATTACTAACCCCAGCTGATTCACTCCATTTCTCAGAAAAGTCCTTAACAACATTCATATCACCTGCCACCATCCAAGGCATAGACATCTGGGCACCAATATAAGCCAACTCATTCCACAGAACCACTCTCTGCTCAGGTAAATTCATAGCGTACACAATAGTGGCATAACAAGACCATTGCATATCCTTAGACTTCACCAAACAATGAATAAATTGTTCATGCTTACCCTGAATACTAACATCAACTCTACTAGCATCCCAAACCAATAAAATTCTACAATTCTTACTAAAAGTCACATTACTATCCACAGACCACCAATTCTCCAAATTAGCCCTAATCACATCAAACTTTATCTTGTTTAACCCTAGTTTCCAAAAAACCACCAAAGGAACAACCATGTTTAATTAAACATCACTCTCTTCAGAGCCTCCTACTTAAGGGGATGATTCAATCCCCTTAAATTCCAAACACATATATTTAAACCTTTATCCATGAGGCCCAGGGCCTTTCCTTGCATTTGTCCTCAAATTCCTCTTCCCCATACCCTTAGGAACTCTACCACCATTTCTTTTAGCCCCCTGGCCTTTCTGTACCCCTGTACCCTTTTGCTTACTCCTATTACCAACAGATTCCCAAGCATCATCATTCAGAACATCATCAAAATGCATAGTGTCACCTACATCATCAGTCCCATCCCCCTCAGAATCCTGACCATCCTCATTCACTTGAGCCAAAGTCCCAAACCTATTGGATTGATTCACCCCTAAACTAGAACTAGAAACTCCAGCATCTGAATTGCCAACCAATCTTTGCCTTCCTCCAGACAGCAATGGAGTTCCTCTCAATCCACCACCATCCTCCATTATAATGTCCTTCCCCTGAATCACACTCTCTAACCCTCTGCCCTGACCAGAGCCACCACCCACAGAGTATCACCACCACCACCATTAAGCACAGTAGAATTAGGTAACACCACACTAGTAGCAACCCAAGCAGACTGAGGAACATAAGTGCAATTCCTTATACTATGACCAAACTTGAGACATTTATAACACTGCAAAGGCCTAGTCTCATAAACCACTTTCTGAACAAATTCCACCCCATTAGGACCTTTCAATACCACCTGATCCAGTAACTTCTCTCCATACTTCAACTCAACCAAAACCCTAGCATAGGCTAATCTCTCTTTAGTAGCAGTTAACTTGTCACTATAGCAAGGCTTGCCAATACGACTAGCAATTTTCCCCAACATACTAGGAGACCAGAACTGTAAATCAAGGTTCGGCAACATAATCCACACCAGATAATCAACTAAGGAACTAGGATCAAGAGTTGTACCAGTGATGAGACAATATTTTAACGTCTCATTTGGTCCTTTTTAGCGGTCTTTGTGAGTCTTTGTCTTTAGTTTTATAGTCTTTTTAGTTCGTTTTTACGCTTTGGTGTTTTGTTTATAATTTGCAGGCATCAATGTCTTTTGAGCTAAATGAGAACAAGCTTCTTAGCATGGCTCGCCGCGGCGAGGGATTCAGTCCGCAACGGCGAGATTTTACGAGCTTGGAGCTGGAAATTGCAAAAGGTTTCCATGCGAAGGAATGGTCATGCCACGTAGATTTTGCGAATGAAGCTCCTGTCTTGAAGATTGAAGCTCGCCGCGGCGAAGGGATTTGCCCGCTGAGGCGAAATTATGCGAGAGCTATATATTTTTCGATTAAGAAGGCTCGCCGCGGCGAGCTATTCTTTCCGCCGCGGCGAGATACGCAGAACATAATTTTTGTTTTTCCTTATTAGCTGGGAATTGGGATTTTTCTCTCATACTTCTTTTTAACCTAGTTTTTGAAAAGACCTCTTGAATTGAGACATTGACATTGAGACATCTTTGGAGCTTGGTTATTCATTGATTTTACTCATCAGGATTATTGGTATTGATTTCTCTATTGCTTTCTTCTTTACAATTCGTTCTTTATCTTTATCGATTGAATTGTATGTTATTGCATGCGAGTTTCTCATCTATGTTTCGTATGATTATTACCATGAATCTCTGTATGCAATTATCTATTATGAGTATCTAAACACCTTTGAATACAGTAGTATGTGAAGATTATGCATATTCGTTCTAGGGTTTATCAAATCACTCATATAGGTTAGTCTCGTATAAAATCTTCGCAAAAACCTTCAATTCGATAAGTCCCTATTAAATTCTCTAAATTGTTCATGTTTAAGGATCGTGAATTGACGACTCATGATTTCTCCAGTATAATATATTCTAAGAACGATTGGTTGAATCGAATTGATTGATTTTCTGTACAACAACCGTGTGACAAATATGAGTGTTATCCCTAGTTCGAATTAGCATAATTGGATCTTGCTACTGTATTCATCTTTCTCCCATTGTTAATCGTAATCTTAGCTTTCGTCAATCTAGTTAGAAGTATACAAAACCATCAATCAATCTGTTACTGGCAAGTATCAGTTTACTCTCACTACTACGTAGCTTGATTAATTCCCTAGAGATCGATCACGAGTTAGGCTTTAGTCTGCAACTACAGCTTAATCTCTAATTGCTTTTTAGAGTATAATTTGAGCTTATCAAATTTGGCGCCGCTGCCGGGGAATTAATCCCTATTGTAGCGTTGAGAGCCGGTAGTTACTTGTCGTGATTTCATTTTACTTGGACTAACAGAAACTAAGCATTTGTTGAGTTACTGTTGTTGAGATCCAGGAATGGAGTCCTTTTCCAGCTACTACGCACCCTCTGCAAGGGTAGTTGGACCTGCTATTGTGATCGACGAAGCATCAAAGAAATATGAACTGGAAAGTGATTTGAGGCATACACTACCTGTGTTTTTCAGAAACCCTGAGGAGGATTCCCTCCGGTTCATCCAGCATTTTGAATATGTAGTTAGCAATTTATCCAAACAAGGATTGGAGGAAGAACATGTTAAGTGTGTGTTATTTCCCCTCGTAATGAAGGGTAATGCCAAGGATTGGTTGTGGAGAATTGCCCCAGGATCGCTTACTTCTTGGGAGGATATTCTCAAGGCCTTCTACAAAAGGTTCTTCCTACACTCAAAGACAGTGAAGCTTCAAAGAGAAATATCTGAGTTTAGTCAGCAAAAAGGGGAACGTTTTGATTTTGCGTGGGAAAGATACCTTGGAATGGTAAGATCATGCCCACACTATAGATTTTCTGATCAGGTACTTATGAGCACCTTCTATGAAGGATTGAATGTAGAACACCAAACTGTGGTCGAAGTGGGTGGTGGAGGTATTTTTTAACAAGACACCTGTGGAGATGGGGATGGTTTTTGAAGACATGGCAAACCGTGCATTAATCTTGGGAGATAAAAGGAATCCTATCGAGATCAAGGAGCCTGAATTGTTATATGCTGAAGATATTGATAGGATTACAAATGAATTGCGACAGAGGGCAGGGGGGGCAGCTCCGGAAATGGTGAATAGTGCAAATATTTTACCAGAGAGCAGCTCATTTAGCGAAAGCACATTGGTGGCTTTAATTGCCCATGATGAAAAATTTATGCAAGTTGTTATGAAGGGGCAAGAGAGAACAGGACAACAGATTGAAGGGATGATGAGAAGAATAGAGGACTTAGTAGATAGTTTGGCTAACTTTGTAGCAGGTCTAGAATTCGGGGATGAAGATGAATTGTAAGAAGAGATTCAAGCAACTACAGTACTGCGTAGTGGTAAGGTTGTTAAGAAGCCAGATATGATGACTAAACCGGAAACTCCACCTACACCAGTAGTATACGTTACTGAGGAGGAAGCTGAGGAGATTATTGAGGACCCAAGAAGCAGCACTGAGGTTCTATATAAATCTAATAACCCCTTCCGCCCCCCAGGATCACCAGTTTCCAAGCTATTACCATACCCTGGGAGAGTTAAGAAGCCAAAAGACGACAGTAAGTTCAAATCTATTCTGGCGATGCTTTCGAAAGTGAACGTGAACATGCCACTGCTGGAGCTTATTGATAATGTCCCCTCCTATGCTAAGTTCTTCAAGGACCTAAATGCTAATAAGAAGAAGCTTTCGTCTACTGAAAAGCTGATTCTTCCAGAAACAACAAATTCTGTGATCGGATTACCAGTGAAACAACAAGACCCAGGGAGTTTCGTGATTGATATACAAATGGAGAATGGGAAGGTAGCAAAAGGTATGCTCGACTTGGGAGCAAGCATTAATCTTATTATCCATGACCTTTATCAGGAGCTCGGTTTGGGGAAGTTGGAACCAGTGAATATGACTTTGCAGATGGCTGATTGTAGTATCCAGCGACCGCTTGGTGTTATTCAGGATGCTTTGGTCAAGGTTGACACGTACTTGGTACCAGCAGATTTTGTAGTTCTAGTTCAAAGAATGCAAAGAACCAGAGCAGAAACCATGTGATTTTGCTAGGAAGGCCATTCATGAAAACTGTCAAACTTCAAGTCGATGTTGCAGAAGGAAAAATAGCAATGGATATCGGAGGCAATCGAATCAGCAAGGACGCATTGCGTCCTGCAGGTAACTCTAATGCCTATTCTGTTACAAATTGTGAAACTGAACATGAGATTGCCAAAGAATTTCATTGCATCATTGATGACTGTGTATATACTACTTTGCTTGATGACATTACTAGCGATAAGTTAGAGGCTGCTTTGACACTAGATCCTGATAGGGGAATTCTGAGAGAGGAAAGTCATGAGCTAATCTGTGCTTTAGATTCAGCTGAAACTGAACCGGCAGGTGAACTCGATTCCCCTAGTGAGCCATTAGGTGAAATCGACCCCCTCAGTAGCAATACTGGGGAAATCGAACCCCCTAGGCCTGACCTTAAGGAACTCCCATCTCACCTTAAGTATGCTTTCCTTGGTGAAAATCGGTCCAAACTTGTGATAATCTCTTCGAAATTGCAAAAGGAAGAAGAGAACCAACTTTTTGAGCTTCTTAAGGAGAATTTTGTGGCCATAGGATGGGGAATTGGAGACATTAAGGGTCATTAGTGCAACCCGTTGCACACACAGGATAAGTTTAGAAGATGATGCTAAACCTGTTATGCAACCCCAGTGCAAGCTCAATCATGTCATGCAAGATGTAGTGAAAACTGAGATCCTTAAGATGCTTGAGCACGACATAATTTAGCCCATAGCTGATAGTAGATGGGTGAGTCATGTGCATGTAGTTCCCAAGAAGTCGGGGGTTACTGTCGAAACAAATGAGAAGGGCATAGAGGTCCCGGTAAGAAAAACCACTGGGTGGCGTGTGTGCATTGACTACAGGAAACTAAACACAGCCACTAAGAAAGACCACTTCCCTCTGCCATTCATTGATGAGATGCTTAACCGCCTTGCTGGGCGAGAGTTCTATTTACTTGTCCCTATGGGACTTTTGCCTATCGCAGAATGCCTTTCGGACTGTGCAACGCTCCTGCTACTTTTCAAAGATGCATGCTTTCTATATTTTCTGACATGGTGCAGGATTTTATAGAGGTTTTCATGGATGACTTCTCTCTTTTTGGAGATTCTTTTGCTGATTGCTTACATAAACTTGATAAAGTGCTTAAACGCTGCATTGAGTGTAACTTAACTCTTAGCTGGAAAAAAAAGTCACTTTATGGTTAGAGAAGGAATTGTCTTAGGGCATGTAGTCTCAAAACGTGGGACAGAAGTTGATAGAGCAAAGCTTGATGTGATTGATAAACTTTCCCCTCCCACTTGTGTGAAAGAGCTTCAATCTTTTCTTGGGCATGTTGGTTTTCATAGGAGATTCATTAAGGATTTTTCGAAAATTGCTAAGTGTTTGAGCAACTTGCTTATGAAAGATGTGCCTTTTGTTTTCAATGATAAATGCATTCAGGCCTTTAACATCTTGAAAGAACAGCTTGTTTCCGCTCCCATTGTTGTTGCTCCTAACTGGTCCTTACCCTTTGAGATTATGTGCGATGCTTCTAATTTCACTTTAGGTGTTGTGGTAGGACAAAGGGTGAATGGGCATTTTCATGTGATTTACTATGCCAGCAAGACACTTAACCCTGTGCAGGTTAACTACACCACAACTGAGAAAGAAGTCCTAGTTGTTCTTTTCGCATTGGATAAATTTCGTTCGTATCTGAAAGGGTTCAAAGTGATCATCCACATGGATCACGCTGCGATCTGCCACCTCATGGCAAAGAGTGGTTCTAAGGCGTGCCTCATTCGGTGGGTTTTGATGTTACAGGAGTTCGATTGTGAAATAGTTGATAAGTGTGGTAAAGATAATCTTGTTGTTGACCATTTATCTAGGCTTGATCCTAATATAATCTCCCCTTCTCCTCCTATTCCCGATGACCTTCCTGATGAGCACATATTCTCTATTAGCTTAGAGCCTTGGTTTGCAGATATTGTGAATTTTCTTGTTGCAGGTGTTTTCCCCGCTAACATGTCTTCGCAGGAAAGAAGGAACTTTGCACTCCGAACCAATGGCTACTTTTGGGCTGACCCCCACCTTTTCAAGGAGGGAGCGGATGGCATCCTACGGCGCTGCATTCCAGAGAGTGAAGTAGGCAGTGTTCTCACCTTTTGTCATACCATGCAGTGTGGAGGGCACTACAGCGGGAAGAAAATCGCTCTGAAGGTTTTTCAATCAGGTTTCTTTTGGCCCTCTCTGTTTAAAGATGCTCATAAGTTTTGTGCTAGTTGTGATGCAAGTCAGCGTAGTGGTAACATTAGCAAGCGTAATGAGATGCCTTTGACTAGCAATCTTGTGGTAGAACCCTTTGATGTGTGGGGTATTGACTTTATGGGACCCTTTCCCAAAAGTAATGAGAATGAATATATTCTTGTTGTTGTGGACTATGTGACTAAGTGGGTGGAGGCTATTGCCACCAGAACTAACGATTCCAAAGTTGTGCTCTCTTTCTTGTCCAAGATATTTTCAGCAGGTTTGGTACACCCAGAGCAATCATTAGCGATGGCGGATCTCATTTTATTAATTGTTCATTTGCGAACCTGCTTGTGAAGTATGGAGTGCAACACCGTGTCGCAACCGCATACCATCCACAAACTTCGGGTCAAGTGGAAGTCAGCAATAGGCAAATCAAGAGCATTCTCACAAGGGTCGTAAAACCAAATCTTAAGGATTGGTCAACCAAGCTAGATGATGCACTGTGGGCTTACATAACTTGTTACAAGACTGTTATTGGTACAACCCCCTACCGGTTGGTTTATGGCAAAGCTTGTCATTTTCCCGTGGAGTTGGAGCACAAAGCGGCATGGGCCACCAAGGAGCTAAATCTCGATATGCAGGCAGCTGGGGAAGAAAGATTGCTGTAAATCTCTGAGCTGGAAGAACTCCGCCACCTTGCCTTTGAGAATGCAAAGATTTACAAGCAGAAGACAAAAGAGTATCATGACAAGGGGATTATCCACAAGGACTTGCACCCAGGTATGAAGGTTTTGGTTTTTAACTCTCGTCTTAAATTGTTTCCAGGAAAGTTGCATTCGCGTTGGGATGGACCACACACGATAATTCATGTGGCACCGCATGGTGCTGTCGAACTCTTGAATTCCGCTGACGGTTCCACCTTCAAGGTCAATGGGCAGCGCGTTAAACCATACTTTCAAGGGTACATTGAGCGACCGGAAGAAGTGGTCGAACTCTCCGAGTCCAGTACATGACTCTAAACTGTACTTCACAGGCCAGACACTTTCAATCCCTTTTATCTTTCCACTCTTAGCTTGAGGACATGCTTGAGTTTCGGTTTGGGGAGGGAATGTGAGGCTCTTCAGTTTCGTGCCTGTGTTTCTATGTGTTTTTTCATATTTTCGTGAGTCTTTCGTGTGTCCGAGTTATCTTTCAAGTTTTCGAGCAGCTATTGTGAGTGGTAATCCACTTAATGCCTTTGTTTTGTTTAATATGTAACTGGAAGTAGCCTAGTGCATTGTTAATTCCTTAAGGTCTGTTTCTCTTGCAAATATCTAGTCTGTCCGGTTCTTTAGTCCAAAAGCCGTGAGAAGCCTGAACCGATGAAAAAATATTGTACCGGCATTTGTATTGTGTGATTCCTGGGATGTGCAAGTTTTCACGAATTACTTGCGCCTTTTCATACTTACATGTACTCATTTTGTTTGGGGATGACGAACGGCATGCTTTTAATTTTGAGTCCTCTAACTTTTAAACCCCGTTCTAAAGAACATGTTTGGGGAAGAGCTACTTACATGTTTACGACTATTTTTTAGCTTTATATGCTCGATTGTGTTTGAGTATGTTGCTGTTTCCAAAGGCTGTATGAATTTAATCTCGGGGTGGATCTATGGTCTTAGTTGATCACCGTCTGTCGTGTCGGGCATGTTTCAGATACTACCTATATACCGGCGTGGCCCTTAAAGCTATATGACCGTGAGGGTTGATGGCATGTGTACCAAACTGACACGCACAAAAGTGCGGACTTTCGGTAAAACAGACACCCGTCAAAAAATTGAGATAAAAGAGCCCAATGAGGCCATGCATTGAATACTGCGCAATAATGGTTTATGTTTGATTTGCAAGTGAAAAAGGAAACAGCACAGGTCTTGAACTTTTGTTATAAGTCGTTTTTGAAAACAAAAGTTCCTTCTGATCCATTTGATTTGAGTACGTTGGCGTAAGATAGTCTAGGCATTCTTGTGATGCGAGTCAACTTCCCAGTTTACTTTTTGAGCGAATAACCATATTGGACACTTCCAAAGAGAGTAGAGATTGCATATTATTCCTGTGAGGGACTAGCGTGCTGGACTTAAGAGTTATTTGCTTGAGAAACGTTTTTTTTTTTTGGGATTATCTGTGCACTTCTCTGCCAAGGTTACTTGAGAACAAAACATTTGCATTTGGTGGACTTAATTCTTTCAATGCTAGATTCGATTACTTGGATCTGTAACTCTTGTATTTGTCTACATGGTTTAGAGTCTAGTGTGTTTAGGTTGTGTGTTTGCTCGAGGACGAGCAAAGGTTCGGTTTGGGGATTTTGATGAGACAATATTCTAACGTCTCATTTGGTCCTTTTTAGCGGTCTTTGTGAGTCTTTGTCTTTAGTTTTATAGTCTTTTTAGTTCGTTTTTACGCTTTGGTGTTTTGTTTACAATTTGCAGGAATCGATGTCTTTTGAGCTAAATGAGAACAAGCTGCTTAGCATGGCTCGCCGCGGCGAGATTTTACTGCTTGAGCCGAAATTGTAGAAGGTTTCGCCATGCAGATTTTGCGAATGAAGCTCCTGTCTTGACGTTTGAAGCTCGCCGCGGCGAAGGGATTTGCCCGCAGAGGCTAAATTATGCCAGAGTTATATATTTTTCGATTAAGAAGGCTCGCCGCGGCGAGCTATTCTTTCCGCCGTGGCGAGATACGCAGAACATAATTTTTGTTTTTCCTTATTAGCTGGGAATTGGGATTTTTCTCTCATACTTCTTTTTAACCTAATTTTTGAAAAGAGCTCCTGAATTGAGACATTGACATTGAGACATCTTTGGAGCTTGGTTATTCATTGATTTTACTCATCAGGATTATTGGTATTGATTTCTCTATTGCTTTCTTCTTTACAAATCGTTCTTTATCGATTGAATTGTACATTATTGCATGCAAGTTTCTCATCTATGTTTCGTATGATTATTACCATGATCTCTGTATGCAATTATCTATTATGAGTAGCTAAACACCTTTGAATACAGTAGTATGTGAAGATTATGCATATTCGTTCTAGGGTTTATCAAATAACTCATATAGGTTAGTCTCGTATAAAATCTTCGTAAAAACCTTCAATTCGATAAGTCCGTATTAAATTCTCTAGATTGTTCATGTTTAAGGATCGTGAATTGACGACTCACAATTTCTCCAGTATAATATATTCTAAGAACGATTGGTTGAATCGAATTGATTGATTTACTGTACAACAACCGTGTGACAAATATGAGTGTTATCCCTAGTTCGAATTAGCATAATTGGATCTTGCTACTGTATTCATCTTTCTCCCATTGTTAATCGTAATCTTAGCTTTAGTCAATCTAGTTAGAAGTATACAAAACCATCAATCAAATCACATCGCAAGTATCTCACATTTCACCGCTACGCATTAGCTTGATTAATTCCCTAGAGATCAATCACGAGTTAGGCTTTAGTCTGCAACTACAGCTTAATCTCTAATTGCTTTTTAGAGTATAATTTGAGCTTATCAATCAGGTCCCCATTGTTTCAGTAGTAACGTTTAACTCCCTTAATCATCCAAGGACCTCCTCCATATACATCCAGCATCTCCTCCTTAGATTGAAATCGGAACACAAATACTACACTATCCGCTACATGAATATGCGGCGTCAGATTCTACCTACTAGCAACAAACCTCTTCATAGCATCCACAGGAATCTTCGCACCAACAACCGTCCCGATCAAAGCAAAACTCCAGAATTCAATCGAATCACAAAAATCATCCACAGTGAAATCCACCACCGAACGCGTAATCGGCGCAGAATAATCGATCACCACACCATTCTCAGGCCTCCGATTGCCAGAGAATATATCATTGCAACGTCTGGTACTCTTCTGTGCCAATCGGCCTGGATCCTCCAGAAATCGGCCAACAGCACCTTCATTCTGTACATCCACAGCACCACGAGATCCCTCCCCATCCAATTGCTGCAAATCATCCTCAAAATCACCAGCCGCAACCACAAATTCCTCCTCACCCCCAAAATTAAGCTCCTGCACATCCTCAAGCTCATCAAACGACTCAGTAGCCCCTTGTAAATCCACAGACGATCGCCTCTTTGACATTGTTAATGGCAAAGGAAAGGAAACTACTACGCGGGAAAAAAACACACACTAAAGGTGTAAATCGCCCCTAGTAAATCACCATTGTTAGTATGTTTTCATTTTTATTAAAGTGCTGGTTAATTTTTTGTGTGGCCCGATTTCATTTTGGTTGATATGTGGGGCCATGAAAAATTAAATCTGGAATGCTGCATTTGTTGGGGTTTGAACCCATAAACTTTGGCAAACAACTTGAGCAACATACCACTCAACCATCACAACCTTTGGTTTAAAACTTGGTGCGATTTGTATATGTTCGGGAACTGGTTGTTTTGCTTTTTGTGAGTTACATGCTTTGTCCTTTCTCTCATTTAAATTGTCATGTGCTTGGTAAATGTTTGGTTAATTTTACAAGTTCGTTGTATAAGTATGTTATGTTATTTCCATTTGATTTTGGAATTTTTACTTATGTATCATGAAGTTGCTTATGATGCATTGTGGGCATGCTTTACCGTACTTCTATAACTTTGTTAGTACGTGTATGTTGAAACTTGTTGTGATTTTAACCTGAAACTTGTGAGAGTTAAAGGCAATATGTGTTCTCATGTTGTTACTTTTTTAAGTTGCTTTATATGCATGTTTTGGTTCAATCATCTATTTGCAATCATACAAACTATGTGTGGCCATGTTTATTTTGTATGATGAGTTTATTACATTTTGTTTATGTAATATTGTGTGATGATTGTGTAAGTTGGCATATTCAATGCATATGTACTTGTTATACATGAAATGCATGAGAAATCCTTCCCTAGTATTGGGAGGTGCATGGGACTTTGTGTCCATGGAAGGTGGGAATTCAAGTACCGTTTGAGTGGATCTTGTTATGCAGAAATTCTATTTCTCGATATATGAAAAGACTACACTAAATGTGTAACATCTTGAATCTTTGCAAATTTGGGGAGAATGACAATTTTCTAAATTGTACTTTGTCATATTAACTTATGGACAAATGTTTCCCTCATGTTGTTGGCACATAATAATTCAAGAATGCATAGTGTCTTGATACGTTAATGTGTGGTTAAGTTCTAAGAAACTTAATGAGCTTTGTGAAATATTGGTTGAATATGTTAACTAAAGCAATGGAGATAAAAACTTTGTGTAAGTACGGATACTAGGTATATTGTGGTACTTGCATTGAGTCCACTTGAAAAGTGGTGTAGAGGCTTGGAAATTGTTGGTTAACCTAATACATGGTGGAAAAGAATTTGGCACGACTCGGTTATCGTTGAACAATAAGTCGGTACGCGACTTCAACCGTGAAGTTCTCTCAGCTCACCATGTGAATATGACACTAACTTGTATAAAATCGCCTTCTGTTCAATGGACTTGTGTGAAGATGGAAAACGTATTGTGGTGTGTTTGCTGAATATAGCAATGACATTGATATAATTTATACTTTGTTAGAAACAAAGTGGATGTTGTTGAATTCTGGACTTTACTATAATTGTGGGGAGAGGCCATTCTCATGGATAACAAAATTCTTAACAGAATTTCCACAAGCACAACATCATAGTTCCATATAAGTTATGGAGAGATCGCCTAGCTTCTTTCAAGTATCGATTAGTGGTGTTGGTTGGCAAAGGTAGAAGTACCTAACCCAAGGCAAGCGGAATTTGGTCCCAGAACTATGGACTACATATTCTTTAGATATGCTAGTAATAGTAATGTATATCAATTTCTTGGTCTTTAGGTCCAAGATTAATGATATTGACGTGGGAATGGTTCGTTGAATCAATGATTGCTAAATATTTGAGATGTCTTCCCTTGTCCATAGATTAAGGAATTGACCTTAAACGTAATTTTGGTTCGGAAACTGAGTTTGAACCAAGTGGTCCGGACCTTGACCCAGAAGGATCAAACCTGTTGTTTGTAACTCCTGTCTATTCTAGTTGTTCAATTAAATTGAAACTAGAGGAATGAATGCAAACTACGATTTCAAATCAAGAGAACACCAAGGCTCATGAGTTTGAATCTAGATGCGGTAAAAGGGCAAGGAAGAACAAGTACTTAGGACCAGATTTTGTAGCCTATTTGGCAGAAAATGTTCGAAGGGCAATCATATAAGCTTTGTTTCTAGAGGCTACCATATAGAATGAAGCTCCGAAAGTTTTTTTAACTTTGGAGAGTCTTTGTTCATGTGGGGAGGGGAGCTTTGCGTTCGCTAGTTGAGAAGAAAAGACTCATCTCCCATGGGGGTATTATTGAATGCACATGAGACTTTGGTCTTTGTACTTGTTAGAATTCAAGTTTTAATTTGCGTGGGTCTCATAATGTGGAAATTTAATTTCTCGACATTGATGAACAGACCACGTTAAATATAGAATGGCTTGAAATTCTATAAATGTGGGGAAGTTGTGAAATTCTAAAGGAATTATTCCCGCATTTGGCACTTGATAGTACAAGGGAATTGGTGTGACCAATACACAATTTTACAAGTATGGATACTTGTGAATGTTCTCTTGTGGTTGTTTCGAGGTAGAGCAAAGATTTTCGTAAGGAAAATTGGTTGGACTGTAGGTCCAGAATGCGATTAATTCTAATTAAGACCATGTTACTGGCGTTGAATTAATTGATTGAACTACGAGTTCAAATAATGATGGTTTCCAATTAAGGCTATTGGAGGGGCATGGAAAACACATATATTTCTTTGTCTAAACTAAATTCTTGTTCAGAAGAATTATGAAAGTTGTAGACATGAAATAGGTTGACTTATGTTGGAGCACGAGACAAAGCGTTCTTTCTTATCACTATCAATAAAACAGAGGTTGTCTCAAGTTTGGAGAAACTATGGAGTCTTATTGATGCACAAGAAAGATGCCTGGATGTAGATTTGTGTACACATATCACATCAAAATAAGCAAGCATAGTGATGATCATGTAGAGTCGGTGTTATATTCTTGGATATATAATTGGCAATCTAATGTGCATAATGGACATCACTCGTCTGATTACTGCACATGTAGTCAATATGGTGGCTAAGTTCACACGTAATCCTATAAATAAACACTGGAAGACTAATCATCTTCGACTAAGGTACTTAAAGTACTCGATGAGTTATGGATTACACTATGGGAGATATCCAACAGTATCAGGAGGATACATTATTGAAAAATGGATATCTGATATCACGGAAACCAAGTTCACAAAAGGGTATTTATTTACCACTGATGGTAAGGGTTGTTTCGTGTAGATCCTCTAAACAAAGATGCATCGCCCGATCCACGTTAGAATCGGAATTTATTGCTTTGGAAAAAGCATAGGAAGAAGCATAATGGATTAATAAATTTTTACAGGATGTCCCTTGTTGGGATAAGCATGTGCCTTCAGTGATGTTTCACTATGATAGTCGGTCGACTTTTAAAACGGGCATAAGAACAGTATGGCAAGTCTAGACACGTAAAGTCGTAGACATAACATCATTTGGCAGTTGATCTTTAGGGGGGGTTATCACTATTGATTGTGTGAAATCAAAGGATAACATGCGGATCCGATAAACAAAAGCAATACCTAAAGGATCAAGCAATCTGCCTGTCTAGGGGAATGGACCTAAGACCCATGAATTAAAGGAAATTTACAGCGGTAACCCAACCATATTGACTTGAGATCCCAAGAATTTGGTTCAATGTGGAAAACGAAGTTGTAAAGGACCAGTTGAGCGCCTCGTGAAGTTTTGTACTTCGAGGTAAGAGCACTTAGGAGTTATACTCCATGAGGTTGTTCCCGCGATAGACATTAAGTGTTGTTGCCGTATCGGGCGGAGGATGAGTCACCAAACTCTTAATGATCGTCTAGAGCTTTTGAGCGGAGCATCAGTGGCAGGATGCTCTTAGAATGAGATCACCTATTTAAGTGTATGAAGTTTGGCCGCTTCAACTGAAACACTTAAGAATCCAAGGGTGTCCAAGGACTTTAATGGACAGACAAACCTGGAAAGAAACAATAAGGGGAATTATTGTGTAGGTATCATTGTCTTGGTTTACACAAAACGCCGACTGGTTCAAGACATCGCGTTCACCGGTTGGCAAGTAAATCCGATGGTACTCTACTAGGGGAAGATTCAAAGTGAAAGCTATCGTTCTCGATGCAATAAGTTTTCCGTTGGAAATTCGAGGCTGGATCACTCCGATGTGTTGTGAGCATCAATTCTCTTTTATGTGGGGATTGTTGGAATTTTAGCTAACCAAGAGTGGTTAGTCTATGACATTGTATCTCAACCAAATGGGGCCCCACACGTTGGAAACAGATGTTTCTAGAACGTGCATTGTCTACTATAGTAGTAGAAGACACTTGAACAAATATTACTAAAATTCAATTGTGAAAGAGTAATTAATTCTCAAAGTGTGTTGGTTGATGTACTAGTTATGGAAAATCAAAGAGTTGGAGTGGAAATAGTTCCACATAGCTAAAATTAAGAAGAATGAGCTAGAATAGGTGAAAAGGTGAAAAATTGGATAAAATGGTTTAAAGGGGTGTCGAACCCATGAACAATTTCGTCCAATAAATGCACCTTTTCCAGTTGAGCTATATAACTTTTGTGAAAGAATGTGAGTTGAAGTGTGTAATTTGCAAGGGGTGCATTTGTACACGAAAAGATGCAAAAATGTTGAAAAGCTATGTAACTTTTGTGAAAGAATGTGAGTTGAAGTGTGTAATTTGCAAGGGGTGCATTTGTATACGAAAAGATGCAAAATGTTGAAAAGCTGGTGCAGGTGGGTGTCGAACCCATGACCTGGGCGCCTGAACAACATGTCTTTCGGTGAATGATTGTATCTTACGAAAGTACATATCTATTCGGTACCAGAAGCCTTTTGTTCAACAATTGCATCTTTTGGTCACAACTTTACAAAACTATAAATAGAGGTCCATGGTTGGATTTCATACACATAACAAGAGATATCCAAATTCTCTCCTTCTTTCTTCTCTTCTTCTTTTAAGCATGTCTTTCCATATTGCAGTAGTCCACTCGAATCTGTGATTTCAAGTGCCAGCTTACACATTCATCTGCTGTGTAATCTTGGGAGACATTTTGTTAATTGCAACCGTAGGCATCTAAGCGGGGCAAATTTGTCTTAAGGACCGAAAGCCAACTCTCACCGCAGCAGTCCTTAATTTGTTCTCTTACATGTTACTTCATTTATATATATCTTCAATACATTGGCACTACTCTATAAATTTCCAACACCGAGTAACACTTTGATCGAATGTTTAACAACTTTAGCTAGCATCACCCCAACCTAGCTCATTTGCAACTCGAACTCTATTCGAACAAACAATCAGAATTTTGTTACAGTACTTCTAAAAATCAGAGAAGATAGGAAGGGCTTAGCTAGTCAGAATTACAATCATACATTGCTTCACCCATAATCCGAAGGATGATCATCAGTTCCCAAATTATGTCGGTAAGGACGGCTTACCAAATTGAGAATGCCGAAATGGCAACCTCTGCATTTTTCATATACCCAGCGAGTAAGACCAAAACGGCATAATACCATACCTCCAAACTGTAAATCATGTGCAGAAACAAAAAGTTATTGTTTCGAAGGTCAGGAGGCGAAATCTTAAATTATCGAAACTATTATATATCAAATTTGTTTCTTTTTTAGGGGGCACTATGGCCCCTCCTGGTTCCCGCCCTGCTGAGAAGGTAAAGTTCACAAAAGATGTTGATAAGAAAGACTTGCCACATCATAAAACCAGATGAAATTGAGATCTTGGCAACCGGAACTATGTCATTTAATGCTGCAAAAGTGAAGCCTTTCCACGAATAGGGGCACCAACCTCCGAAAATTTAGATGAATTCTCCAATGACCAAAAACCAGGAAGACATGCATAGTGCAGCCATTGCACCAGTGATGCCCCAATTCATGACATTGACAAAAAGCCAAGACAAGATAACATGAAGGATGAATTGAGAGCCGGATATCCAAGCAATGACAATGTTTTTCTGTTGGGCTTGAAGATACATTTGGATTGTCAAGGAGAAAACAATACTATAGGGACGCACAATAAACCAGAGAGCAATATGTCCTGCAGACTTAGCAACACTACAAAACAATTGGTCTTTCGTGATGATCTAAAATTGGTGTTAGAAATTAGTTTTTGAGAGTGATAATCGTTATCCAAATAAAATCTAATTTGTCTGAGAGTGCTTCATCATCCGTCCCAATTAATCATCACAAAAAGTGTCAGATGAATTCAAAGTCAAGTAAAATTGATAGCGGGAAAATAGAGAAGGAATCTGCGCAACAGTTGAGATTGATAACCCATCTCATTTAATACTTGTAGCATTTGGTACTGATAGTCCATCTCATTATCTATCAAACTTGCTCATTGTAACTTTTAGAGACAGACTTTTTAGCTCAATTAATCTTTTAGCCATGTACTCCCTTTGTTGAGCGGGTTAGATACTTGGATTGAGCAACCCGCCACCACCTTAGCCAACATGTAAACATATACAAAAAGGAAAAATAGAAAAATAAATAAGAAACATATACTTCGAACTTTGACTATAAATTAATCTTAATCGATAACTTTTTTTAAAAGAATATATGTTGACAAGGAGTTGACAAGTGTCCTATAGATATAAATTTTTATTTTTTGAATTAAAAAAATATTTTTTAATTTTTTTCAATTCAAGTGTAATTTTATAAATTTGTATAATGTTTCTGTACTTTTACAATTTTTTAAAATCAAGTTCACCTTATCTTTTAACAAATAACCCCACAATTAACGGGGTGAATTACATTTGCCCCCCTTAATAAATTTGCTAATAACATCGCGATCCTTAACATATAAAGAATAACATATTATTTCATACAATTGTACATAAATTACAAACCAGTCCAAAACTCATATTGGAGCCAAACACATACTTAATTTAAACATTTTCTTTTCATTTGGTTTTATTCTTTTCCTTTTATTTATTTGTTTTAGATTTTTTTTTATTTTTCTAAGTTTAAATAAGAGTAAGACACGTGTCCACTCTAAATTTAAAAAAATAAAAATATATTTATTTTTTCTAGATTAAGTCAGAATGTGGCGCATGTCCTTCCATGCATTTTTGAATTTTTAAATAAATTTTATTATTATTTTTTAAATTAATTTATAAGATTAAAAGGGAAGCCAACACGCGTAAACTAACTTGGCGCATGAAAATCAATTGCCAAATTCAAGAAAAAAACAACTAGAGTTTATGGTTTATATTGAAAGTCATTGATAAATATACATAAAATACTGAGCCATTCAGTGGTACATAAACTGGATGTGTCTTACTCTGTGGTATACTTTTTTAAAAATTTCCAGCAATTTATATTTTTATTTTAATAAAATTTCATTTTATTAAAAAGGGTGAATTTCATCCAGTACCCATTTTAGATGTTCTAATTACACCTGGGTACCAGTTAGATCAACAATAACATGCAAGTCCTGATCGATATAAATCAATTACATGTAGGTCCACGAATTTGACTTTTTGCGAATTAAAACCAGGAAAGGTCATTTTTACCCTTGCTTAAATATCAGCTTTTAGTTTTAGCCAAACAGGCTTAACTTATTGATGATGTGTGGACTTGGATGTAATTGATTTTTTTACATATAATTTATATTTAAACCTATTATTAATTAACTTGTATATTAAGATACCTTAATTAGTGGTTGTATGTAAATGTTCAGGAGGGTCCCATTTTGATTTTTAAACATTTTGGAGGTTTAATTTCAATTTTCACCTATCAAACATATAAATATAAAAAGGTTGAAGGATAGTTTACAATTTCTAGAACTTCATACTTGTTTTTAATACTTAATGGCATCTATTTAAAAAATGAGAACTTCTAAATTATAGTAGTGATCCCCAGGGCTCATCTAATTCTTAAAGGATAGCCCTTTCATTTTTTTAAAACCCTCAATTAAGTCTCTGTAAAATCCCAAAATTTTTAAAAACTTTGTAAAATTCCAAAATAAAATCATTCTTACACGATTAGGAGGGCATGGAGAGAGATCAGTCCAATAATAATTGCTCTTCCTATTATAAATAATACTCCCTCAATTTCAGAGAAAGTGTTACAACTTTCCGTTTTCGGCGTTTCACTAAAAGTGTTACAATTTCCATTTATGAAAATTAGTTAAATAATAAAACTCCCTACCTTTCACTTTTATTACAATATGCCACTCAGTTAATCTCTAATAATCAGGGGGACCACTTGTACTTTTTACTTTTTCTTAAAATTGGTACAAATCCAAATTGTAACAATTTCTCTGAAATTGAGAGAGTAATATTTATTAATTTATTAATTTTTATTTAACTTTATTGGAAACTCCATGGATGAACTTCCATGGCAGGAAGCACGGAAGCTCCGTCGGAGCTTCCATGAACGTGAAAGTGATAAAAAAAAAATTTTAAATTTAAAATTGAAAATTTGGGTTAATTGATACTATATTTTTATTTTTTTAATTATTTTTTAGACAAATTTATGTTTTTTTTGTAATTTTTAATTTTTCAATGCCTTTTCAGTTTTCAATTATTTTTCAATACCTTTTTTTAAATAATTTTTCTGTTATTTATTTATTTTTCGTAATTTTTTATTTTTTAAATTATTTTTCAGTTTTTTATTTATTTTTCATAATTGATAAAAATTTTAAATTATTAATTAGTTTATATTTATTATATATTTTTCACTCACATATCTCTAACAAATCACTTTCACCTTCCTGTAATGGATGGAGCTTCCATGGAAGTGAAAGGAAACATGTGTTAATTAATGTTATATTGTTTTTCACATTTTTTTATATTTTTATTTTATTTTTCATAATTTTTTATTTTATAAACATTTTTATGTCATTATTTATTTTTCAATTTTTATTTAGTAATTTCTTTTTTATTTCTTAAAATAATTTTTCTATTTTTCATTTTTATCCAAAAAAATTATTTTTATATTATTTATTTATTTTCATATTTTTTTAAATAAATTTTCTAATTTTTACTTATTTTTCAAAAAATATATTTTAAAAATATTTTTTTCTATTTTTTATTTATTGTTCATAATTTTTTATTCAACCTAAATTATTTTTCCATTTTTTGGACATTATTGTGTATTAAAATCGAAAAGGGGGTAAAATAAACTAATGACCTGTTTGTTTGTCCACTAAGGAATTTCTGGTCAACAAAAAATCAGCTTTTTGGACTTAGATGTAATTGTTGAACTAACTGGTGCTTAGATGCAATGCCCCTATCTAACAGGGGGGTATATGTAATAACCCCTATTAAAAAATTGTCCTAAGAAATTAATATCACTGTCCATATTTTTTTTCTATTTATCTTAAGTTGGAGGAGGTGATGGTGGTGGATGAGTTAAATAAAAAGAAAGGTAAGAAGAAGGAAACTAGAAAATTCAAAGGTTGAAACTAAGGCCATGTTTGGATGGTAAGCTTTGAAAATAGAAAATGGATCAATCTGTAATTGTTGAAATGTTAAGGACCTGAATGAGTGAGAGGTGTTTATTAGGGGGAGCAGATTTAAATTTCCCTTAACCCACACGCATCCCCCACATTTATAATCTGAGTCAACAATTAAATTTTACGGAAATTGACTAGAGTACCTAAATTACAAGCTGGTTGGTTGATATTTAGTTTTCCCTCCTCCCCGATGAACTTCATATATTACGGGTTAGCCCGCAGTTTTATGTGAAAAATAAAGTTATGATAGAATATAAAAAATGTGAAAAAAAGTGTATTTTTAGTGGCAAAATATATAATTTGAGTGTAAAATTGAGATTGTTTATTATGTGTTGGATGTCGGGTAGCTTCCTTTTTTGGCAATGTATAAAGTTTTGTGGGACGACTAAAATGACAAATGTATGAAGTTATATGGGTTAATAGGGAATACATAAATCAGACATTACCATTATACCGTATCTAAATTGGAAATGTATAATTTCCAGTGTACATAAAACGAAATTTACCCATTTACTACCTGGCGAATATATACATCCTACAATTTCATGTTAAAAATTGGTTGTGCGGTCGAGCTGTCCGCACAGTGCATTCGTCGGTCCTGAGTTTAGTAGTATTGCGATCAAAATTCAACTTGTAAACTTGTACTCCCTCCGTCCAGATCAAATGTAACATTTTGACTTTTTGCAATTAACGTTTATGAACCTTGACTACGATTCAATTTTAAACCGTAAATGTAGATTGTTTAATTAAATTATATGATTAAATTTTTGGAAGTAAAATTTTATTATATAATTTAATTGAACATTTTACATTCATGGTTTATGATTAAATCGTAGTCAAATTTGAAAAATATTATCTGCAAAAAGTCAGAATATGACATTTGATCTGGAACGGATGAATTACTATACAATTTAGTAAGTGCTCCTCACTCTGAAATAAAGCACACATATCACATTTATATGTCTCAAGCTACAAATGTCACATTACTACTATTAGCAAATTTTTGGTGGGAATTGTTTTAAAAGTTTTCATGTATGAATTTTGCTGAAAAGTTACCGCGGATTGAAAATTTCACTCAATTGGCGCCGCTCATCTATATTAAAATTTTCAAATTAATTTAGAAGGATTTGGTGTGCATCAGAGTGCAATATTCGTCCCAAAAGGAAAATCTCTTAGCATAAAAGCTGAAATTCCTCTCCACCAATTGCAGTTCACACAATTTTTGCTTTCGGAAAGAATGTGACAGCGGAGAGCCATCTCCAAAGAAGTGCTTCTTCTCAATTCAAATACTTTGTTCAGTTGGTAATTTCCTATCTCCAAATTGGTATAGTACTTCATTCCTATATATGTTAATCTTTTCTTAAGTCCTTCAATTGATAATGCTAACAAATTGTCTTCTTTATTCTGTAGATAAAAGGATCTACAGTTTATATCTCCATGGCAACGTTTCAAGATCTTTGATATACTTTATTCAATCATGTGTGATGATTTTATAGTTCTACACGAAAATTCAATGGATAAAATTCGGAGCCTACGTAATACTATTTGCTTAAGTAATTTCCTTATTCTCCTTTAAAGTGTTGGGATCTGTTTCTTTTTCCTTCTGATCTAATTGGTACACTTATTTTCTTCCTTCATCTTAATTTCATATCTATAAATGGTGGGATATTTATTTGAGTGAAATTCCATGAACTGTCAAATAATTTCATTGCCTATTTCTACAGACTGTTCGCAACTCCCATATCTATTCCATTGTACTTTTTGCGAGCAAGGTGCCTACCCTTCAATTTGATCAAAAGACAGTCTTGTTTCATCTTGAATCCTGTGGGTAGGTTTACTAGCTTGAAATTTTCCAGCAAACCCAAAAGAGAAAAATGAAAAAGGGCTCCGATAGAAAGGTCTGGAAATCCATATATAATTGGATTCCAGATTTTTTTTTTTTTTATAAAAGCTTCAAAGCATTAGAGACGGATAATTTCTCTCAAATGTTTCTCTTGGGAGAAAAAGTCACTCTTAGAAAACTAAAGAAGTTGAGACGGATTGTCCCTCTGTATTGCTGCATATTTGAGAGGATTTATCTGTCACATATACTTACTAGGCCATGGGCTGCCATGAAAAATTGAGACCAATAACTCCTCTCAGATAACCTATATTAGAGACGGATTATCCTTACCAGATATGTGAACATAAGGGACAAACCATCACTCGCAAATAAGGTATATTAGAGAACAACACCTAATCACTCACAGAAGAGCATTTGAGACTCAGTTTTTTCACACCAACAATAGAGAGCAACAATTGCTCTCAGATAATGTATTAGGGACGAAAATAATCTATATGGTAGCAACTTATTACTCTCAAATGCTCTTTTTTCTAGTAGTCACTTCCACAAGTAATCTACTCCTGCAAACAGGGAATGAAAGACATGAAAAGAAGTATAAGCGTAATACATAACAAAATAGAAACAGGAATACTTCGAAAAAGATAGCTTAATCAACTACTACCCTGAGGTTACAAGCTGAAAGTTCAACATTTCAAGCCTACAACAAAAATTTGTAACTATAATTTTGACACATAATATTCATTTTGAAAAGTACAAACGCCTCTAGACTTACCCTATGAATGCTCACATCTCTCTAAACATATTTAAATCCTGAATTGTTACGATTACAGTCTCAACATGGAAATGAAAAACTAGTAAAATCAGAAATCTACAAGCAAATACAGAATCAAGCAAGCAAGAAAATCTCTATATATGATCAGCTAAAAAAACAAAATGTAGTAACTCTAAATATCACAAATATAGATAATATATAACAAGTTAATCATGTGGCTCTCTAGATAAAATACTTGATCTGGATGGTGCATATGGAAATTAATTAGGTGCACAGATACAGTAATTTCAACAATTGCTTGGATAAATGAAATGAACTGAGAGATGAAAGCGAACAATTTGAATTGATTCACTGAACCCTAAATAACGATCTAATTCAACCATATTTAATATATCCACATAATATCGTAAACCAGACCATGTAAAAAACTTTGTTGGATACAAGAAGTCTTCATATGGTCATAATAGATTTTTGAAATCTTTAATAAGACAGTAGTAAAGTCGTGCACATCACATCAAGTAAAAAATTATGTTGGAAAGAAACCAAATTGTACGTTCTCAGCAAGTTGAAGGAAATGGGACTTTGAACATGAAGGGAACCGGTAGAAAATCTCAGGAGAAACAATGAAGATTCGACGATACGGAGAATCGAACACTCAACCTTCAAGCAAAGTCAGAAATCAGGGATTAGACTTGAAATTTACGCATAGTACACTTGTACTTTTTAGTTATAGAGTTAGTTAACACTATATAAGCTCAATTACTTTGTAATCAATACTCACTTGTACTTCAATTTGGTTATTCACTATACTTTCATACAAAAGTAGACAGTACTTTGGCCGGTACTTGACAAATATCATGAGTTAATGGCACGAATGGTCCCAAAGTTTGGGCTATATGGCGCATGCAATTGAAGGTTTTGCGCGCTGGCATGTATAATCCTACTGTTATGTACATTTCAGGTCCGTCGTCCAAATTGGGTGACGTGGCCATCGGGTCAAAGTCTCATTCTGACTTTGACCAATACATCACCATACACATCAGCACTGGAATTTTCTTGAATAAAATTAAGTCTAAATTAAATTTCAAAAATTTTTTAAAAAAAACCAAAGTACAACAATAATAATACAAAATACAATAATACATACAGTAATACACATTTAGGCGCCAAAATTCCCGCCAAGACTGGTCAACAAAGAAAAAAAAAATTAAACCCACTTATAAAACCCCCAAATCAGATTGAAGAACCCTAATTCCTCCTCTCTCAATTGAACCAAATCCACCATGTCTACTTCATCTGCAAGCTCGTACTCAAGCTCCAACTCATCAGACGAAACTCGCCTTTGTGACTGTGGGAGAATTGCGGAGCGGAAAACATCTTAGACGAAGAAAAATCTCGGTCGGAGATGGGTTCAATGTGCGAACAGGGTAAGTCAATTTTATCTTTGAATCTTAGTTCTGGAATTTAGACTTTGGTTTAGGAGTTTAATTTTTGGGATGTTATTGAATAGGATGGACGAGGTTGTTCATATTGGTAGTGGTTCGACCCGAAAATGTGTGCAAGATCTGTTGAAATTATTCCAGGCCTTTTGGATAGGATTAATGGAATGGAGGAACGAATGAATGCAATTTGGTTGAAAATGCAACTCTGAAGAAGCAATTGAAGGAATTAAGGGATTTGAAGACTGATATAGGGATGAAGGAATTGATTGAAGAAAATGTATCATTGAAGGAGGAATTGATGGAAGAAGAAGCTAAGGTCAAGAAGTTCCAGAAACTGATTCTGTTTGTTCTTGTTGTATTGATGGCTAGTATGAATTAATTGTGTGTTTAGTGTGTTTACTGCTTAATTTAGGACAGATGTGATCATTAAGGGAAGTTGTTAAATCCCTTCATTTTGCTTTTGTTATGTATTGATCACAAGTAGTACTGCAGCATTAGTATTTTGGCCAGGAATTTAAGTGAATGTCATGTAATGTATCATCTCATTTTGGAGTGTTGAATGAATGAAGCATTTGGTTATTTGATGAATCAGACAGGATAATTTTGATGAATTCCACAGCAATTGAATAAGTTAGACATCAAATTCATCATGGATACCAATTCATCTAAAGAGTGTAAATCATCATAGCAAACACTAGACTTGAATAGAAAGACATAAAATTCATTCATAGATACCAAATCATCATAGATACCAATTCATCTCAAGAGTGATCAAAAGCAGTAGCAAGTCTACATGAGCCAAATAGATAGCAAAATAGAGTGCAAAATAGAGTACAAAATAGAGTGCACAAGCAGTTCAATTACATCTGCATTACATGACATATCCAGTTCAACTAGCCAAAAGAAAGCAAAACAGCACACAATCAATTGTCCTTGCCTTTTGCCTTTGTCATGACATCCTTCAACTTTTTCAAGGGCACATATTTTCTTCCTTCCTTGGTGAATGTTCCATCATCAGACAAGTCAGGATGCAGTTGTCTGTACATGGAAGGTGGATCTATCTTCTGCTTTTTGGATAATATTTCTTTGACCTAAGTAACAAAATTCACAATGAGTATGAACTTAAATGTACTATTAAGAACACATAAGAGAGGTGAAAGAAGATTCTACTTACAGTTTTTGGGGGATCATCATGAATTTTGATTCCATTTGCAGCATACTTTCTCAAGGAGTATTCAATCTGATCAGTACACACAAGTTAAGTATTCAGACAAGTACAGAGACAAGCAAACAAACTCATCAAGAAGCATTATGACTTACAGTATCATTCAACTGTGCAAAGTCTTCTTCAGTGACTTTTTCCTTGCCTTTACTCACAGTTTCAGATACCTGTGTAGGGACTTGACTCATCTGTGAACAAGATCCAACAATAAGTATTTGAACACCAAACAACAATAAGTACTAGAATGTTATGACAGATTACCTTGCTTCTTTGTGAAGATCCAACATTGGTCAGTTGACTCAAGTAACAATCATCAACATCAAACTCATCAAGAATGTCATCATCAGTCTCAGACTCATTGTCAGCTGCTTGCTCCTCATCATTAGCATGTGCACCATCACTGCCTTGATCCTCATCATTAGCATTACCATCATCCTCACTGCCTTGCTGCTCATCATCATTAGGGGAGGGTTATGCAATCCAGTTCTATTCAGTGGGCACCTTCTCTTGTTATGACCAGATCTTCCAGAAGAACTACAACATGAAGTTCCAGGTGGTTTTGATAGGGTATATTTGTCACCCCTTTTCTTGCCTTTCTTCTGTTTAGTGATCTTCTCTTCCTCACCCTTTCTCCTTGCCTTTCCAGGCCTGCTCTTTTCTTGCCTTTTCCCAAAATTAGGTGGCAATGGTGGTATATAAAGAGATTCACCCCACAGGTCAACTCCCTTGATGCCATAGATAGCATGATCATATACACTTAAGTACCTCTCAACAGTATAGTAGTCGTCAACAAACTGGTAAGCATCTTCTTTAGCCCTAGCCATTGCACTCACAGCATGAAGGCATGGGATTCTCCCACTACAAGAAAGTTCATTTTTAGGGACGGAAATTAGGGACGGATATAATCCGTCCCTAACTTAGGGACGAATCGGCTCCTTTAGGGACGGATTAGGGACGGATAGGCCTATCCGTCCCTAATCCGTCCCTAATCCGTCCTTAATTAGGGACGGATTTCATAAACCGTCCCTAATCCGTCCCTGTTTTAGGGACGGATTTTTAATCCGTCCTAAAGCTGACCACCAAAAAAATTAAAAAAAAAGTTTTAGGGACGGATAGATATCCGTCCCTAAAGTTAGAGACGGACTTAGGGGATATATCTTGCCGTCCCTAAAAATCAGTGTTCTAAACAGAACACGGGAAGCAGAATCATTTCCATTTCCATTTCATTCCTTCTTCCTTTCTTTCTCCCAATTCGTCCCAAGCATTTTCCGGCCAAATCTCGACGATTCCGGCCAATCTTGGTCTCGTTTCGAAGCTCGTCGGACAAGGAGCTTGGATTGTGCATCAATTTCAACTTTCATCCGCTATTTTTCCCGAAATTGAAGGTATTTTGGCTAAAACCCTTACTTTTTAAATATTGGGAATTTTATGAATTTCACTAGTTTGATCAATTGTATGTTTATAGGAAGTATGTAGTAGATAATTTAGCTTATATTACGTATTGGGTTAGCTTTGAGATGTGCAATTGATATATTTATTGTGAAATTGGATTGCTAGTATGATGTTACTATGATTGTAAGTGTGTAGGGTATTTACTTAGCAATTTTCGTATACGTACTAGAATTATGAAGATTTAATTGTGTGTTTGTAGACAATTTGGTGATTTTGGTGATTTTAATATAATTTTGGAGTATTAACATAAAAACAATCAATAATATTTTCATCTACAATTTGTAATGTTAATAGATATATGGAAGTTTAACTACTAGAAAATTGAATTGTAATCGTAAAATGCATGTAATTCATTACCAATTGTTACCGTATCATAATTAAAAATGTAATTGTAATTGTAATGAAACTAAATACGTAATGGTATAAATGTTATAACTACCAGTGGGATTGAATTGTAATAGTAAAATGCATGCAATTCATTACCAATTGTTACCGTATCATAATTAAAAATGTAATTGTAATTGTAATTATAATGAAACTAAATACATAATTGTATAAATGTTATAAATCTAATAAATTGAGACGCAGGTTAATTGTTGAATTATGAATCCCGATCGTTCATGGATGTACCGTCATACCGTTAATAATGGCGAATCAATCTAGTTTTGTGGAAGGGTTTGAAGCCTTCATTGCTTTTGCACTTACGTACTACTTGTTTTCGAGCTGGGATGATGAAGTGCCCTTGCAATGCGAACAAATGTAGGAATAGACAATTTTTGCCTACTAGAACGGTAGTCGAGCACTTGAAACGTAAGGGGTTCGTAGCTGAGTATGAGGTCTTAACCACGGGCGAGGAGGACGAGGGTATGTGTATACTGGTGGTTCTTGATTACAACGTGTTACTACAACTTGTTATATATGCTTTATTAAGTGTCTATTATATATGTTTTACCTGCCAATTCATCTCGTCTTTCTTACTAACACTTGTTGTATGAATTTGCAGATGCCGAGACATAGGAGGTCCACATACCGTCCACCGGCCATTAGTGGTACTAGTAGTGGTCTTGATGCGGTAGCCCTTGAGGCTATGACATTTGGCGGGAGTTCACAATCCAGTGCACGAGACTCCCATGGTTCGAGCGTGGGGCGTCACCCATGTTTGTCGACTTATCCTCGACGGTGTCCCTACACCGTCGACACCGGTGCTAGTTGGAATGGGAAGCGGTTTTGTTCCCGAGCAGGAAGAAGTAAGTATTATGCATTTGTAGAACATAACTTGATAATTACTAAATGTTACATGAATATACTAATAAAGGTTGTTTCATGTCTATCTCATTTATAATATGAGCTTTGGCCACGGGTGCCTCCGAAAATCTTGGTAAGATTATAAGACTTGAAGGAGAAGCCGGGTGAAGGAGGGAGAAGTGGTCTCGCTCCGGAGAGGATGAAGCATCATTATTTTGATGAGATGCGGTAAGCTTAAATGTTACAAAGCTTTATCCATGTTCTTTGACTTGTTGTCTTGATTTCGTGGTATGTTAGCCTTGTACTTGGGTGATATGTTAGTCACCATTGTGTTAGTAAATTTTAGGACAATTTGAGTGGTATGTTAGCCATGCTTGGGTGATATGTTAGTCACCATTCTTGAACTTGTTGTCTTGATTTCGTGGTATGTTAGCCACCGTACTTTTGTGATATGTTAGTCACCATTGTGTTAGTAAATTTTAGGACAATTTGAGTGGTATGTTAGCCAACTACTTGGGTGATATGTTAGTCACCATTCTTGAACTTGTTGTCTTTGATTTCGTGGTATGTTAGCCACTGTACTTGGGTGATATGTTAGTCACCATTGTGTTAGTAAATTTTAGGACAATTTGAGTGGTATGTTAGCCATGCTTGGGTGATATGTTAGTCACCATTCTTGAACTTGTTGTCTTGATTTCGTGGTATGTTAGCCATTGTACTTGGGTGATATGTTAGTCACCATTGTGTTAGTAAATTTTAGGACAATTTGAGTGGTATGTTAGCCAACGTACTTGGGTGATATGTTAGTCACCATTCTTGAACTTGTTGTCTTGATTTCGTGGTATGTTAGCCAATGCTTGGGTGATATGTTAGTCACCATTGTGTTAGTAAATTTTAGGACAATTTGAGTGGTATGTTAGCCATTGTACTTGGGTGATATGTTAGTCACCATTCTTGAACTTGTTGTCTTTGATTTCGTGGTATGTTAGCCAATTTGCTTGGGTGATATGTTAGTCACCATTCTTGAACTTGTTGTCTTGATTTAGTGGTATGTTAGCATTGTACTTGTGTTTACTTTAAATTCCACTTTCATTAATCTATTTGGGCTTGCTACTTATGGAAATGTTGTAGAAGTACTACTTCATTCCAATGCCCTCATTCCCCAACCGTGTGGCTTTTGGGTCGAGTGTTATAAGAGGATGGTTTGCAACATGAAAGCCTCTAGGGTAAAGCCGCAGTGGATGGGGGATGATGAGTGGGCACGTTGGCGTAATCTTGGAGAGATCCTTTGGTCATGGACATGGCGGAGAAGAACGAAGCGAACCGGTTGACCGAGGCGCAGATGGTACAGGCACCTCCGGCATCATTATGGGTCGCATCGTTGTTACTGAATCGCCGGATGTCGGTTAGTATATATGTTATTTCGACTTGCAATATGATTTGTACTTATGTTTTTTGCTTTCATTTCTAACAACTTTCTACTTGTTTGCATGTTCTTGACTCCATGCCGGGAGCCCTCTTGCTCTTCACCACTTCAAGAAGGCAAAAATGAAGAATGGCATGTGGTGATCCTAGGCCGAGCAAATTGGGGTATGTTTCTTTGTTAAGGTTCACATTTATATTTGTGTATATTATGGCTCGGCGTATCTTCCTAAAAGCGTATCTCATTTCGTATGCACTACACTATTGTAGATCGAGGTGGAGCGGATTATGGAGGAGAGGATGATCAATGGTCATGAACTCACAATTGAGAGCGGACCAAATATTCTTCCAAGTTAATCCGATGGGACGCTAAGGGTCGAGTGTATGGGCTCGGCGTTTAGGTCCTTCATTGACACCCGGCGGTAGCTTCTCCGTGTCGCAGCAGGCATCCTCATCACATGAAAATTTCTACACTCAAGCGCAGGTGAATGAGCTGATGAATCCTCTCAAGCAAACGATCGATCAACTTCTAGAGCAGCAAGCTCATATCACTCGTCGGATGGATGAGATGACACAATGATGTTCGCGAACCAACAACCACCGCCTCCTCCCGGTTCTTAGATGCTCATGTACTTACGTTGTTCTAGATACATACTTTTCACACTATTCATTTTATTAGGATATTTAGTCTTTTGTTTGGATATTTTATCGAATCTCTATTTTAATTAATGCAATTTTATCACTTTCGGGTATATTATCTACGACTACATTGTAAAAATGTGAAATGTAAAAACATAAAAATAAAAATAAAAAATTAAAAAAAAACAGTTTAGGGACGGATAAATCCGTCCCTAAACCATCCCGTTGATTAGGGACGGATTTATCCGTCCCTAACTTTAGAGACGGATTAGGGACGGATTTATCCGTCCCTAATGGTCACAGCCATTAGAGACGGATATTATCCGTCTCTAATGGTGTTTGACCATTAGGGACGGATAAAATCCGTCCCTGGTTAGGGACGGATAATATATCCGTCCCTAAACGGTTAGAGACGCCCGTTTTAAGGACGGGCGTCCCTATCCGTCCCTAATCCGTCCCTAACGGATTAGGGACGAATCGGCAAGGGTTTATCCGTCCCTAAACCTGATTTTTCTTGTAGTGTCCTCAATTGCCACTTTCTACGTGTACAGGTCCTATCATTGAAATCAACATTGTACATGCCCCCCCCCCCCCCCCCCCTTTTTCTTTAACCTACAAGTTTAAATTCTAACATATGAATAAATTGTTTAACTAAACATACAAAATCATGAATTAAGTAGTTTCAGATAAGCTACAGATGAATAAATTGTTAAACTAAACATACATAGATGAATAAATTGTTTAACCTACAAGTTTGTATGCCACAGGTGAATAAATTGTTTAACTAAACATACAAAATCATGAATTAAATAGTTTCATATTAGCCATTTTTACCTGATAATGAGTGTCATCAGCTTTCCTAGCTATGACATATTTCAGAGCATGTGTGTGCTTATGCATCTTTGCATTGATAGCTGGGCAGAATCTGTTCTACTCTCCATTTCTTTCTTGCCTTGTCTCTGTTTTTTTGAAGCCTTGTCATCATATATTCTCTTATCCACTCCAACATTGTGATGATTGGCTTGTCCCTAGCTGGAAGTAAAACCTTGTTGAAGTTTTCACAACCATTGTTAAGGGTCATGTAACACATGGGATCTGTGTTGAAATAGGCTTTGCTCCAATGCCTAGGCTCCTTGTTAGCTAACCACTCAACTGCAGCTGGATCCAACTCTTTCAACTCCTCAATTGCCTTGATAAAGGTACCTGTAATGTCACATTAAGAACAAAATAAGAAACTTAAATTACCCTCAATTGTTGCATTTGATGCCTTATAGAGTGCATCCCTATACCCTTCTCCCTTGAATCCAGCCTTGTAGAAGTTCTTCCACATGTGCCTAATACAGAACCTATGAGTACCACCACTCAGCTTCTCTTCAAATGCAATAATCAACCCTTCCTGCTTATCACTTATAAGTGTGTAGTCTATGGCAGGTGTCAACTCCAAGTCTTCTTTGATGACACTGAAGAACCATAGCCAAGTTTCCTTGTTCTCTTTCTCAACAACAGCCCATGCTACTGGGTAGGGCTTGTTGTTAGGATCAACTGCAACACATGATAGCAATATTCCTCTTGCAGGATAACTGAGATGACACCCATCAACACCAAACAAAGGTCTGCATTTCTTGAAACCTTGTTTCAAAGCCCCAAAACACACATAGAAGTACTGAAACTCCCCATTCTCATCTGAACTAACAAGCACAGTAGTTCCAGGGTTACTCCTCCTCAACTCTGCTGCATATTCATGAAGCTTGGTGTACTGTGCATCTGGATCACCCTGTATCATCTTAATGGCCTTCTCCCTGGCCCTCCTTACTTGATCATATGTTATATCTACATGTACCTCATTCTTAGCATCCTCTTTGAAACCTTCAATTGACCTTTTCTCATCATTCCTAAACCAATTGACAAACCTCTTTGCTAGATAATTTGATGTCAAATTAGACACTGCATATGTTGGAGCACAAGTGTTATGGCAGTACTTAGTGATGTGGAAGGAATTGTCAATCTTAAGTACCCTAGCTGTAAGCTTCCATTTGCAGTCCTCTGAATCCACACATTGTGCAGCTAGTCTTATTAAGTCATTCTTTTTATCTTCAAATTGTGCATGGTCTTCACTGCATGAGCATGTATAGCATCCCTTAGTACTGCCTTGGTTTTAAACACCATACCCAAACTGAAACTAGGATCATACTCATCAGTAGGGTTGAATGCCTCCTTCTTCAACCTATTAGCATGTCTCTCTGGGTCACTACCATCTGAGTCCAAAGGAGAGTCTAAATCATCATCAGTGCCATACATAATGTTAGAGCTTCCATAGCTTGAGTCACTAGAGTCACTATCATCATCATCTCCATTTGATTCACCAAGCCCACTGCCAGATCCACCTGCTGCCCCACCTTGTCCATTACCAGGCCCACTACCTGCCCCACTACCAGGCCCACTACCTGATCCATTACCAGGCCCATCACCAAGCCCATCACCATAACCACTTGCAGGCCCACTGCCAGGTCCACTACCACTCCCTTGTCAAATCCCACTCCCACTTGGTATATCAGTCCTATTAGTTACATTGAAGGAAGACTTGATCCCAAAATATTCCATCAAATAATGAACATTGTTCAATTCTGCTTGCCTAGCTAATTCTGCTTGCCTAGCCAATTCTGCTTGCCTAGCCAATAACTCCTCCTCATTAACACCAGAATCACTCAATCCATCAATTTCATTTGTCACTTCCATGTCCACATCAAAATCCATAGTCATTGTCATCTTCTTCCATTTCTTGATCATCCATTTCATCTACAATAAAGTCACTGTCACTGCTAGAAAGGTCCACATGTTCATTATTACACTCTCCAACCTTATTCTCAGTCCCTACTTCATTTACACTCTTCTCACTACCTGTTTCATCCTCATCAATGTCAACATCACCATCAATCCATAAATGAAAGTTTCTTTCTTTGGCATACTCCTTGTAAGCATTTTTCAAGTCTGCATTTGAAGCAATAAATAGCCAACCACCAGGTATCTTAACATGGATTTTTCTCACTTCTACAATACCCAATTCATCACAGTATGTCTTTACCAGTCCCACATTAATGTTCTTCAGTAGAAAGTAATCCCATTTCCTGATTTTGCCACCTTCATACTTAACATTACCATTACAAGTAACAAACTTCCCCCCATAGTGTAACACAAGAGTAAAGCAACGTTTTGCACGAGCTACAGAAAAAAGAAATACACACATAAGGAGAAACACAACAGGACAAAACAACTATCATAAACAAATCATACACAGTGACTCAGAATAAAGAAAACGAATGGAGAGCAAAGTGGGGGACAAAAGGAATCAATACACACAAAACTACAACAATTATTCACTCAAATGAGGGACCAAGAAAGTAAAGCATTAAAGTAGTAGGATTTGGTTTTGTACTGTTCTAACTGTAAATTGCCAAATCGAAACAGTAAACCCTAGTTTTAAAACCCCCAAATCGAAATAGAATTCCAAACACTTACCATGAACCGGAGCCGGCAAGTGATTCAAGTATTCCGGCCGCTGAGTTATCATCGTCGTCAACCCTAGTCCAGAGAATCGCCATAAAAGTTCAAAGTGTTGCTCTGTCCTTTGATATTCCCGTTTGATGTTAAGTCCAAGAGAATAACGGTATTATTATACTAATTATAGTGTATTATTGTATTTTGTATTATTATTATTGTATTTTGTTTTTTTTTTTAATTTTTGAAATTTAATTTAGACTTAATTTTATTCAAGAAAATTCCAGTGCTGATGTGTATGGTGATGTGTTGGTCAAAGTCAGAAAGAGACTTTGACCCGATGGCCACGCCACCCAATTTGGACGACGGACCTGAAATGTACATAACAGTAGGATTATACATGCCAGCGCACAAAACCTTCAATTGCATGCGCCATATGGCCCAAACTTTGGGTCCATTCGTGTCATTCTCTCCAAATATCATGTCAAACGAAGTACGAGGAAAGGATATTTCTGCCGCGTCCCATGGTGCGACGCGGCAGCTTTCGATTATTGTTACGAGGGGTTTTGGGGGTGCAGCAGGAAATGCAAAACCCATGTTAATTTGTTGTGTGAATTGAAATGTGAATTTTCTACTTAATACTTTGATGATCTGTTGTGAAATGGTGGGAGGTTAGTACGTAAATTGCCGCTAGAGGACCAATAGGAGAACTGTAGAAGATCTTAAAAAATCAATTGGTCTGTCCCGAGTTTCGTGGAAGAGTTTTTTAAAGCTTAGGAAAATTCATAAATATCAATAAGTCGGTGCTGAGATGTAGTTACTCCGTCCCTGAAATAACTTTCCACTTTGACTTTTTACAGTCAAATTTTTTCAATTTTGACTACGAATTAATATTAAACCTCGAATGTAAAATGTTTAATTAAATTATATAATGAAAATTTAGTCCCCATGATTTCACTTAAGCAAGATCTCGAGTTCGAGCCTTGTGGATGTAAAAAACATCGCTGGGAGAGTCGCCCCTCAAAAAGGGCCCGACAGTGCTCGGCTGGATTAGTCGCATGTAGCGGATACCAGTGAGAAATCAAAAAAATCAAAAAAAAAAAGAAAATTTAGTCCCCAAAGTTTCATAATGGATTTGAAGTTTGAATGGCATCTATTCAGTCAAAGTCAAAATGGAAAGAAATCTTTGGAAGACATTCGTGAGTTTGAGAACTTGATTACTGGTGTGCATTACCGACACAAAACGGGCGTGCATCACTTGTTAGATTTCCCAGTGAAAACAATGAATGTCACAAAGTTCAGAACATAGAAGAAATAGTGGTGGATACCATTCAAAATCCGATGGATGATGAAGCTGAGGATGATTCAATGGCTTTGAAACCAGTCACTCGGAAAGAAGCATTGCAAGCGATGCAACAACTCTTAAAAACTTTTTGTTGCAGTACAAGAAGAAACGCCACAACTCACTAGTGAAATGGGAAGATTAGAGATAAACTCAATATAAATTTGAAGTTAAAAAAAAAAAATAAATAAGTGACTATTGATTCATTTTTTACTAAACAGTCTTAGAATTTTCAAGTCGATAACATATTATATATATATATACTCCCTCCGTCCCGGCTTCAACGTATTCCGTTTTGGTCCGTCCCGACTTCAACTTCTCATCCCTTAAATGGAAACTCTCTCTCCTACTTTATTCATTATTACTCCTACTTTATACACTTTATCTCCTACTTTATTCACTATTACTCCTACTTTATACACTATTACTCCTACTTTATCACTATTACTCCTACTTTATTCACTTTTCTCTTAAAACCCGTGTCCGGGCCCACGGGAAGTTGAACCCGGGACGGATGGAGTATATATATATATAAACTCAATATGAATTTTTTTAGTAATTATTAATTTATAGTTTCGTTGGCAACAATATATATACATTGGGATTTCAAAAAAAAAATCTTATTATTTTATTGATTGGAGTCCAAATTTGTGGTCCCAAGTTAAATGAGTTTCTTTTACAAACGTGGGTAAGACCGCCCACTATGGGCGTTAAAACGTAAATACGAGTTCTTATAATTGATTTACCTGTTCACACTGATGAAGGATATAACAGTTGCGTACCTGCAGGCTTTTGACACTCATATAATTAGTCACAATCATTTCTCTTATTCCTTATTCTGATTTTTCTGCGTATCCATGTATACTTGTGGGTTGCTATTTTCCCCCACGCCTCACTCAGACGTGAGTGAAGTGCCAGGGCCCAGCCCCAAACGGCTATTGACTGGGGACACTTGACCGGTCCAATATTTTCTTTTTTTTATAAATTTGATATTAAAAAAAATTAAAATTATACCAACGGCCATAGTTTTTCAAGATCTATAAATATATTTCCTCACGCCTCAAATTTCACCCTTCTTTTTCTCTTTTAAACTCAAAACACTCTTAATAAACCTATCATTTGCCAACAAAAATGTCTTCTTCAGATCACGAAGATGAAACATTTTACCTGGAGTCCAGCGCCGAATCCGAAAGGGTTCCCTTCGACGGTTTTGGTTCATCGAGTTCCAAAATGGCAATGGACTATATGAACATTGCTTTTCCGAGGTATCTTCAGCCACCCCCGTCGCCGCCGGAGAAGCATATTCGAACTTACATCAACTGAAAACATGAGAAGTGGCATGAGTCAATGGTCGAAGACTATTTCTCCGAGAAATGCACTTTCACGCCAAAGCAATTCCGCCGGAGGTTCAGAATGACGAGGCCATTGTTCTTGAGGATCGTGGAGGCCATCACCGAATATGATCCAACATACTTCAGAGCAGGGCCAGATGCTACCGGTCAAATACCCAACTTGCGTATGCACAGTACCGATGAGGATGCTTGCCTATGGTGTAACCGCTGATGTTTGGACGAATATACAAGGTGTAGTGAGACTTCTGCTTTTACGGCATTACATAAATTATGTGATTCTGTCCTTACGGTTTTTGGTCCAACATACATGTGGAGGGCCAACGAAGACGACATCAAGCAACTTCTCGCCATCAATAGCGGAAGAGGTTTTCCGGGGATGCTTGGCTCGATCGATTGTATGCATTGGGAGTGGAAGAACAGCCCTTGGGCATGGAAAGGCCAGTACCAAGGCAAGAGTGGTGTGCCGACGCTTGTGCTAGAAGTTGTCGCTTCACACGACACATGGATCTGTCACTCTTTCTTTGGAGTTTCCGGTAAGTTTAATAATCTTACCGTCATTGCACGTTCACCAGTATTCGATGACCTGCTGAACGGAGTTGCGCCTCCAGTTCACTTCGAAGTTAACGGTCATGGGTACGACATGGGGTACTATCTTACTGATGGGATATATCTTGCGTGGGCGACATTTGTCAAGTCCATAAAAAATCCGGTTACTCACAAAGAGTCCAAGTTTGCAACCAAGCAAGAGGGCGTCAGAAGAGATGTTGAGAAGGCATTCGGATGGCTTCAAGCACGATTCGCCATCATCCGCAACCCAGCCTTGGCTCATACCATACCACTTCTTGGTAAGATCATGAATACATGTATCTGCCTGCACAACATGATCGTTGAGGATGAAAGGCATACTTATCTCAACTTCAAGACGTACGAGAAGTATGTCAAGGAATTCAACAAAGATACGTTACTTGACGTGGAAGAGGACATGTTCGAGGGCATTCGGTTTGCACGTCGGCCTTCGATAGTCAACTCCATCGAAGGATACATGGCGAATAGGCAATATATGCACAACAAACTCACTCACTTCACACTGCAGAGAGATTTGATTGAGCACATCTATCGGAGGACCACTTGAATGATGTTTATTGTACTAGTTGTTTCTTTTTATGTTTTTTGTTGTACTCGTTCGTATTCGTATTCTGTACTATTTCACTTTTCTAATCGTATTCAATAAAAAACATCTTTTTTCACTCCAAATTTTCAATATTCTTATTAATATAACTATAAACAAAAATTAAAAAAATAAAAAATAAAAAAATGGCGGCGACCGCAACCACAGTGGGTGACATGCGGTCGCGAGACACGGTCGCCGAGCAACCAATTTCTGGTCACCATAGTGAGTGGTCTAAAGCCCTTAAAAAACGCAGGTAAACCCCTTTTTTCTTGTAGTGACCCTTTCGAATAACATTGAGTAAATTCCTACATATTATCCTTCATAAGTACATAGACACTAGGTCTTAATAGCACACCATTATTATGTGAATTGCAAGGTTTTCAATCTGATACAATGAAATGACTCTTCCTATTACCATATCAATTGATAAAAGAAAGTTAAACAAGCTTCTTAAAGATTAGAAGTTGGAACTGACATACATACACATCTCATTACATTAATTCTTGGATCCCATTGCTCGGTAGACAATTTACTGTACTGTAGAGTCGATCCTAGCTACCGGTTGACTCTCCTCGGCAAGACACTTCTTAGACTCGAAATAAGATACCGTACAAGCCACCATCACAAACATCTGGAACAAAGACAGAATGTTCACCATGAACAACACGAAAGATGACACATTTTCTTCCGTTCTATCACCTACCGCAAACCTGTAACCGCAAAATCCACCCAGAGCCAGCAAATTCAGTAACACATTAATCCAACCATGATGAACCTGATTCGCTTCAACAAGTTTGTTTGATCTTTCAAGTGTGCTCTTTGCATAGAAATCTTGTTCAATAGCTGAAACCACCTGAGCCACTACCCAAACAACTGATGAGTAAACCTCGTAAAACAATCCTGGGACTCCAATCAGGAATGTAAAGGGAATCGTGTTGAGGTTCGGATCCATTACTGCAAAGGTGACTAATATCGTGAGGTGCGAAATGTTGGAGCTGGCGTCCATTTGCATCTTCAATGTTGATTTGATTGTGGGAAGTACTTTTAGTAAGGATATGGTCTTGCCAGTGTAAGAAGCAGCTATGGCAAGGGTTGTTGCGACTCTGGTAAACATAGAAACTGCCATTTCCGCGAGAAAGAAGACGGTAAGAATCAACAATAGGTTGACCATTGGATAAAAAGGCAAGAATTGGATGGAGTAGTTGAGTAGTGGCATGAGGATTGAAGGCGCGATTAGGCATATCGAAGCAATAGTTAACACTGGTTTTAGATTTTTGAATATGAGTCTCAAGGATTTGGTAATGATTGTGAGGATATCTTTGAAGGCTTTGGTGAGTTCCATCATGGAGTAGTTGAGTAGGAACATGATGATTGAAAATGCGACTAGGCATATTGAGGCGATAGTTAACAAGGCTTTTGGATTTTTGAATATGAGGCTGAAGGATTCGGTTATGATTGTTAGGATATCTTTAAAGGCTTTGGTGAGTTTCATCATGGAAAACCTGTTCTGTTTTGTTCAGTTCTTGGGCATTAATACTTGTATTTTTTAGTGTCATAGTTGAGTAAAGTCAATGATCAAGATTAACTGAATGATGGAGGTAAGACAAATGTATGTTCAAGAATAAGATAACCGGTGAAGGTTAGAATTGGTGAAGGCTTGTAATTATTATAATTAATCATTTCGATTAACAAAGACTTTGTGGTAGAGGTAGACCCTCAATATGTAATTCAAGAGACCTAGCGATGTTGTTATGAAAAAAACATCGGTTGATATTTTTTAAGCAAAACATTTCCCTTCTAATTCAAGGGACCACTGTTATAGTGAGAGGTGTTATAGTGAGAGGGTAGACCACCGGGTGTAATACCGGGGTCTAACGAACCCCTCCATTTAGGGCTGAGCATCGGTCCAGAACCGGCCCGGACCCGAAAAGACCGACCCGAATTTTTTAATTTTGTAAGGCCCGAAGACCGGACCTAATTATGGTCGGTCCGGGCCAAGACCGAAATATTAAAAAAAAAAAATTAACAGCCTGCCTGCTGCTGTGCTGCATAACAACCTGCTTCCTGCTTCAGTCAACCAAAATCATACAAATACACGTGCTAAAATCATAACAGCAGACTCATAATGAAGTTGGTGTTACAAGAGCTGTAGCAAACAAACTGACTGAGAAACCCAACCAGAGAACAGTAAAACAAACTCCTGAACCCGAATTATGAAGATCTGAAAAAGTTGACAGAAGAGGGCAGATCGGCGAAAGAGTGTGATTCCAGCTCCGATGGCCGCATTTCGAATTCGGAAACTACGCCCGATGCGGATAGCATCGATGCGGCGACGTTGAAGTCGTGGCCGTCAATTAGTGCTTTGGTGATGTTGAGATCGAAAGGGGGGCGGGTCTCGGAGGCCATGAGATCGAGATTGTAGGGGGTGAGGAGGGAGTTGAGGGATAAGATCGAGATGGAGGAGTTGAAGGAGGAGATGGAGGAGAGGAGAGTGGCGTTGGGGGTGGAGGAACGAGTTGGGGACGGTGATGCAGGTGTGGGAGGTGAGGTTGGAGGAGAGTGGCGTTGGAGGATTGGGTTAGGGTGGAGAATTGGGTGAGATTTGGTGGTGGTGTGGAGGAGGAAGAGGGTGGTGATTTGGGGGAGAAGAAGGTGAAGGTGGAAGATTGGGGGAGTGTGATGTAATGACGTTCACACTGTTCACTCAGCCTTATCCATGAGTAAATCAGCCAAAAATAGATTTTGTCGGTCCAGCCCGGATTTTTGTGTTGGTTTTGGACCGGCCCGGACCAAAAACTGAAATTTTCAATTCCTTCAGCCCGAGAACCGGACCGAATAGGTTTAGGTTTGACCCGAAAATCGATTTTTCGGGCCGGTTCAGTCCGGGGCATTTTATGCTCAGCCCTACCTCTATTAGTGAGGAATTCAAGTAATGTTATTAACTGTATCTATATGTTATAAAATGTTTCAGAAGTTGGAATGGCATGCTCCGAGTCTTGTGTTGTCTGATTTGCATTAAGACAGTCGTCATATTTCCTAGAATATGTCTACGATATCTATATCAAATCAACCACATTAGTGAGAGAAAATTACATATACCACCCCTACAATATAGCCTATTGTCACTTTAGTCCCTTCTATTCAAACAATTACAAATACATTCATTTTTTACTCATGAAAAAAAATCTAATTACGTATCAGACCATTAGTCAACAGAAGTGATGATGTGTCATGTGATTTTACTGATGTGGAGGATAGAGTTTACATTATTAACGAAAATGCCATCCACTTTCTTGATTTTTGACTTTCTTAAATGGTTTGTTTTCCTTTTCTTTTCTTTCTGCTTTTATTTTTTCCTCCTTTTATTGGCGCCAATGGTAGTTGGGTTTATCTGTAATTAACTAACACAAATTCAGGGACATGTATGTAATTGATTTGAACAAATTTCAGACGGTTAGTTAGTTACACCACGTGTGGACCATACTGTAATTAACTATCTATATTACAGGGACTAATATGTAATTGAGTTGCATTTAAAAAAAAAAAAAAACTGTCGTTAATGTTACCGTTTTTTATGAATGTGTTGCTATAAAACCTCCATTTTAACCCTTTTACTCACTTGTTTTCATCTCCAATTGCACCACTTTCTCGAAATGCAATCAAGTAGATCTTTCACTAGTACTAGGGTCATTGATGGTGGAAATTCTAAAATATGTCGACAGTTTGACTGTGTTAGGAGGATGGTGATAACCCGTTCCACTTCAAGAGAAAATCCAGGAAGGTTCTACCACCGTTGCAGTACACATGGTTGGAGCAAAATTTGGAAGAAGGGTGGAGCAAGCTATAAGCAGGAGTGCAAGATCCTACATGTGAATTAGATAACTAATTAATCATAACCTAATATTGTTGGAAGTATATTTGTTTTGTTTAATAATGAAATGTATCTTTTAGGGCAGTGTTATTTGATCTTCTAGTGTAGTAGTGTAACAAAAAATCAAAATTGAATTGTAATATGTATGCAAAAAATTTTGATAAATGAATCAACGGTCGTAGAAACCTACAATTGCATCAAATGATACCATAACCAGACAGCCATAACATAAATAATAATCAGCACGATCCATTACATTCAAACGTAACCATAAACATAACCATAATGCAATATTGCGTCACCCTCTAGTGCACCATTAAGCATCATAACAACTACAATATCAAATGCACTATCATGCAAAAATGATATGTTAATGACAAAAAGGAATGTGAAACAAACTGAAATTCAGATGTCAGGAGTCATATTCTGATTGGATGGCCCTTCATTTGCATTTCTCTTTCTTTTATTAGTTAATTCTTCTAAGGTTTGTTCCTTACATTATTGAATCAAAATTAACATACAATCTATCATTTGTGCAAAACAAATTACATATATAGAGATGGTTGACCCTTGTACTAGAGAAAGAACTACTTGATTGCATTTTGAGCAAGTGTATGCAATATGAGATGAAAGCAAATGAGTAGAAGGGTTAAAATGGAGGTTTTATAGCCAAACATTCATGAAAAAATACAAACACAATAATTACTTCTTTTTTTCCAATTCAATTACAGATTAGTCCATGTAATATATACAGTCAATTACAGTATGGTCCACACGTGATAGTCACGTGATGTAACTAAATAAAGGTCTGAAATTAGTTCAAATCAATTACATGTCCCTGGAATTGTGTTAGCTAATTACATATTCACCCAACTGGCACACTATAAAGGGTTATGTTGGTTTTTTATTTTCTTTTACCTTTACTTTAATTATTTTTTTGAATTTGAATTTAGTTTTGCATTTCTTTATAGGGGAGAGGTAATTTATTTCACATGGAGAGAGAGAAAACTGATGTAGGCATGTCAGTCAACGAAAATGTACAGTTTGGATTTATCTGTAATTGTTTAAACAGAAGGGACTAATCTGTAATTGACCCAAATTTAAATGTAATTTGCCCATTATTTTTTGAATCGGCATAACGGTTTACATTTCCAGATTACATTACTGCTGCCAAAAGTGCAGTCTATACTCCGAACTTGTAATCCAACACCTTGTATCTATTTGAAAACGAAGAAGCATTAAGATGGGTGAGGCCCATGGACTACAATTATGACTCTCCCAAATGCATGCAGTCCACTAAAGTTTGTTTGCAATATAATAATAATCTGCCCAAGTCGAAATCCAGTATAGAGAACCTCCAAATCCAGAAGTACAAGCTATTCTGCCACACGTCCACCGCACTCAACCATACCACAACACTCCACCGCCGCCTTATTATCTCTCTATCTGCCTCATTCACCTATCTATCTATCTATCCACAATTTCCTATCTAATCGTCCAAGAAGAAATTCTAGTGGAGGTCACATCATCTCCTCAGTAAATCGGACGGTAAGAGATAATTAACGATTTGGTGTTTAATCGGTGGTTGTTTCCGCTTCAAGCTCATCGGGTGGAATATTATTGGAAAGGTGAATTCTCCGGCGGAGTCGAGCTGGTTGATTCCGGTGAGATGCAAATTTGGCTTTCAATTCATCCTCTCCACACGCCCTTTCTTTGGTTATTATATTAAATAACTTTTAAAACACTATGAGTTTTCAATAGTTCATTAATTTGTGTTGATCACTTTTTATATGACGAAATTCCAGGATACTTGGACTATATATTCTTCAGATGAAGATAACCAAGCTTTACTCTTGAATTTAAATTGGTCCACGCATTTTGTCTAAAAATTAGAATATAACTACTGGTAAATATCACATATGTTTTTAACACTAATTTGACACAATGAACCAATGTGCAAGCTGCAAACCATTTGAGAAATTTAAACATTCACACATACTACATATAGTATATAACGGAGGGATCTACAGCTAGGAGTTAGCTCTGTAGAAACAATGAAAACATTCGATTCATTCGATTCGAACAGTTATATTTTATCTACAATTCGATTCGATTCGAGCAGAGACTTAGTTAACAAGGCACACCACGTACATTTATAAACACTAATGTTATCAACACTTTGTAACGCTAATCTTTCTTTGTTTCAGGTACTAGAATAGATTCTGGATAAAACACATTCTTAGTTCCAGTATAATCCAACACCTTCTTGGCTAGGGCCTCTTTCATTAGGACTCGTAATGTAGAAGATTCTATACATCCATTCGAACAACTCGGGGAAGAATTACCTCCGGAAATGGCTTAATTACCTTGAACAAGTTTTGTTCAGTCACGTATCGTTCTCCACGGATAGCGCTCTCAACAATCCCCTTGGCACAACTCTCGGCACTTTGGAACGGGGTTATGAACATTTGTACCTGCAATATGTTGTGGGTGGCGGTAGTGTATGAGGACAGAAACGGAGTAGGTAAGGAATATGATTAGACTGCTGAGCAAAGGCTGGGCCTTATTCCTTAAGACTGTATTTGCCCCGCTCTGGTGCTAACGGTTTACTTGACAAATAGTTTCCCAAAATAGAGAAGATGTGAATCGAGTTCTGACTCGAACTTTGACTCTGCGAACTAATACAATAAATGTTTTTCTGGCTTTAGAGAGAGTAGTTTAAGAGAAGGAAGAAGAATGGATTTCTGTTTGTTGAAATCGATTCGGGGGGGCTATTTATAATATTGAAGAGTTACAGTCTGAATAGATGTATCCTTTCGCAGAAAGGTCCCTGCAGAAACAAAAATCGAACAGACACATCTGTTGGAATTTTTCGTTTCAGTTACATCCTTTGGCGAATGGTCAGACCAGTTCGCTCAAATTCAAACCGAACGGACACAACCGTTCACTCAGACCAACCGGACTCAACCGATGGGCTGGTTTCAGACTTAACCGATTATCTTATTGGGCTTAACCAAACACAATATGTTTCACTCTAGACCGCGACCCGCGAACCCAAGGACCCCGGGCCCTGGCGGAGCCAAGCGGGTGCGTGTATAGGAGCATCTAGCTCCTCCCCTTCCAAAAGCATGGGTGCCCTAAGGGCCCAATCACTTAACCCAAGTATTGGAATAATAAGTAGTTCCTTCTTCCTCAATTTTAGCCATGTGGGACTTCTCTCATTCCAACTCTTGGCATTCCATATTCAATGCATCAACCAACGCACTTTGAGCTTCAATAACTATTTCACCTTTCAATGACTTTTAATAATTCTTTCTCAAGTGTCATCTACTACCATAGTAGATTATACACGTTTAATGAAACTTCATTTCAAACGTGTGGGACTCGCTAAAGTTGAGTCAAATTTAGCGCCATTAAATTTAAAATTCTAACACAATATATATAATTCCAATTGAATCCATGAAAACTAATTTCTGTACCAACTGCAGTTAACATAGCTGCGTGCAATTTGACTAATAGTCAAATAGAGTAAGTTTTCTTGTCCTACTAGACGAGAAGATGGAATGTTTGGACTTTTCGGAACCAAAGAATGGGTTTAGGTTCAGCACTTAATTATCAAGGGTTATTTACTTACACCATGTATAATGGCGAAATTATACATATAATAAATCCAGTCCAATATAGACCCCCTGACATTAACTTTTTCCGTCAAATCTGCCTGGACTTGTTCATGTGTTTGCCTTTTGTCATCTCTGATTCAATCACACCGGGGGTGGCTAGAGTTATCCCTATGTCTTGACCGAACTCAACCCTCAGCGTCTCGAAAAACTGCACGATTGCTGCTTTGCTTGCCTAGTATTAGTAACCAAAGAAAACAAACAAAAATAAAATCAAGTTATATCTTTAAGAAAGACAAACTAAGGTGTGATGACACTATCCAAGAACAGGCCAGTAGCTAGCAATGTTTCAAGTACTTCAAATAAGGAGGTGAAGAAAAATTAAGTATTGGCATCTAAAGAGAAAGCTACTCCCTCCATCACAGACCAAATGTTCCATTTGATATTGCACGGAGAGTAAAATGGAACATTTAGTGTGAGACGGAGGGATTAATTAGCAGGCTTGGTAAGTGATAACAATAACAGATCACGTTCATCTATCTACATGGGGAATTTCTTCAGCTGGTTCACATTTGATGCAGCAATAATAGTGTTTGAAGCATTACATTGTAGATAGCCATTCTTGGTGCAGCCATCCAAGATGCCGAAGAGGATAGTACGACAATTCAGCCTCTGTTGTTCCTGAGATATGGGGCCGCAAATCGGGTCATGTACACGAAGCCCCAGAAGTTAGTGCCCTGCCAAGCCCAGGATACATCTAAGTTTAGATCAAATTTAACAGTAACAGTGAACACAAAATCAAAAGAGAAGAGATAAAGTACTGGAAAGGCCGCATACATAACCTCATCCCACATTCTTCGTGTCCTGTCTGCATCCTAGATCCTACGCGAATTATAAATGCTACTACTATGAGCGAGATCAAGAAATTCGAAAATTCAGTTTATATATTTACCCAAATAGCTTGAAAATCAGTAACATCTTTGAGATCTTCCAGCATGGTGACAGAAACAACTCCAGCATTATTGACAAGATGATCCACTACATGCAGAAACCAAAGAAGCCAACTCAGGTCAGGCATACGAATTCGAAAGAGATACGAAATTGGAGAATCTTTAGATGTGAAAATAGTGAAGTACTTCAATTTACTCGATTCCATGCCTACTATCGCACAATAATCAGTCTAAAGAGTTATTTTGCTATCCCTCTAAGCTAGTTGGGCGAATTTCATGGATTTTCTTAAAACACAGTGCAAAAATATACATTTACAGCTCTACAAAATTCCTATTTGGTAATCTATATGTAAATAGAGGACTATATCGGAACACAACTTTCACTTTCTAAAATGGTTCATAGTCCGATCAATGACATTCCTACAATCATCCACTTTCGAAACATCAGCACGTACCACCAAAACATCAGGTGAGCCAAGGTAACGCGCCCTCTCGGCCACATCTTGGAGACTTCTTTCTCTTTCAGCAGCTAGAACCAAGCATGCCCCTTTTTGCATACTCATACGCAAGATTCTGCATAAGCGAGAATAGAAGTCCAACTTTATACGATATTAGGCATTCATATTCAAAGTTCAAAAACACTTTGCAGTTTGCACGTATGGAACACAAAAAATTGTAACAGACAGTTAAACTATTAACAACAGAGCACATGATGGATGAAGATCAGGCGATTGGTATTTACTCTGAACAAGAATCGATCAATCGACGGAAGGGAAGTGTGTTCCCAAGTAGTATGTTATAACGGAAGCAAGAAAGATCATAAACCACGTGAATAAAGAGATCTAACATGGTTCACTAACAATTAGTTAGCTACATCCACGGACAGAAAAGATTAGAACAGTTTTATTGATCTTGAGCAGTACAGATTACAAAATGATATCAGAGAATGATTTAGAAAGTATATATAATAATTCTCTAGACAGATACCAAACAGGACTAGGAAATAGAATCAATCATATTGTACAGATAACAGATACATTAAAAAAAAAAAAAAGCATTAAAAAAAAAAAAGGCCCAATCCTGATAAACCTAGGAAATAGACCTAATCCTAATCCTCTAATCCTCAAGGCATATTCTAACGTAGTATTTAACGAGTCCCAGCTCAATTGTAAAGATCATTGAGTTGTCGTTACTCAATTTACCGTTTAGAGATCAAGTCATCAAACCCTACTCTGTTCTTCAAAAAGTTCTTCAGAATTCATTCATTGATTCATTCCTTCTTTAACCATTCAATTAGTTCAATGAGAATCATTCATTTTTGTTTCCATTTGTATATGACCATTAGGTTTCACAACATAGATGTTTTAGATGTTTTAATTAATTACATAAATGATTTTTACGACGACATATGTCGATCTCTATGTAAATTATATTGAGACGGTCTATACTTACTCGATAAAAAAATGGATAGTTTTGTTATTTAATGAAAGTTAACTAATTTTTTGAATATAATTTTTCTAAATACTTTTCATGTATAATATAGGAATAATTTGTGCTCAGTCAACTTGAAAAATTACTGAATAGTCAAAAAGTAACATTTGTTTTCTAACGGCGGGGTAGTAACTATAAAAAATTGAGCTTAAGAATTCTACTTACTTCACCATTTCCAGAAGATGCTCCGGTGATGACGACAACTTTGCCGGCAACGTCTTCTTCAGTGAAAAGGCTATTCAAGACAGAGGTGAAAAACTTGAAAATTTGGAAATAAGGCAAGAAAACTAGAAGAGAGAGGAAGGAAACAGGTGGTGCGATTATGTTCAGAAAGCTGTGAATCAAATCCATCATTTGTGATGCTATCTACACTGATCTTTGAGGGCAAAATTTATGAGAACTAATTGAAGCTGTATAGCAATGGATTGAATTTATTTTCCAGAATCAGTGTGGAGACCAAAGATAAGTCTGAGCGCATGGAAGAGTATTGGTGGCAGCATTTCACAATAACATGACACGTAATTAAGTGGTGATGAAATGAAAACTGTACCAATCTTTGCCACCTAATTATTCCAATCAATTCAAGCTAGATCAAAATTTATTCTACGGAATCGAACTCATAACCTGGGTTCAAACTTTAAACTTCATATTTCATTTCATTTTCTACTCTCATTTTCTCATTTATTTTTTTATTGGCAGGAAATTTATTTTTTTAATTGGCAGGAACGGAAGGAGTAATTTTTTTATGCGACTGTTCTTATTATATCATGCGATTGTAATAACCAAGCATCAATATGATTTTTCCATGGACAATAACATGTTCATAACGCTATTGTTATGTTGCATCTCTTTCCAGTTTGAGAATGGAACATCAAGAAGTTACATCTAGCTAACAGTCCACTCATGCATTCATCAGCAAGTCCCCGGAAAATATATTGACTGATGTAACATGATAGGGTTTCACTTCAAATAACCAGCAGATCTTTTGTGGTTTTTGTGGTATCAAACTAAATTGGTTCTTTATTCAGATTATTATAAAATTAGGTGTGTCAAGCACACACTAACAGAGCCAGAGTAACAGTCAAAATCAGCGTGCGTAGAAGCCATTGTACAAATAAGGTTTCACTTCAAACTTCCCAGTTACATACCAGCCAGAATACAACTAATTAAAAACTGAAGATGAAAAAAGGCTTAGGAAAAAGAAAAGGAGACCCCATCAGTTAAGTCCAGTCAGAAGACACATTATCCTCAGTGAGAAGCTTCGTGCTCTCCCTGTACATGTCACAATATCGCACCCAGTCACATTTTCAAAAATCAACATATCTTTTCCGCTTTACATTTGTCTCAAGACAAAATTATACAAATTTAAAAATGAAATATGCGACATTTAATCTAGACACATGGAGTACTAGTAGTGATATACCTTTTTGCCAGTTACAAAATCAACTAACTTGGCTTTTGTTTTTCCATTTGGAGACGATGTTGATCCCTTGCTAAAATGAGCCCTTCCATATTTATTGATCAGATTTTCCCTAACATATTTCTCGTATATGAAAGCAGCCCCTCTAAATTGTGGTAGCACCAACCATGCCATGAATGCTAGCTTCACACTGTACCATATCGGTATCCTACAAAATTTCAACCAATTGACCGCATCATCGAAAAAGTCAGAACATGTTTAATCTACGCTACATCGTGTAGTAACTAGTGTGCTTTAAATGTTGGTACTACCTTGTACTATATCTATTGTAGCTGCACCATGTTATATAGAAGTATTAAAAAACAATTGACTTGTGATGATTTATGAGTTGTAAATTTACAATTAAATTTAAAGCAATTTGACAAGTGTGGTGCATAGATTCCCTAGCTTACGGGAAAATTACAGTTTGACCCCCTGAACTTTACCCCCAAGTTTCATTTCTTACATTCCAGTTCCTGACCCCTGGATTTGGACTTGGAATTAACGGTTGACTAACGGTCAACGCCGTTAGGGGTGTCTGATAATAATGACGTCATATATTATAATTAAAAAAATGACCCCTGAGGGCATTTCTGTATTTATGCCCTTTTTGATAAAAAAAATTTAAATAAATTATTATAATATAGGACGTCATTATTAATGAATAATGACGTCATCAGACACCCCTAACGACCGTTAGTCAGCCGTTAATTCCAGGTCCAAATCCAGGGGTCAGGGACCGGGGGAAAAGTAATGGGGGTAAACTTCAGGGGTCAAACTGTAATTTTCCCTATCAACTACTTGTAAGGGAAATAAGTATGTCCCACCGTCGCACATAAATTTGAAAGATAATAGGAAAGCTAATTTAATAAACCAACTCTCATAATAACTTAATTAGCTAGCTGATTTATTTTTACGTACAATGTCAAATTAGCACTTATTAGCTAAAAAAAATTATTAAACAACTCTAAAACTCAACCGACTTAGCATTAAACTAATCAGATACTAACTAATCAACCAATAAATTGAGCTCCTAAATACCTACCTAACTAACTTATAAACTACCATCTAAATCACCCGGATTATCAACTAGTTTTAAAATATCTAAGATTGTCAATATGAAAGTCAAAAAGAAGAAAAACACATGCTTACTAGCTAGTACTTACAAATCAAGAACTGGTTGGAGGACAATTTCCATGAGAGTGGTGAAAGAGTAAAGAATCCAATAAGCAAGCCACTGCTCATCGTCCACTTTCGATGTGCTTTCTATTGCCACAACTGATGCGTACCTAATTCATCAATTAAATTAACTAGTAATTAATTCATTAATTAATTAGCTAATTAATCAACACGTACTCCAGACAAATTGAAGTAATTAAGAGGAGTAACAGTAACAGATAACGTTACTTACAATGGATAAAGTAGCATCACTGACGGCCTGCAACAAGAAAAACCAAATTTGGCGATCGTTAAATATTTAATCCGGTGAAACTATTTAGCTAGCGATTAAAATCGCGTAAATCTGGTTCAAAACAACTAAATTTTCTCAATTTTAATCGATATCCAAATATGATGGAAGAAATGAAGTAAGTAACTTACCCTGCTGCAGTGTGGAGATAGGTGAGCACAGTCCAGAAACGACTCATGTCTGTAGTAGAGTGTGATTAATCGAATGTGCGTTATCAAATGAACAAGGAGAAAGAAGAAGAGAGTGATATATATAGAGAGGATGATTTACTGTATATTGAGAGCAAATAAAGGACAAAGATTGCTTTATTTTCTTTGTAGAATTAAAGGAACCGACTGTACTATCACACAGTTCACACTCTACTAATGGTCAAAACTCCAAAGTAGTGCATTTATACACCCACAAAGAAGAAGAAAATGAAAGTGACACGTGGATAGAAAAGAAGTGAGAATCAGGTTCTCAGAAAACGTGTGGCAGTGACTGGCCTACTACCGACCACATGATCATATTTATATCGACCGACGACAACGACAACTCCTCTTTTCGATAAATTGTATACTGATTGGGCCGGCATATAAGCCGAACCTGAAAAATCCATTCGAAAATTTAAAAAATCAATCCGAACCGATACAATATAATGTCGATTGAATTTTGGATTGGCATTTTTTATATCTAAAATTTCGGACTTGATCTAATTAAATATGTAGATTTTCGGATTAATTCGATTTTTCTTAAAAAATGTATACTAACTGACCCGTAAACCTAAAAATGTCGAATTTTCTTTAAAAATGTATCTATATCTATCTATATCTATATGAAAATAAGCCTATTTCAAACCTTATGGTTAAGTCATGTATAAATGCGCGTATCTGATAAAACGAAATGAAACTTTTTACTCTAAACGAGCCTTGTTCGTGAACATTTAATTTATACCCCGCCCTCACGGTGTCAAATATCTGCAATAATATTCCAATCATCTTAGATTTGGAAAACTTGCAGTATGGTACATAGGCTGAACTCTTCAAGATCCATGCTCGATCACACCGGGTTCTCTACCATACCCTCCCTCCTCCTGAAGGTGTGGTTATTCCTCCTCCGACTACGGTCGACGAGAAAGAACTCTGGTTAACCATTGATGCAACTGTACTTCAATGGATTTATTCGACAATTTCGTTGGATCTGCTGAACACCGTCATTGAACCAGATGCTACTGCAAAGCAAGCCTGGAATCAATTGAAGGATATTTTTCAAGACCACGAGACGTCTCGAGCAATTACTCTTGGACAGGAATTTGCGACTACTCGCATGGAAGATTTTCCCAATGTGAATGCTTATTGTCAACGTCTTAAGAGCCTTGCCGATCAACTCAAGAATGTTGGGGCTCCGGTTGATGATCATCGCTTGGTGTTACAGTTGGTTTCCGGTCTTACGGAAGCTTACAAAGGTGTTGGCACACAAATACGTCATGCTAATCCATTGCCGAAGTTTTCTCAAGCTCGTTCTTCCTTATGTCTTGAGGAACGAGAACTCCAGGCTATGGCATCTAACTCTTCCAACGGTGCGGCTCTGGTTACTTCGACACATGATGCTAACTATGACCATAATATGGCACCCCGTCCATCCGGACAGGGAAACAAGCGCGAAGCGGCAAAAGAAGCGGATATACGAGGAATAGACGTTACGCACGCGGAAGATGCCCCGGCACGCAATGCGGCGCGCTTGCGCGGCTGCAGACAAAGAACCCTGCGGTCAAGCGATGGATGTGGCCGGTACCGCCTCTGCGCCGCCACTGACCGTTAGGCGCATCCAACCATTACCGTCCACCTTCCCATGCGCCAACACCGCGCCATCCTCATGGAATCTTGGGTGCGGCACCTAATCCACAAGCTTACATGGCGTCGATGGCTCCACCGAGTCAATATGCTCCAACCGAGATTGAATCATGCGCATACAATGACTTTACAACAACCGGATCCAAATTGGGACATGGACACCGAGCAACGCGTCTCATGACATCCGCCAAAGGTAATCTCGTCTTATTTTAATATGAGCAATCAAAATAATGGCGTTATTAGCGATGGTAGTTCGATTCCAATTCGTGGTTATGGTCATACATCTTTCCTCCCCAAACCCTCCTCTCAAATCTGAGAATGTTTTGCACGCCCCTCATCTTGTTAAAAATTTGATATCTGTGCGCAAATTTACTTCTGATAATTCTGTTTCGGTTGAGTTTGATCCTTACGGATTTTCTGTGAAAAATTTACAGACGGGGATAGCCATTATGAGATGTGATAGTTCTGGGGATCTCTACCTACTCACCACAATTGCCCTCCCTACATCCCAGCCCTCCACTTTTGCTGCTATGTCTCCTCCTCTTTGGCATGCTCGCTTAGGACATCCAGGATCACCAGTTTTAGATTTTCTTAAACGTGATTCTAGCATAGCATGTAATAAGGATTTTTCTTCTAGCATTTGTCGCTCTTGTGTTTTGGGTAAACATGTTAAGTTACCATTTGACACTTCGTTGTCTAAAACTCAGTTTCCGTTTGATATTATTCATAGTGATTTGTGGACCTCTCCTGTCTTAAGTTCTATGGGACATCGCTATTATGTCTCTTTCTTGATGACTTCTCAAATTTTTTGTGGACTTTTCCTCTTGCTAAAAAGTCTGATGTGTTTGCTAAATTCTTAGAATTACGCACATTAATCCTCACACAATTTGAGAAACAAGTAAAAAATCTCCAGTGTGATAATGGGAAAGAATTTGATAATAGCCAATTTCGACTGTTTTGTGCTTCCAATGGGATGACCTTTCGTTTTTCTTGTCCCCATACATCTCAACAAAATGGTAAAGCTGAGAGAAAAATCCGATCCATAAATAATATCATTCGTACTCTTTTTGCACATGCTTCTTTGCCTCATTCGTTTTGGCATCATGCTCTTCATATGGCTACATATTTACTTAATATATTACCCACCAAAGTGCTTGACAATGCCTCTCCCTTCCAGATGTTATATCATCGAAAACCTACTTATACACATCTCCGGGTATTGTGTGTTTCTTGGGGATAATTTGATTTCTTGGTCGTCTAAACGTCAACCTACTATGTCAAGATCAAGTGCTGAAGCTGAATATCGTGGAGTTGCTAATGTGGTTTCAGAATCTTGTTGGTTGCGCAATCTCCTCTTAGAACTCCATTGTCCGATTTGTACAGCGACATTGGTTTATTGTGATAATGTTAGTGCTGTTTATCTCTCTGGTAATCCAGTACAACATCAGCGCACCAAACATATTGAGATGGACATACATTTTGTTCGCGAGAAGGTGGCTAAAGGCCAAGTTCGAGTTCTACATGTACCTTCTCGGTTCCAGATTGCAGATATATTTACGAAGGGACTTCCACAGGTTTTGTTTGAAGATTTTTTGGACAGTCTCAGCATTTTTCCACCTCTCGTTTCGACTGCGGGGGAGTATTAGACTATGTAAATATTATAGAATAGAATATTTAGTATAGTTAGAGTTATAGTAGATTCCTTATAGTAGTTTCTCAATCCCAATCGATCTTTCTTTCAGAATTATATTAGTATATATATTGAATGAGATTAATAGAAAGAGTCACGGACTCATATTCTTTCTGTATCGATTCCCAATTGGCCTAGAATTCTAACTGTATTTTGTATACAGATAATTATGAACAAGCGCCTGAATCGTCTTCTTTTCGAACTTGAGTTCCAACTTGATTCTAACTCAAACTCTATCAAATTTTCCACTTTAATCAGGACTCGAATTCTATTTTTCACAACTATATAAGGACCTGGACCCATCCAGTCAACCCACATTATTCACGAAGAACAAGCAACAGAGCAGAAACCAGAAGGAAGAGGAGCAGAAACCAGAAGCCAGCAATCAGAGGCAGAATTCTACCTTTTCCGATCCAAATCCGGTGAGTTCCAATCTTCTTCATCTTTATCCAAATCCGGGACAGAGGAGAGAGAAAGAGGGAGACGACGAAGGAGGAGGAGCGGCATGAAGGAGGCAGCGTGTGGCGGAGCAGGTGGCGGCGAGGAGCTCGTTTCGGGTGGAGCAGAAAGGAGCGGCGGAGCAGGTGGCGGAGCGCAGCGGGCAGCGTTGAGCGGAGGAGCTGCTGTGATGGAGCTGTGCGGCGTGAAGGAAGAGCGCAGTGGAGCGGCTCTGTTCAGTCGGTGGAGTGGAGCAGCGGAGAGGAGCATGGTGTTGCGCGGTGAAGGAGCTGTGAGAGAGAGGCGATGACGGAGGAGGAGATGGCGTGAACTGGAGCAAGATGATGCGGAGGAGATGGCGTGAACTGGCTGGAGAGAAGAAGAGGAAGACGTCCTTGGGGAAGAAGAGGAAGAAGGAGAATTGGGGATTTTAAATCCCTTTTTTTTTTTTCTTTTTTTTTTTTTTGCCATTTTATGCTTTTATTTATTTCGTTCGTCTTAAGTGTTCATTAATGTTGCTTCGTAGGAACCAAGAAGAATGGTGTATTTCAGAAAATCGACTGCAGGCCCTACTCATGGTGAATTCCCGCCATATCAAAAGATGAAAACGAATTTGTTGGGGAAGCAACGATGGTACCAGTTGCAAGGCCTCTAATCTGGCGTTACGCAAGACGATGGCCGTCTTTGTCGAATTCCTTGCGGATGAGCAATTGGACGCGGGATTACGTCGATGCATCGGGAAAACACACCAAGGCACAAGTACTTTTCAACAAGCACCATAAGAGGACCGCCAAGCAACTCCGAACTCTAGGTCGCAATATTCTGGAGGGGAAGGCAACTTGGAGCAGTGAGGCATTTTCCTTCAATGGGGGCTTCCATTACTTTAAAGGTTATTGGGAGTGGACAGAAGACATTTTGAGTCGTTGCCAACCCATGTTACGTAGTGCACGGATTTATGAGGCAGTCACCGCGTCACTTTTCACCTATGATTTTGAGGCGAACATTATGAAGGCGTTCTGCGAGGCTTGGTCTTCGGCGACAAATACACTTCACACATCGGCTGGGGAAGTTTCTATCTCCTTATGGGATTTATCACGACTTGCTGGGTTACCTATATTGGGCAATTTGTATGATGAAGTAAATCCCGACGTGGTGGAGATCACTGGCTTTGATGAGAAGAATGATTTGTATCTTCCGCGATCTTGCAAATATTTATACTATGCCTTTCACATATTGGCGGATCTGTCAAGATGGGTGTGACATACATTAGTCTTGAACAGTGGATCCGTTTTTGGTGTAGCAAAGAGGTGAAGTACTCTAAACCACCCGTGCGCAAGGCAAAGAGTAGAATCCCGCCTAAAGACACTCATAACCCAACTGGAGATTTTGGAGCTCATAGTGAATGGAGCTCTACAGAGGAAACACTTTTTCGAGAAGCTTGAGGTCAAAAGAGGGTTAAAGACGGAGGTTTATTTAGCTGCATACCTTTCTTGTTGGTTGTGTGCCTTTGTCCTGCCAGTGAAGAATGTCGGCATGATACGCCCGAGTACTTTCAAGATGGCTTGCCATATGGCAAGTGGAAAATCCGTGTCTTTGGCAATCCCGGTGCTAGCCTCGATTTATAGAGGTCTTAGTCATATTGCAGATTCTCCTCATCTGTCACGTTCGACTCGCCCGTTTCCAGCTCACTTTGTTTATAGTTGGGTGGCCCATTATTTTCAAACACACCATTTAGTGGCTCGGCCTTCCCGAAGTCCTGCATGGCGTCATTTTCCGGTGAGAATTTTGCGAAACCATTTTCTCCTAGGGATGTGCGCTCAAGAATCCACAAAGGTATTTCTGTCAGCTGGAATTGTTTTATTGGTTTGAGACAAAACTACAGGTTCGTTGATAACGCTCTTGCTTCGGATTCTGAGTGTGAATACTTTGCCAGCATTCGATCTTCTTATCTTACGCTGCGGGATGGCGATCGTTTCATCGTCGAGTCTTATTCTCCACATCGATTCATCCGTCAGTTCGGTTATTATCAAGACGTCCCAGGTGAACTTGAACGAGTGATTCATAGTGTTGACTTAGATGAGGGTCTATCACTTTGGAGGATGAGTACATATTCCAGGTCTTTTGACAAGGCGTGGTTTCCTGGAGCTTCCATTTCAGTGAAGCATGATCATACCGATGAGTATTTGCGTTGGTGGATAAAGTTTGATGGGGACTTTCTTGAGAGGAATATTGGTCGTTTGGCACCTAAGAAGAGTGCTGAGCCTGCCTGCATAGATGTTGCGCCTGTTCATGTTCCCGAAGCTTCTAGAGGTACATCTCTTATTCCTGTTTATTGCATCTTTCTCTTCTTATTCTTCCTTTGATAATTGCCACTCTCCTTTATCAGGTAAAAAGAATACTCTTTCTGACATAGATGAGAGTGCTAGTTGCGGTAATTCTGACCGTCATTGGAAGAGACAAAAGGGAGAAAGGCCCTCTAAGCCAATAGATGTGGAAACGTGTATGGATGCTTCAAGTAATCCAACATCGTTGGTAGGACTTGTTGGAGAGGTAATGACTTCAAGTGGTCTTGCTTTCCGCTTCTTCTTGCAACAATGTGCTTTTGATTTATTAATTTGGTATTTTTCTTTGTAACAGTTGGAGAATGATATCATACCAAACTTTGTCAATGCTGATCATGAGCTCGAAGCTGTGTTAGATCCTGAGATAACCATTCCTCCACAACTTGCTTCTTCTGTCGAGGTCACTCCGATTGCGGTAGAGAGTCAAGGGGAATCCTCTCGTTCAACAACTCCTTTACCTATTGTCCCTTGTTGTCCTGCTGCCTCGATTTTCCACGAAGAAAGATTTGTGGACAAATGGGAGAGACAATGCCTTCAAATGTTGTGGTCCGGACTTAGCACCAAGATCACTAATACTCCTTTGGACATGATGTCAAGCCTTAAGGACGAGATTCCTGTTGTTTTGAAGAGGTTGGAGGACTTCAAGTGTGATGATATTCCTCCATTGAAAGCTTTGATTGAAGCTTTCTTTGAGAAAGTTGAGAGGTTCGACTCTGCGAGGTCTACTATTGCTGACATGCCTTCTGATGAATCACTTGCTCAACGTATCACGGAGTCTGGAACCCGTCTTGAGGAAGCTAAGGCGAATATGGCCAATGAGTCTAAAGAAGTTAAAGCCATGAGGAAGAAGCTTAAGTCTTTGAAAAAGGAGGTAACAGATCTGGAACAAGAGGTCAAGGTTAAGGCAGCATCCCTTAAGGCCTTGAAAACAAGTATTACTGAGATGGAAGGAGAAATTGCTGAGTTGAATAACACCTCTGCACCGTATGACGAAGCTCAGAAGAATTTGGACACTCTAAGGGGCTGAGTTGGAGACTGCTCACGAAGAATTGAAGAACTTGAAGCCTTTCTAGAGATAGATATTTGCCCTTTTGTTGCTTTTCTTAGAGATAGATGTTTGTCCTTTATTTCCTTTCTAGAGATAGATGTTCGTCTTTTGTTGCTTTTCGCTTTCATTCTTGTAGCAAACATTAGTATCTCTTGAGATTAATAATAAAGACTGCCTTTTCCTTCTTGTCATATGACTTTCACATGCTTTTGTATAAAGTATCATGTTGCTTTGGATAAACAAACATATAACATTAACACTTATGACTGGACTTAGAATATACTAAGTTGCCTACGTACCTCCACAGGGAGGATCAAGTCAGAACGTAGTTCAAAGAAGACTTTATGATTGGAAGGGGGGTGTCGTGCACAGTTTATACTCATGCGGGTCAGGAGTATCTATTACTTAGCCACCTTAGACGAGGTGAGGCGAGTTAACAGTTTAGCCACGTGTCATGCCATTGGTGGTCACCGTTCACAGTTTATGCTCATGCGGGTCAGGAGCTTTCTAATCTAAGCACCCCTGCTTTGTTTTGAGGGCTCCTGCGATTTTTTTTAACTAGTCTAAGCACCCCTGCTTTGTTTTGAGGGCTCCTGCGATTGAATTTTTTTTTTTTTTTTTTAAACTAGTCTAAGCACCCCTGCTTTGTTTTGAGGGCTCCTGCGATTTTTTTTTTTTTTGTAACTATATACATTACGGGTAGTATCGCTTCAAGAATTTTCCATTGATGGGGCCAATTCTCAATCCATCATCAGCTCTAAGTTTGTACGAACCGTTGGTATAAACTTCTTTGACAACATATGGCCCGTCCCACTTTGAAGTGAACGTGTTTCCCATTTTGTGAGTCACAATGATTGGTCTTCTCACGGCAAGCACGAGATCTCCTACTTGAAAGGAACGAATGCAAACTCTTTTGTTGAAGGCTCTAGAGATGCGTGCTTGATATCATTCGAGCCTTTGTTGGGCTTCCAGCCTCTTCTCATCCAACGATTCCAACTCTTCCAGCCGGAGGCGAGCATTTTCTTCCTTGGTGAGCCCTTCTTGAATTGCGATCCTTAGAGATGGAATTTGACGTTCTAGGGGAAGAACAGCCTCTACACCATAGACTAGTGCGTAAGGGGTGGATTGAGTTGGAGTTCGATGTGTCGTCCTATAAGCCCACAAGGCCTCTTCGATTCTTTCATGCCAATCTCTCTTCGACTTTGCCACTACCTTCTTCAGCAAATTGCACAATGTCTTGTTGAAAGCTTCCGCGAGGCCATTTGCTGATGCGTAGTACATTGATGACTTTCTTTGCTTGATTTCAAACAACTGGCACAACTTGTCGATCGTATTGTTACAGAATGGCTTTCCATTGTCAGTGATTATGCATCGAGGAACTCCAAAACGATAGATGATGTTCGAGCGAATGAAGTTGGCGACATTCTCTTTCTTTACTTCTTTCAAAGGCACAGCCTCTGCCCATTTGGAGAAGTAATCTGTTGTTGCTAGTATGTATAGATGTCCACCAGAGGACTTCGTCATTGGTCCCACAATATCCATCTCCCATGCATCAAAGGGCCAGGAGGCAACAGTCGGATGTAATGGCTCTGGGGGTTGGTGAATGAAGTTAGCATGAAACTGGCAAGCTTGGCATCTTTTAGCATAATCCATGCAATCCTTGACCATAGTAGGCCAATAATAACCCATTCTCTTGATTCAAAAATATAATTTCGGGCCAGATTGATGTGCACCGCAGATTCCAGAATGTGCTTCTTCCATTGCTTGTGTAGCTTCCTCCTCACCTAGACAACGCAAGAAGACTTCATTGAAGGAACGTCGATAAAGTGTCCCATTGTAGTATATGAAGCGAGTTGCCCTACGCCTGATTTCTGATCTTCGTCGTGTTTCATTGGGCAATCTATCATACTTCAAGTAATCCACAATGCACTGACGCCAGTCTTCTTTCTCGATTTCATACACCTCTATGACATGGTTGTCTTCTTTGATAATTATATCATCATCTTCGAAGATCGGAGGGACAACCCAATTTTGACAGACCGGGACATTGAAACTTTTCCCTGGTATTGCAAGAGTGGAGGTGAGTTTAGCTAGAGCATCGGCTTGGCTATTTTGCCCTCTTGAAATATGTTTGATTGTCACACCTCCAAGCCATCCAATCATTCTTCTAGCATAGTTGACATATGGTAACAACTCCATCTTTTTTACCTCATATTCACCGGATAGTTGATTAACTACCAACTTAGAATCGCCATACACGTTGAGCTCCAATCGTTTTATATCAGTCGCTAATTCTAACCCAATTATCAAGGCCTGGTATTCTGCAACATTATTTGAGCAGTTTTGAGTTAGAGTGAAGGAGTAAGGCAACACGTCGCCTTCAGGTGAGATGAACACTACTCCTGCCCCCGCACCATTTCTATGAGAAGCCCCATCAAAGTACATCTTCCATGGAGGAGTAATTTCGACGACTATAACATCCTCATCGGGCAAGTCATCCGCTAGCTCCCATTCTGCAGGAATTGGGTGATCAGCAAGGAAATCAGCTAGGGCTTGTCCCTTGACGGCTTTTTGCGGTACGTATATGATTTCAAACTGTTGAAGTTGCAAATACCATCTTGCAAGCCTATCAGAAAGCACAGGTTTTGACATGATATACTTCAATGGATTTTCCCTCGAAACAAGGTGGATCGTATGAGCTTGGAAATAGTGTTTCAATTTCTGGATCACGAAGATCAGAGCTAAACAAAGTTTTTCAATGGGAGAGTATTTGACTTCATTTGGCGTCATCATTCTACTCAGATAGTAGAGAGCATTCTCTTTTCCATCATCGTTTTCTTGTGCCAACAATCCCCCCCCCCCCCCCCCACAGAGTGCTCTTGAGCGGCGATGTATAGAATTAGGGGACGTTCCGGTATTGGAGCTGCCAACACTGGAGGCTTCATCAGGTAAGACTTGATACATTGGAATGCATTTCTACAGGCTTCATCCCATTCAAATGGGACATCCTTTTTCATGAGGCGGCTAAATGGCTGACATCTTCCCGCCAGGTTAGATATAAATCTTCGGAGATAGGCCATCTTTCCTTGCAAGCTTTTAAGCTCATGTATATTCCTGGGTTCAGGCATCTTCATGATTGCATCAATTTTAGCTTGTTCAATCTCAATGCCTCGCCGTCGGACAATGAAGCCTAAGAACTTTCCAGAGCTAACTCCAAATGCACACTTCAAGGGGTTCATCCTTAATTGGTACCTTCATAGTCGTTCAAATACTGCCCTCAAATCTTGCCAGTGATCTTTTCTTTCCCTTGTCTTTACCACCAGATCATCTACATAGCACTCTATGTTCTTATGGAGCATATCATCGAATATCTTTTGCATAGCCCTTTGGTATGTAGCGCCGGCGTTCTTGAGACCAAATGGCATTACTTTGTAGCAGTATATTCCTTTTGGAGTGCGAAAAGCTGTCAGCTCTTCGTCTTTGGGTGCCATACGGATTTGGTTGTATCCTGACGATCCATCCATGAATGATAGCGCTTCATGACCGGTAGTGGCATCAATCATAATCTCTGGTATGGGCAACGGGAAGTCATCTTTAGGACATGCTGAATTCAGATCTCTAAAATCCACACAAACTCGAATCTGTTTATTCTTCTTCCTTACCGGAACTATGCTAGAGATCCAAGTAGGGTATTTGACTTCGCGGATAAACCCCGCTTCAATGAGTTTATTTACTTCGCCTTCAATGGAAGAAATCAATTCGGGGCGAAATCTTCGTTGAGCTTGTTTTACAGGTCGGGCTCCACATTTCACCGAGAGTTGATGAACAACTATCTTGGGATCAAGTCCAGGCATCTCCTTGTATGTCCATGCAAATACATCTATGAATTCTCGAAGTAAGGCCACACAAGTTGCTTCCTCCTCTGGGCCTAGGGATGCACTTATATAAGTAGGTCGGGGATTAACAGTATCACCAAGATTGACTTCTTTCAGTTCATCGATAGTCGATTTAATTCCCTCCTCAAGCTCGGGCGGTGCCTCTTCAGCATCTTCTTCCTCAGTACAATCTTTCAAGGTGATGTGATATGATGATTCTATGTTGTTGTTTCCTTCATTGCTAATAGCTTGCGGCTTCGTATGAACTATCGCGACCCACTTAGCCTTGAGTATTTCGCCGCTTGAGACTTTGATGTCTTCCTTGCGCACCATTCGGGACGGGATTAAACTTCGTAGTTTTTTCAGGGGCGCACAACTTGCTAGCATCTTCTTCCTTTTCAAGATTTACAGGCCCCAACCTTTGGTGTACAGATTTAGCTGGCTTTAGTCTTTGATGTATGGACTTCTTAATTGGTCCCAATCTTTGGTGTGCAGACTTCTTAATTGGTCCCAATCTTTGGTGCACATTTCTTCTAGTTGTTCCCAACCTATCAAAGACGGATTTGCGTGGGGAAGTGCTATCACTATTGATGGAATTCCTTTCCGTCCGAGACTTCTCATCCTCTTCTATATAATTGCTAGTGGCTCGCTTAATGGTGATACGTACGGGGTTGGGTCGTGTGAATCCCAAACCTTCTCGAGTCTTTCCATTCCTTTGTGAACTGGTGGACTTTGACGCATCTTCTTTTAGGGGAGAGCCCCTCTTAGGATTGTATCCTGCTTTCACCAAGAGTTTAAAAGCTTTAGGTCCAAAATGACTGTCTATTTCCTCAGGATGAGCAGTTTCATGTTCTGCCAAGCCCCCTTGCACGGGACGAATAAATCCCTTGAGAGGTGGTTTGACAGGACCGGCAATGCTGAGCTTTGTCGAGGGTAGGGTAAGACCTTTCAAACAACCGTCTTCTATCTGTGAGACTTTAGCAGGGTGACTTTAGGGCAATGACTTCCCCTTATTCGGCACGATAGTTTGGTCTTTTGACTCTTCACCAGAGCTTGATTCTTCATTCGAACTCTTGGTGCGTTCTATGTAGTATTTTGCATCAGCGAAGTAAGATTCGATTTCAGTGAAGGGTTTCTCATCTGCAAGCACTTTCTTAACCATTCCATTCTGGCAGTATTGGAAACATTGATGTAAAGTCGATGGAACTACACCATTTTCATGTATCCACGGTCTCCCTAGGAGTATGTTGTAGGATGTTTTAGCATCAATAACATGGAAGAGTGTGACTGATGACATATCATCAATTATCAACTCTAATCGTATAATGCCCATTGCTCGTTGACCTCCTTGATTAAAGCCTTGGATCATTAGTCGACTGCTACCAAGATCTTCAGTTGGGATTCCTATTTCTCTCATAGTACGTAATGGCAGGATGTTGACTGCAGATCCTCCATCAATAAGTATCCTTTTCACCTTATGCTCGTGGGTAAAGCCGGTTACGAATAACGACCTATTATGGAATTTAGAGCCAACTAAGAGGTCCTCGTCACTGGAGGATATGGTGCTCATGCAGTCGATATGCTTCAACTCTTTAGCTGGTGAAGGCATGTCATCTAAAGATCTTTCCAACGGAGGTGTGCTGACTGTATCAACATCAGAGGATGAAATAGTGTTAACATCGGCACCTTCCTCATCTAGCGAGATCTTCCCTTCCCTTACAAGTTTCATCACTTTTTCCTTGAAGACAAAGCAATCTTGGATGGGGTGTCTTATGAGACGATGGTACTTGCAGTACTTGGGATCATCTAAGCGTCCTTCTTCATTTGGCCTTTTCATTTCTGGCAGTTCGATCAAGTTATTCTTTAGTAGCTCATCGAATATCCTAGGGACATCGGAGCTGAGGAACGGATACTGTTTTGCCATCATCTCTTTCAAAGTAGACCTTCTTTGTTCCTCCTTCTGCGAGCTATTTGCTGGCATATAGGCTACTTTCTCTTTGTCTTTTGACCCTCTTGGCACAGTGATCTTTGTAGCATTTGAGGTCATTGCTTCTTTCCCTTTGAAGAGAGGTTTGCCCCCTCTCTTGGTGTCATACTTGCGTGATTCGTTCATTGGAGGGCCATCAACACTACTGTTATTCATGCTTAGCTCCATATCATGTGCACGAGTGGCTAGCTCCTCGAATGACCGTGGCTGGATTGCTTGGAGAATATATCGGAGCCCCCAGTGCATCCCTTGAACACACATTTCGATTGCTGAACCTTCAGATAATCTATCTTTGCAATTAAGGCTCAGATTCCTCCAACGATTGATGTAGTCGATGGCTGGCTCTTCTTTCCATTGACGTGCATTGGTAAGCTCGACCATGCTAACAGTTCTTCGTGTACTGTAGAAACGATTGAGGAATTCTTGTTCCAGCTGATCCCAACTATCTATGGATCCAGCCTCCAAGTCGGTGTACTAGTCAAACGCATTGTTTTTCAGCGAGCGGACAAATTGCTTCACCAGATGATCACCATAAGTCCCGGGATTGTTGCATGTCTCGACAAAATGGGCAATATGTTGCTTTGGACTTCCCTTACCATCGAACTGTTGAAAGTTAGGGGGTTGATATCCAGCTGGCATTCTCAGATTGTCAATCCTCCGTGTGTATGGATTACTGTATGTGAAGGATGATTTCTAACCTTCATCAAGACTTTCTTTCAGAGCTCCCCTGATGAATTCCTTCATCTGATCGGCCGGAATCATTCCACTGGAGTTGATTGACATATCTCCTTGTTTTGATATTGGCTTAGCGTATGATGGTTCCTCATACACCACATGGCGCTTTCCTCCCGCCTTGCTAGTTTCAGCTATTTCCTTGCTCAAAATCTTCTCGGGTGTGAATTCTCGTTCCATAAGCTTTGCAATCTTGAGGTCTTGTTCCTGAGTATGCTTCATGAGGAACTCCATAGATTTTGTCAAAGCTAACACCATTTGGTCGAGTGAAGGATTACTCATTGTTGGGAGCTGAGGAGGGACTTCTCTTGTCTTAGGAGATGATGGCAAAGACCCGTCGTCATCATCGGACGTTTCTTCTCCATCTCTTTTGGTGGCAGTTGCACCTAGAGCTTCAAAGGCTTTGTTAGCCAAGGTTTGCGGGTCTTCAACACCCCTGGATTGTGCTTCATCTGAGGCTTGAGAAGAGTTAATCATCTTCCTAGGAGACATAGTGCTTCACTAGAGATGAGAGGTAGAGAGGTCCCACTGGGCGTGCCAAAAATCTGTAGCAAGTAAAGTTGCTCAAATAATATTTTGTTGATCTTGATAAAAGCGGGTACAATCTCTATTCTAATCCTCTGATTCTAGTCTTCTAAAGCGGCGAACTTGGATCTTCAAACTCTTCGTTTTAGGATTTACGACTTCAAAGTCGGGCAAACGTCGATGCGAGGGCATCTCAACTTGATCTCGGATCAAATTATGAACTTGGGAGTGCTTGATGCGAGCGATGATGAACTTCTTGGGGATTTGATGAACTCCACGGAGAACACTTCTAGATCGTCGCAGGATTAGGCCTTTGATCTTCTTTAGAGGAAGTTTGGCCGGCAGGAAACGTTTCTCCAAGGGCTTTTGAGCTTGATCTTAGATATAACGATGGCTTTTGGGCGAAGAACTTGAAGAAGGTTGATCGAGCTTTGGCTGGGCCTTTAGGTTTGATCTTCCTTCGACGGCAGTCGTTCATCCAATAACGTTTTTCCAAGTGCGCAAGGGCTTCTTCTTGGATCAAACGGCGACTACTCCTGGATTTGTTGATGAACTTCTTGAATACTTGCTAGAACTTTGTTGCTGATCTTGAGAAGACTTGTGATTCTTGCTCTTGATCTTGCTTGTTGCTCTTCTTTTTGCTCCTCTTCTTCTTATGCTCCTCTTGATGTGTTGCTTGGTGTGTAGAAAATGAATGAAGGGGGTCCTCTATTTATAACAATTTGAAAGGGCATAAAAAGAGCATATTCCCCTAGAATATAGGAGCCCATGGTCCAACTCTTCAACTCTAGCCCATTTTCATTACACGGAGCCCTAGTCCATTAATTCCGGTCCAATTTCACCACATGGAGACCTAGCCCATCACCTATGGCCCGATTTATTTACATGTAGTCCAATTTATCCATATGTAGCCCAATTTACATGATTTACTTTCACGTTGGCCCATGTGACATAATTTGATTTAAATTTATATATTAGAAAATGATCTAGCAATTTTATTCTAGAATTTAATTTAGTAAAATTCTAAAAATGCTAGAAAATTGTATTTTTGTTTTTTTAATATGTATTTTTGAATGTCGTTTTATAGTAGACGAATTTCGTTCGTCTACAGTTGCAATCACGCAGCATGTCGAGGCTTGAGTAAGTTTGGAACAAAACATGGACTTTATTATCAGATGACATTATGTACAATCAACAAAGGTTACTCAACAATCCTGGTAGATTAAATTTAAATACTATATTACACATTCCCACATACAATGACAATCAGTTTAAATTTTATATGTAATTGTCATGTAACGATAGAGAATTCTTCAGCCAGGTTTGAAATTCACTAATGAACAAATAAAAAACATTGCTATTATGCAAGTACAGAAGTTACCGAAGAAAAACTACAACAATCTCAGTTGATTTGACGATATGGCCGTGCCGGATGAGTCTGTTATATAAAATGCTACAAATCCATTCATTTTGTATTAGATGTTCTATGTTAGAGTTGCAATGAAATTATGTCTATTGTCGATGGTCAAAATGGCGAAGTATTCTTCTTATATATATGCGGATGGACCACAAAAACCTTTATATAGAGAACGATGTCCCCTGTTTTTTAGGGCTAGAGAAGATATTGTAATTCCAGTTGCGTCCAGTGGGCTTGCATCACTCATTCTTTGTAAAGGTAGGACAGTAGTCCGGCATATTCAAGTTTCAGAATACCATTGCATATCACGAGGACTCAACATTCAATAAGCTCATGATTCAGAGGTCAAGGGAATGCTCAAGGATGCTCGGCTTATTATTTGGGATAAGGCTTTCATGACAAACCAACATTGTTTGAAACAATCAATATGAGCTTGAAGGATGTGATGGGCCGTTCAGATGAGCCATTTGGTGGGAGTGGTGATTGTCTTCGACGGGAACTTCCGACATATTTTGCCCGTTGTTCCCGGAGAAATAGTTATAATATTGTGAATGTCTCTATATGCTCCTCTAGGATATGAGTTGTTGTGAGGTGCTTCGACTGACAAAGAACATGAGATTGCAGGTAAATGACCCGTTTTATCTATATACCACATACTTATATCATACTCCCTCCATCGCGGGTTCATCTTCCTGCAGGCCCGGCCACAAGTTTTAAGATTAAAATGAATAAAGTAGGAAAGATGGTGATAAAGTATGATAAGAGTGAATAAAGTATGACAAATATTGAATAAAGTATGAGATATAGTGAATAAAGTAAGAGAGAGGTTTTCCATTTAATGGATAAGAAGTTGAAATTGAGACGTCCCAAAATGGAATGCGGGAAGTTGAAATTGAGATGGAGGGAGTATTTAACTTATCATTGTTTACGTCCAATTTAATCCTATACAGACTGATTCGTCATCGTTCAAAATTAAAGAGATGAAAGAATTTGCTGAGTGGATAACACATGTTGGTGAGGGCATTACCGCTGGACCTAATTGTGGGTTCATATCAAGATACCGAAGTTTTAAATATTTGAGAAGTGAGTCATCCAATTCAAACTATTATAGATAGTACATATCTTTCGTTGTTGTATCACTTAGGCGATCCATCACTTGACCCTGTATATTTCATCACCGGGATGTTCTTGCACCTGCAAATGAAATATTTGATGATATAAATCAATTTTTCATGTCGAAGATGTCAATAGATAGCATTGAATATTTGAGCGCATATAGCATTGCTACGGAAGATAATTTTGAGAACGGTCTCGAACATGTTTTCACTGTAGAATTTTTGAACAACATTAATTGATCTAGATTGACTAATCTTAGGATCATACTAAAGGTTGTGTGTATGGTAATGCTTCTGAGAAATATAGATCAAACTTTCGAGCTGTGCAATGGAACAAGGCTTATAGTTACTAATCTTGGGAAGCATATCATCGAGGCAAAGATGATATATGGAATCAATGCATGCCAAACAGTTGTCATTATGAGGATGATGATGAGCCATCCGACGGGATGTAGTTCCCTATCAATTGACTGGAGACAGCTCCCTATATTCGTCTGCCTTGCTATGACCATAAATAAGAGTAAGTGACACTCTCTCTCACACGTTGGCCTCTACCTCCCCTCACATGTATTCAACCGTGATCAGTTAAATGTTGCTCTTTCTAGAGTTACCACCAGGAAGGGCTTGAACGTAGTAATTTGGGACGTAGAGGGTAATACATATATATGACACGGCAACAAACGTAATTTATAAAGAAGTGTTCGACAAGTTATAAGTTGATTTTATCTTTTATGTGTGTTTTTTATAGAGAGATGTTAAACGTAGGACAATAAAATACTAAACGCAAGACAACATAAACTTAATTACACGTGAAGTCCATATATAGCCAAATTTGCATTACATAGACTTCATATTTTGAATAATTACAACAAGATACACTTTTAATACAAATAAATTAAAATAACAAGGTTGATGGTTTGTACGTTGACGAAATCAAACATGAGCGAAAATCTAAGTGAAGAAGAGCCCTATCTTAATGTGAGTGACAAAGAAAGTGAAGAAGAACCACCATGATATGAAAATGGTTATTTTCAGGTATTTATGTACTTATATGTGTTGTTTTAAGCTATTTTTACAGAAAAATTCGAGAAAAAGAGGGTGTTTTTCGAGTTGATGCCGCCAAACCGTAACTGGATATTGGCGCCGAACCCTAGCGCCTTCATCAGCTAACCCGCGCCCATATTCATGGCCGGTTGTGCTACATGGCGCCGAAAGTAAGCGCCATTAAGGCGAGAAAATTTGAACAAAATGTCGCCAAGTCTATATAACGTTGAGATGTAGTGCCAAGAGATGCGAATCCGCGATCGAATACATCGCTACCTACAGTGAGATGGCGGCGAGATCCATAGCCACATGTGGCTGATGGGTTTGATTGTTTTAGGCGGTGAATAAAACTTGAAGCAACACTAACCTAATTCTTCCCTCTTCTTCTTGGTGAATTGCTCATCTTCTTAATTGATTAAAGCTTTTGTGATTTTTTGGATGTTGGAACTTGGAAGCGTCTGTTGTTTTAGGGGTTTTGTGACTGACTGTATTGACTAATTAGGGGTTTCGAAAATTTATGACTGAAATGATAATTTAAAAAATAAATGTAGATACTTGATAATAATATAAAATAGAGATTTAATGTGTAAATGTTTTTAAGTTGTCATGTATTTAGTATTTTATGTCATGCGTTTAGTATTCATGTTTATATATATGGTTTTGTTCAATTTCACTAATTTATATTATGCACTTTTCAACATGTAGGGGTTACTTCCGATGCAATGTTGAAACGATTAGATCATGCATTTTATCACCTTACAATTTTTATATGTTTCTCAACTTCAACATGTTATTATATACATTTATTCATTTCTTATTTTAATTATTTTTTCATGCCCCGTCGAGTATCGGCGGGCCATTAACTAGTATACACATACACAATCCTTTAATCCCACGGTGAACCTAATACATCACTTATCACATCAACCAAATAAGTCCCCACACGTTGAAAATGAAGTTTCCTCGGACGTATATGCTCTATAATAGTAGTAGATGACACTTGAGCAAAAATTATTAAAATTTATTAAAAGGTGGAAGAGTAACTGAAACTTAAAGTGTGTTGGTTAATGCTTTAAATATTTATACAAGTTACATACTTTTCTTAACAAAGATTAGTAAACCTATAAGGATGGCTCAATTAGTAAACATGCAAGTGCTAGAGGTTCAAACTCCACACGCAGCGAATTTATATGGTTTATGCCTTGTTACAGTTTAATTTGACTTACATGGTTTGCAAACTATTACATGAGTCCATAGGATTTATCAAGTGCGCACCCGAATAGCGATTGCGGGTTCTCAACGTCATAAAAAAGTAAATTAATTATTAAACAATCGATTAAAATACGTTTTATTTAAACAGGCATTCATATTTATAAAGTGAAATGCTTGAAATGACACATTTCTTTTGAGACATTTAAAATGGAAACCATAAATACTCAAATAGGTATGTTGTATCGTCTTGTCCCATTGTGAGCCGATATATCAGACCATTTGGATCATCGTGGATAATCTTAAATAATGCTCTAAGCTCTCTGGGTGATGTGATGACTTCGTAAACCTACACATATCTTTTTCACAAACTTCTTCTTCACTCCTTGTGGGTAACCCAAACATTGAACTTTTTAGTTTGTTATGAATGGATGCGTGAGAAAATGGGAGCATCTTATTGGTGTAAGTATCATTTTCAATCTCTACAAACTCTTTAAAATTTTGGAGCATAACATTCACCCCGCTTTTCATCACCCTTTGATGCATAGACCGGCTATCATCCCCTTATGGATTTTTGGAATGATTCATCTATGGTACAGTATAACGTCCGATCACATCGTGGGATCTTTAGGCCAACACATTATTCATGGAAAGCTTTCCGGACGATTTGTTGACTTCACCAATCTGAAAAATTACCCGATGCTCGGTAGTCTCACTTTTCTCTTTTAGCAGAAAGGTAACATCGTATTTCTTCTGGTGAAAATGGCTATCAATCTAATATCTAACACCCACCAATACATGTATCTTTTTCCATGCCCTCACTAGTCTGCATACTGCCGATTGTTTCTATGGGTCAGCCATCCTATAATTGTTGCCAGTGTAAAAATACTTATCTTTGCAGGTTTTATATTAGACCGATCTCAAACTCTACAAATGACGTACGGTCTCAATCTGCTTGAACGATCACAAACTTTAGAGGTTGTATTGACTTAGTTTAAAGATAATTTAATATTGAAAACTCTATAAAACAATTTTTAAAAAAAAAAACTCTATAAAACAGTACAAACTGCCGTACCATAAATAACTTGTGAGGTACCTGGTTTGTGGTTCAATTCGGTAGACAGATCATGGGTGGGTTCATTCATAATTTCAAATTTCATATAGTATCCAATAAAATGTTAGTAATTGATTTTTTGTGCTTTCCCTCAAACAGAAGGCACGTGTTGGGACTATCGATGGGCAAAGTCGGTGACAGACAAACACTCATCATTAATCCTAGTGAATCTCACATTGTCATTGTCGAGATGGGTATATACAGTCTAATACCATCTACATCAGTTGCGACTCTCAAAATCTCTATCACGTCAACGTTTCACTCACTACAACTCTCTATTCTAACAGTTGAGATCTAAATTTATTTGTTTCACATTTCTTTCAAATTTAATTTTTCATTTCATTTTCTTTTTTCATTTCCTTTTAAACTTTATTCTTGAAGTGGTCATTAATCTAGTTTACATTTTTCAAGTGCGTTTTTATATTTTTTTAGTATATGTAAATTTTTTTCTACAAGTGTGATTTCAAATTCAAATAATATGTATTTTAAATTTTAGAAGTAATGTATAAGTATATTTCTATTGCTACATATATTAATATCATATTAAAACATTCAATAATACTTGAAATTGAAAAAAAAATTACATTACATGAAATAAAAAATTAAAAATTACAATACAAGAAAAATAAAAAATAATAAAAAAAGTGGGAAAGAAATAGAAATAAAAAAGAAAAACAAAAAGAGAAAAGAAAATCAAAACAAAAAAAGGATTCCACAAGACAAAACAAAAGGAGAAAAGAAAAGAAAAACAACAAAAAAGTTTTTAAAAAAATTGGGACGAGGCCCAAAGTCCCAAACCGTGTTGCAAAAGTTGCAACCGTTGCAACACGGTTGGAGTCGGTCTAATTCCCCATTTTAAATTTGCTTCCATTGTCATTTGATGATGGCTACAAGGCAGCCTAAAGTGTGTTACATCTCGTTTGGTACACATATGGACTGATAACCAAAGCCCATTTTCTTGTCTGATTTGTTCGGCCGAAGGATTAAGTGGGCCAATATTTCAGGCAGCTCTCTAATCAGGGTAGCCCATATGTCCGGCAGGTCTGACTCATTCTGAAGTCCCAAAAAAAAGTGGAAAATGGTGCAAAAGACCATTTTTACCCCAAAATTCGAAATCAACACCCTATAAATTAACTTCAAACAAAAAAAAAAAAAAGGAGAAAATGTATATTAGAGTGAAAATATACAGTAAAAGGTCAAAATTATCTGATTGTTTGGTATAGAGTTAAAAAGTGAGTTAAATGAAAAAAATTAGTTGATGAATAGTAACTGAGTTAAAATTGAGTTATAAAAAATGGTATTTGGAATAGAGTTAAAATTTTATAGAGTTTATGGGGTTGTTATATATGATGTGTAAGAAAGAAGTGATGTGTGTAAGGATGAAGTGATGGATTTGGTTTTATTAAGGTTATTTGATTAGTTGTAATGTTGTTCGATTGATTTAAGTTTGTTAGAATGATTGAAAAAGTAAAGAGAGAGAAATAGTAGAATAGAAAGAAAAGTATGATTGTTAAGTGGATAAAAATTGAGTTAAAATATGTGTAATTTAACTTCATGACAAAGACCTCAATTTTCTTTTAACTTAGTTTAACAACTTTAGTTGTATAACAAACAGCCTGTGTATATCTAGTGTGAAGAAATGATATATCAACTCTATATTTAGATGTCTTTTTTCACAATTTATTTGAGAATGTAACCGACCTGCTATCCAAAAAAAGGGGGTTTTGGGCTTTGACAAAAATGTGGCTTCCGTCCACGTTGGACAGGTCGTTTTAATTTGCAATTCTCCTTCGAACTACCCATTTTACTTGTTCTTTCAAATAACTTGCGTGTGGCACTATGGTAGCTTGTATGATATATTGCGGAGACACAGAGTGTGTGTGTTACTCCTTTGACATTAAGTTGCAAAATTTTATAACTTTGTCCGACATAACACCGATGTAATTAATGACAACGTTGTTGCTAATTTTGTTTCATCTGTTACTATTGTGATTTGAATTTGTTGGTATCCAAGAATGTATGCGCAGAGTTTTGGATCCAGAACATGTATTAACTTTACGGTTTTTATCCCGTTCAATTTATTTCTGGTAAAATTGCAATCATATTGGTATTGTTTACTTCTCAATCAGTGTCCAATTGATTTGTTTCGTTAATCAGATTTGATTCAACCTTCTTCCTCCCCTCTGCTTCTATCAGGTTTATACAATTGTTGGTGATGGAAGGACACAAGAAGAAGTGACTAAACTCAGGGCGGAGTCCTAAACTCAGGGACGGAGTCAAGATTTGAAAGTGGGGTTGGCAAAGTATTATAACACGGACACAATATGTAATTTAGTTAGGCCGGATTAGGACGGGTTGAACCGGGTCGGAAAAATATTTTTACACTAAATTCATTATACATATTTAAATATGAATATCCAAGTAAAATGAAAGGAAATAAATAACCACATGATGATAAAGGCAAACAAAAAATGAATAAACGATCCACTTCTGTAAAAATCGTACTCTACGCCTCTTCATATTCTCAAAATCGTCAGTGATTGAATCAATGTCAAAACCCTCGACAATTCATTTTTCAATATGCATTATCAAATTGTTAGACAAGAAGTCACTCTCCATCGAACCCCGCATCCTTATCTATGCAATTTTCATGACTGAAAATGCACACTTAGAATATGCTCCAGAAGTACAAAAACTGCCCGTATAACCCTCTTAAATTAGTTAATTAGTAAAATATTCTTTAATCACAAAGCCATGGAAGAGACGTGTATTAGTGAGAGACGAATTGATATTCTTAAGTATATGTATAATGTTTTATGAGTACGTCTACATTTTACAGTATCATTTTTTTTTTACGTATATGTATATTACCAATGTTTTTAGTAAAACCTCTAATGTTTTTTTAATATAACTGTAATGTTTGTTCGTCTCTTTTAGCCTCTCCATAAAACCTTCTCTCAGGAGACTTACGCTAAATTATCAAATATTATAATTTTCTCACTTATTTAATTATAAAGCCGACTATCTAAATGTACTAACTAAAAATTTTAGGGGGTGGCGGAACATATAATTTTCTAAAATATGCTATAGTAATAAAGAAAATGAAAATTTTGGGGGTGGCGGTCATCCCCTGTCTCCGCCCCTGACTAAACTGTTGAGGTCCATATGATAGAGTGCCGAAGCAAAATAAAGATAAAAAAGATAGATACACTATTACATAGTTACAAACTCAAAGACATGGTTAAACCAAGAAGACATAAGTCTGAAAATTTCTGATGATAAGGATGACCTAGTAGACTAAAGCCGAAAAAATGGCTTAGAAATAACGAACCCGGTCGAACTCAATATATTAACGATATCGTTCAGTATCAAGGTATGCTTATTTTGCATTTGAATTTGATTGATGCTTTGTTTGGTGGTTATTATAAAGTGGTTCATGATTTCATTACTAGGTGCATGGCTGAACAAGACTGTAATAGAGAGTCTGCAAGGAAGAATTGCAAAACAATCAGGAGGTATTGTTGTAATCCTGGTAACTTGTGTCAACTGGTTTATCAGTGTTGGCCCATTTTTTGAGTACTTACATGTAAGAACACTCAAGCTTGGACCACAAACCGAAACGGAGCTAAAATAAATTACGCTTAAAATCGAGGATGCTCTCGATGCACCAAGGTATTTAAAGACTAGACGATTCTTGCTTCTACTTCTTAAGTAGGCAATGTGTGTTTGTCGTCCTGATAATGAGCCTGTGCAATCTTCAGGCTGCTGTTGAGACTCCCCAAGATCAATGCCATCAAGGAAACTCTGGAGAATGATGAAGAAAATGTTAGTACCATGTGAATTTGATTAGTTTAGAGTTGAAACTGGATAATTTGATATTTTCTTGTAGTAATTCCAGGTATTCAGTCAATCCTGGTTGCTTAAACTTTGAAGTCTATAGTAATAAGCTGGTTGTTATTGCTCAATGCATTCCAGGTTGGAGCAGACATTGAATTAAGCCGAGCTCGCATAAAGTTGAACTCTTGAGCGTCGGAACACAAACTAGCCTGACATCAGATCAAAACCAACATGCCGGAGAATTTCAATGACGCGGTTCACATATACCAACTTACACTTGATCAGGAATAGTTATCTAATCCATTTTTACAAGTTCATGATCTCTTTATGATACAAGTCCAACAAATTTTGAATAATTCAATATATCAGGAAACGAGCCAAGCAAATACCAGTAACATTCAATGTTTCTGATTCTCTCTAGCTATACACACAGTAAACTGAAACAATCTTCTGAATTATTCAGCAAAAAACGTTAAAATCAAAACTCATATCATAGCTGCTGCTGATGATGTTATTTGATCTGCCATACTGATCTTGCTCGAACAATCTCCACTTGATCAGCTTCCATTCGAAGCAAATGCGTGCATTCTATATCATTTCTGCTACTGTTTCCAGCACATTGTTTCCTCCTTTCGTGTTTATCATCACTGGTTTTTTCTTCAATGCTTGTCAATGAGTCCAGAACATTGGACTGGCGACATTCGCGCCTGTACTCTAGTGTCATACTTCTCATGTTATAAATTTCCAGGACATTTGTTGGTACACTCTGCCATTAGTTACCAATTCAGATCAGGTTCGTGAATCGTGAAAATCCAAAATAATATTGTGTTACATGTCGAATGCAGATTGTAGCTAGCTAGTAGTTCACATACCTCCAATATCCAGCCAATGTACTTGACATTGTTTACGTGTTGATTTGCATCCATGTCACTCCAACGGGGCTGGATCGAATATGAGATTTTGACATGAATTAGATGTCGAAAAGTGAAGAAAAATTCAATCACAGAGTAGGTCTCTACTTACAGCCAGTCCTGTCCGGATTTTCTCAGCAGTTTCATCAGTGAGCTTTTCAATCTTATCTCTATCGGTATTTTCCATTGCTATAGCATTCCTGTCTAGGTAAAATGGCTGAACCTCATTTTTCACTTCATCTGGTATTTTACTTAACCTTCTTGTTTCTCTATTCATGATCACCCATGTACTGCACATATTTTACAGAATCACAAAACCGATTCCTATTAGAAAACGTTTAACCAGAGTGACAGAAATAATTCACTTAACGAGTTCTATGTCATTGTGAATAGTTGTAGATTGAGATTTAAGACCAAGTTTAAAGGAGAACCTGGTAGCTCTTGTAATGATTTTCTGAGTATTATAGTCTCGAATAATCCAGTCGCGCCGCATCCCATTTTTGCCTGCTGCAGCCACCCAAGTATCTATCTCAACCACATCTCCCCTGCCAACAATTGGTGCAACATTTAAGAATGTGGTCAAGTTTAAAACTCTTAGATGAAAAATAGTACCAAGTACTAACTGTTAAAGACATACCAGGAGCTATATTTTTCGATTTGTACTTGTATGCGTGTGACTACCCATATAAGCTTCCGTAAACTCATCTCTCTCGTAGCCCCAAACCCGTTCCCTCCCACCCCAGAACTCGCCACATGATTCAATGCCGTCTCCTGAATAACCAAATAAACAGAAATTGGTACTTTTTGTAATCAAGACTGTTGATAATGCCAGAACAAAAATACTAATGTCGGAGACAAAGATTCGAACAAAATCACAAACCTGTAGGAGATTCATGACCGTTTCCATCGTGGCAGTTTTATCAGGTCCAATTTCATAAGACCTTATAACAAAAGATTGTCTATACACAAACCTATCCTCCACAAATCTGCCTAGCAAATACTCATGATTTGGCTCCTCAATAACTACACCATCTACTCTTCTTTTCCCCGAGTACGGAATCTCATCAACACGAATCCCATTTACTTTCTTCCCATTAACCGTCTCCATATTTGTGTTTGTCTTCGCGTACAACTCCATCCTCCTCCCCCTTCTGATTAAACCATAACCGAAACCAACCCGAACTGGTACCAGACGTTTAAAATCGTCGTGCTTGTCTGAATGTGGACCAGAATGCAGGGTGGAATTGGTTCTCAAGGCCATGAATATGAATAATCTGAGTAGTACTAAACTTAAATTGGTTAGAAAGGAATGTATAGTATTTTGCATGGAGTAATGGTTTTGTACATCATTAATTAGGTGATCTGCTGAAGGAAAGCAGAGGATTTATCAAATACTATTTTTAGTGAGATTAGAAGAAGATTTGGAAAAACTATGGCAAAATATTTATGCTTTGTCACTTTTTTGTCCAAACGTGTGAATCAGTTGGAACTTTTGGATAGGTAAGAAAAATGGAGATTTCAGCTCAGCTACTTGTTTTAATTTGGCAAGAAAAATGGAGATTTGTGTGATGTTGATGGTTCACCCGAAAATGTGGAGAGGTTTTTGCGGCTTGGTAGCTCTAGAGTCTAGTCACATCTATCGCCAGGGTCGGTGACATGACTCGGAATTAATCTACAAAATTGGTTAACTCTTGTAGAAGACCATAATACATGAATCATACATTCATTATGATTACTTCATAAAATACATTGAAGTTTTACGTTATAGATTGAGGAACTCTTAAATAGTACATATAAAAAGGGTGGGGAGGGGGGGCATGATAGGGTTGACGGCGTTGACGCTGAATAACATAAACTCTACTTCCTGTAGCAGACAGTTGTCGGCTTAATTTTTATATTGAGGGGTAGTTATCGGTATGTGTATAAAAATTACACCAGAACATGATAAGTACTCATGTTGAGTGGAGGGATGGCCCTCGATTTTTTAATACTTTATTCGAGTTGCTCTGGTGTCTATAATACTTTATTTGAGTTGCTCTGGTGTCTCCAATTCGATAGCAAATAGTCGTTCATAAATACTTGGTTTTAAATTTTCAGCATTACATATTTAAGAAATGACTAGCTAATATTCACGCGATACCCGCATGCGAAATACTTGATATATATACGCATGTATTAACGAATATGAACAAATACTTTTGTTTACCATCTATACTAATATTACAAATCAATGCAAGTGTAAAAGTACATATCAGTTGTTAATTATAACTATCGATACAAATATTAGATACTGACTCCCGTTCTTCTTCGTTCACCTGTCTTTGTATTTCACCTTGGCAGTCTCTTGATCTTGCGCTCTCGACCTTTTGCTACATTAATTGATTGTCATCTCTTCCAATTGAAGTTCCTGATCTCTTGATCTTGCTCACTCGATCGAGACTTACAGCATGGCCATGTGAAGCTTGCGTTATTTTAGCAATCCATTAGAACTAATTAACAAAGAGGAGATTTTGCAATTGGATAACTGATGCTTTGCCAGTGAAAATGAAATGGGTAAATATAGAACAATTGAAGAACAATTGAAGATGATGTGTAGCGCCCTAATTTTTAATAGACGAATTAAGTAAAATATGACTCGCGCTAGTTCGTGAGCTTGAAAATTCGACGAACTTGAATTATAAAAATTTAAAACGTTACTGGATGCTTTGAGCATCAAAGACTTAACCTGAAATTATTGATACTAATTCGTGAACTAGTAAAATAATACAGCGGAACTTTAAAATCATAAAAGCTTGAGTACAAAGTTCTAAATACATGTAACTGAAAATGGTAAAACGCTTCTGGTTAAGATCACTGCTCTGGCAACGCTCCACTCCAATAGCTCAGCTTCATACCTAAAATTGATAATTAAAAAGGGGTCAGCCGTACCACTGACTGAACAAGGTCCATGCACGTGCCATAACCTAAAGTTCTATCTTCATGTCTTTTAAATCTTTTAGTCTTGCTTAATGCAATGCAACCTATGACCTGACTTGTCTCGACTTAACTTGACTCTTAACTCTTGAACTTGTTCTTCTTGAAAACCCTTAACTTGAACTTGAAACTTATCTTGAAAACATAACATGACCGCGAGCTCACTTGGCACAGCAAGGTCCTACCCCAGTCTATGGTGGCCTCTTAAAACTCTTAAAACACGACTAGAGGCACTAATCACACTCTAGCCGATACTCTTAAAATTGTCACAAATGCTTAAGGTGGTGTCCTTACGAGCCCTTACTTTTTCTTTAACTTTTAGAATTGCATTACTTTGAACTTAACATCTTCTTAAAATGAATGCATGCTCCTGGATTTAACTCATGAATGCATGAACTAATGTGTATGCATAACATAACATCATATAACATTTGCAATACGAACCAAGTAGATTACTGAACAGTAGTACATCATACATATCTATCAGATCGTCATCCAAACCAACTAGAGTAAAATCACTTAATGGACAAATTAATCTTATACCATGTAAACTGTATGACCATTCTTGCAAGCTCAAGCAACTAACATGAGTAACTGGAGGTAATTAAAGGTTGCAAACATACTTAATCATATAAGTGAACAAGGGGAGCATGAAACAGCAGAGAAATGAATACTGCAACTAGCAAACTAAACTTAAAGGTTGGGCTTGTCTCTCGTCACATGGAACATGTAAATTCCTAGTTTTTATACCTATTAACATCATCTCAGGTCTTAACAATTAAAAAACATTAGATTGATGGGGAAGTAGATAAATACCAGCAACTCTATTGCAACTATAACGAATGAGCAAAACAAATTAAGCAGTAACACCAAACAACATATAACATCATCAGCTTATCGCACATATAATGCAACAATCAACCTTTAAACATGAATGAAGATCCTGAAATAACTTGCATCAATTCATATCATAAACATCAAGCACACACATATATATACGTAAAACTAAAATCAAAACAACATCATACATAACATGATTCATCAAACTTAAACTGTGATGATTCCTAGGGGAACTTGCCTTTAGAGGGCCTTCTGAAAGTTTTGAGATCAAGAAAACGCCTCACACAAAGAGTTGAAAGAAGAAGAAGCAATGGATGTCTGAAGGAGAAAACGTGTAGATGTCTGAAACTGCTGGAAGAATTAAAGATAGGGTTAATTGAGTTTAACGACACAATTTAGGATGGGCTTAGAGATTAGAAAATGAGTTGACAAGAGAAATTGGACTGGCAAAGGAATTGGGCTAACTTAGCTGGGTAAGAAACTGGGCCAAGAATAAGCTTTACGAATTCGAACTCCGATCCAAAGTTCGGTTCGCTCTAAAACGCCTAAATTCGAATTACAAATTTTTGGGCTGTTACAATAAGAGAGAAGGAGGAAGTTTGGGGTTTCTTTTTAATTTGTTCCATTCATGCATCCATAGTTATTTTCCCCGAATATGCATTTTAGTATACTTTGTTACTTATCCTAAGTGCATGTACCATTAATTCATTTATTTTTAACTTTTGTTCATGCATGATATTTTGTAACTTCTATTTTGATAGTAAAAACTACATATGCGAGTTTGCTTCTTACAACAAAAAACATCTAGTATATGAGTTTGCTTCCGAGTTACGATAACAATTGATCGCATTCACAAATTTGTAAGAGATGTGTGTTTGTAAGCTAACAATTAAATTCACAAATTTGGCTGGGCAACTGCAATATGGAAGAAACACATTTTCAGGAGAATGAGATAAGAAATAAGAGTTCTGGTTTGAGTGAGTAGTGAATTCGAATTTTGAGGGCTTAGTTACAGTTTAAAATAGTTGAGTCTGAATTAGTATTGATAATTCGCAGTCACAGATCAGTGAAGTGTTGTTGTTACACATGCACAACATTTTTCTATTTGTTAAGTAACACCCTTACAAATTGGACTGCACAAATCTCATGCCCATGGAGACACATGTTGTTAGAGTGTTGGGCTTACACGCCAGACGTTCCGTTGGCTTAATCGCAGTTGGTTTCTGGTCCAATAATTTTGTAGTCAATTTAGACTACCTGCAATGGTGACGACTCCGTGACGCATCACTGGCTGGTGACGGGATCCGTGACGAGATTTTCCTGCATTGGGGACGCGTCATCGTGCCGTTACCAAACTAAATTTTTTTTTTAAATTTTTTTAAAACATATTTAACATGTTATAAAAGTGTTTAGAGGTTGAAATTAATAAAATTACATTTTTAGAACTCATTTTATAATTTATTGAGCAAGAATATATTACAACAAACTGCAGAGAATTTAAAAACCAAATTGAAATGCAACAAACACACAACACACAAATGCATTAAACTAACAAACACACACTACACGATTGGGCAAACTCCACAGTCAACGCATCCTCCAAATATGCTCCATCAAGTCCCTTTAGAGTTCTTCATGCGTGCACCTACTGTGCATTTGCCGTGAAAAGTTCATGTATTCCGGGATAGAATTTATTGTTGATTGCGCTCGTCGGATACGAACTCCGTCAATCACATGGGGTACATTCTCACGGGTATCTTGTTCGAACTCTTCGATTTCCTTGTCATAGTTTAGGTATTTGTGGCGCTCATCCTCAACTATCATGTTGTGGAGTGTGATGCAGCAATCCATAATCTTTTTTAGTGTGGCCCTGTCATGTGCAAGGGCCGGATTTCGTATAATTGCAAATCGTGCTTGCAGTACTCTGAAAACACGTTCCACATCTTTCCGGCAAGACTCCTAACGCTCAGAGAACTTGGCTTCTTTGTGCGTTACCGGATTCGGGATGGCAGGAACAAATGTAACCCAAGCTAGATAGATGCCATCGGTTAGGTAGTAAGGCATGTTGTACTGATGGCCATTGACCTCAAAGTTGACCTGAGGTGCCGTGCCGTTCAGGAGATCGTCGAACACCGGTGAACATTGCACGATCGACAAGTCATTGTATTTTCCGGAAATCCCGAAGAATGAATGTCATATCCAAGTATCTTGGGATGCTACTGCTTCTAAAACAAGGGTAGGCTTTTTGCTTCTGCCTTGAAATTGATCGTGCCACGCCTTGGGACAGTTCTTCCATGTCCAGTGCATACAGTCGATGCTTCCAAGCATGCCCACAAATCCTCTTGCAACGTTGATTGCCAGAATCCTTCGAACATCGGCTTCATTGGCCCTCCGCATGTATGTTGGACCAAACTCAGCCACCACAGCGTCACAAAAATGCAAAAGACACATGAAAGCCGTGCTTTCACCAAGCCGGCAGTACTCGTCAACCGAGTCAGCACAAGCCCGATAAGCTAGCATGCGAATGGCTGCGGTACATTTTTGTAGTGTGGTTAACCCCGGCCGGCCAAGAGCATCTGGCTTGCACACAAAGAAATCATCTTGACGTACCACACCAGCAATCACCCGTTCGAACAACGACCTCTCCATTCTGAATCTCCGTCGAAATTTATCTGCATATGGTGGGTTAACCCCGAAGTAGTCTTCCTCCAATTGTTTGCCACGCTCTTCTCGACTTCTGTTAATGTAAGCACGCTTCTTCTTAGGCCGTCGTGGCTCGTCCGATTGTTGTTGTTGCTGGAATTGTTGGATCATATTTGGTACATTTTGCATTATCATGCTTTGGATTTGTGCGAAAGGATTGGATGAAGAAGAACCAGGCAAGCTTTCATCATCATATGATGAATTGGACATGATTATCTTTGGAAAATTGAAGTAGATAGAGTGTTTTCTGTTTAGTTAAGATAATGGAAGAAGGGATGAATGCAAGTAGTTTGTTGTGTTTGAAAATGTGTTCTGTGGTTGCATTATATAGACAAGTTGTGGGAGATGTGTGACTCATTTCTTAGTCATAGCTGAGTCACAATGCATTGGATGCTTCATTAATTGAAGATAAGATGTCTGAGAAATTGAAGACAAGATGCTTGACAAAGTAAGGATAAATTACAAGACTTACTTTCCGTAATTCAAATAATTCAAACTCGAATTCAAATTCAAATTTAAAGCACACTGATTTTATTACAACGGACACTTGGAAGAGTAAAACACAAACAAGCCACACACTTCAGGAAGTAAAAAACAAGCCACACTTCGAAAAGTAAAAAACAAACAAGCCACACCTCACATAATTTGAAAACAAGCAAACTAAAATAAGCTCCCAACTTCAGCCATTACTCGGACGGAAACAATTCCTTCTACAGTGCATCACAAACTCCCTTATGTTCTGGGGTCAAGTTTGCATAGTTCCCCATAAGTGTCATCCACATGTCCATCTTCTTCTCCTTCATCCTACGTTCCTCATTTTGGCGGGCACACTCCAGCTTCTGTCTTTCCAACTCAAGGTATTGGGGTTAACATGTCCATCTTCTTCTCCTTCATCCTACGTTCCTCCTTTTGGCGGGCAAACTCCAGCTTCTGTCTTTCCAACTCAAGGTATTGGGTATAACTTTCATTAAAGTTAACCCATCCCTCGCTCATTGCATCCATTGAGGAGTTGCCAGAACTACCACCTCTAGCCATCTTCTTTGCCTTATCACGACCCATAGGCCGTTTGTTAGTCGTGACACTGTCCTCACTGTGGCGCTTGCTCCCACTACTAGCACCTGCTGATTCCATTGGTTGATCATCATCATCTGGAACCTCAACCCTCGGAGTTGTTGCGACCTTCTTGTATTGTTCCTCCAAGTTCATCCTCGTTTTCCACTCTGGGTACTGTTTCATGGCATCCCACTGCTTGAACAATGCGAACCCGGCGTTACAACCTGACTTCTCTTTGTAGAATTCCTGGGCAGTTTCAGATACGTTGGCTTCATTGTAGCCACTCCGATTGCCGACAACCCTAGTAACACGATCCACACAAATCAACCACCAATTAATGTCAGCTCTCATCCGCTTAAATCGGAGACTAAGTGAATCATGACTCCGTTTTTTTTTCCAAACCGGACATTCTCCCATCCCTCCGCACGTCCTCAAACTTCTCCTCGACTTTCTTGGACAAACTTGCGTACCTCTGATTCGTGCCAATGATCGGATTTGCGCTAACAACCATGTAACAAGAGATGAGAACCAAGTCCTCATTCGTGTTGTAGAGTGAGCTCCGTCCTTGACATTAATTGGCCGTCCCTCCTTCCGTGTCTTTCGCTTTCCCTTTCCCACGCCTCCGGTTCGGTTGACTTTTCGGCTGCTTTTCAGGAACAACTTCCGGTGCTTGCGAAAATATTGGTGTTTGGGAGGTTGGAGAATGGTAATTTTGAGTGTAGGGGTCTTTGTACGAGCTTTGAAACAAAGGGCGAACGAAGTTCGGTTGGGGTTGTTGAGAAGTGTTTTCGTTGAGCTTTTGCATCAACTCTTGGTAGGATCCGGGTGTGTCTTCTTGCATCCACTTGAGAGTCTCCGGAGAAAACAAGTTTCCGTCCATGTCGTCGGAAAATCGAAGTGGATATGGTATTTTGGAGTGAAGAGAGTGTTTTAAGTTTAATTAAGAGAGAAAGAGGAGTTGGAGATGGGATGATCCAAACATAGTCAAGATTGGTCTCATTTTATAGATCTCGGAAAAATAAAGCCGTTGGTGATTTTATTTATTGTTTGCATTTTTATTTTGAAAGTTATAGCCGTTTAAAAATTAAATGGAATTTGAAATTTTAAAAAAGAAAAAGAAAAACAAGGCGCTGACAAGTGGCAGTAGCCGATTGGCTGCTGCCACTTTTGGAGAACAGGAGAACAGGCTGACGCGGGTGACGGGAGAACAGTTAACGCTACCAAGATCAGGGTGATTTAGTCGCATTGCCTTAACGACCCGTCAACCCTCGAACTCGGCTCCTGGCATTGACGTTCAATGGTGTTCGTCCCTTCTTCAATACAGTTACTTCCTATTTTAAAATTTTCTAATTCAATAAATAAATAAATAAATAAGTCGAGAGAGCCAAAAGTAAAGAATAACACGTAAAGGGACTATTTATTACAATTTACAATTAGCAAGACCATCTCCAGCTGTTGCAACTCTCTCCAACCCACTTTCTCTGCCACGTCGGCATTCCACTCACTGCAACACTCTTTGTAACTCTCTTCTCCAACAGTTCAAACCCAAATTTATTTTCTTTTTCTTTTAAATTTCAATTTTCATTTCACTTTCTTTTTTAATTTCGTTTTAAACTTCATTTTTCATTTCATTTTAAATATTGTTAATTAATTATAACAACATCACATTAATTTTATAAAATTACATTATTTGAAAATAAAAGTTCTATTACTTCAAAATAAAAGTTACAATACTTTAAATTAAAAATTGTAAAGTTTACATTTTTCAAGTATGTTTTACATTTTTTTTTCAATTGTGACTTTAATTTAAATTAATTTGTATTTTAAATTTTATAAGTAATGTTAAAAATATTATTATTACATTTGATATATTCAACTGAAATAAAAAAGAAAAAGGAAAAAAATATAAAACAAAATAAATAAACAAACTAACTAAACAAACAAATTAATGAACAAATAGACAAACACCTGGACAAAGAAAAGAAAGGTTGGGTGCGAGAGAAACAAGATACCAACTTTTAAAAAAAATAAAAACAGAAATAGCTTTGGGGCGCACCTAACGCTGGAGTCTGAGCTCGAGGCCCAACAGTGTTACAACACTAGTGGAGTTGGTCTAAGTGCCACTTAGGTCCCAAACCATTTCTAATTTTTGGACTATTAACTAGTTCATTTATTCCCAGTTTTATCCTTATGTAATTTATCATGTTCCAACTATTGACTTTACATAAATACTAGTAAATGCATCAAACAACATACTTAACTTTTTTTAATTACCCTTTCACCATTAAATGGTTTTTAATAACCGTTGTTCGAGTGAACTCTACCTCTTTGACCATTTAATGACTTTTTAGTAATTGATGTTCGGTTGAATTCTACTACTATAATACATTATATACCTTGATAAAACTTCATTTTCGATGTGCGGACAGAATTGCATTTGGTTCCGATGTAATCTTACGTTCCGTTTAGTAGGGGGTATGATGTGGTAAATACGGTCTTGAACACGAAATATCACCAATCTGGCTGTTTAGTTGGAAAAAAGGAAAAAAATGAAGTGGTATGGTGATGCCTGATTTTTTTTTGTTTATATTAGGTGGCGTGATGTGGCATCACCACACCACACCAATCCAAAATATTAGGGGGGAGTTGGTATTGTGAAATTGGTATGGTATGGTGATATTTGGCCCACGCAAAATGTCTCTTTTGCCCTTAAAAGTAACAAAAAATTCTACTTATTTACCAAACTTGGCACTCACTATTTATATAATTGCCACTACAATGTTATTACATTTTTGCCACTCATAACACCAATTACACAATACCAATTTATTTCTTCCCTCCAATTTATTACTCTCTTCCCACCAACATTTTTCATTTCTCCCCAAAACATTCAATACATTATTTACTCGCATTCCCCAATTAAATGTCCCAACCACCGAAATCAATACACAACTAGAGACATACTAGACGACGGGAAGACCATGGTTTTTGTGTGAACTCGTGTTAATTGTTTGAGGCTGGGATGGGGATGGTTTCCAGTTTGTCGCTTTAGCTGCTGGTTTGTTTTTTTAGTCTGAGGTTGTCGTCTTTTGTGGCGTCACTTTGTGTCGATGTTGACTGTATTTGTATCGTTCGAGTACTGCTGGTGCTCTTGATTGATTAATGAATTTTTAACTTCTTAAAAAAAAAATACACAACTAGGGTTTATATGGAGTAGTTGATGTCTGAAGCTGTGACATAACCTCTTGAAATATCACCAAGAGCAGCTACCAGAATCGACTAAGAAGCAAGGTATCGAGTCGTTACTGTTGGGTTGTATGTCTACGGTTTGATGCTTAATTTTGGCGAATTTTGCATCTATGTTGCTCGATTTCGATAGACTGTATGTGTATTTAATTATTTACTTGTTGTAGATCTATGATGTTCGATTTGTATCTATGTTGTTCGATTAAAATACCATACCATCAGCTTTTACTTTTTCCTACCAAACACACAAAATGATTACAATACCTTACCATCAGGTTTTTTGTTTTTTTCCCTACCAAACACAAAAAATTCTCACAACCCCAATCAAAACTTCAATCTAAACCCACAAAACCCCACTGCACATTAACTTGGTTATCACCAATCTCACAATCCGAGTCAACATCAATTGGGCTAGAATCATCCAACTTGAAACCCGGATGTGAAGCCCCATTCTGAAATCCACTTGAATCACACTCCATAATCCCGCTTTCCCGCCAACTCCCTCACTAAGCAGCTACCTTACCTTTTTCAAAACCATGAAACCCTAATCGTACTGTATTTCAGTATCACTCTCACAATTTCGACCTAAAAAATCAAATGGCATCAAAGAGGAAGTCTGACACGGTTTCGTCCGTGCAGAAGAAAGAGCGAAGGAGGAAAACTACAGTTGTGAAAGAGGAAGAGCCGATCGAAGAGTATGAAGATGCCAGGTTTCTAGGCGAACCCGTTCCGGACGACGAAGCACGCCGGAGGTGGCCCCACCGTTACCGGAATCAGGCGGCGGATCTCAGCAAGGTAATTACGCCTTTTGTGAACTGATTGGCTTTGATTTTGTGTTTTTGTTGTTTACTGTGAATCTGCCATGTTTTTTTTTATCCAGTCTAAATTCTACTTTCTATCCAGTCTGAATTTCATGTTATTGAAGAATAATCGTCGCATGTATATTGATTGAAATGGATGCCCTAGGTAATTATGCCTACTGTGAATTTATTGGGTTTGATTTTGTGTGTTTATGTTGTTACTGTATAATTCTACTTAGTTTTTGGTGTATTCAATCTAATTATCATGTTACAGCAGAATAATGGTCACATGTTATACTGATTGAAATGGATGCTCCACAAATCACTGTACATTTATTCAATTCTACCATTTATGACACCTGCTCTTTATAAATATAATTAGAAATCATTCTTTTCACTAGTTCAAAGGACACAATACAGTCCCTCCACCTCTTACTGTATCCCTGTTTGTTTTTCTGCATATGTTAAGGATTACAATAATTTTAATTAAATTACAGAAGTCGAGTGAGTGTAATTTAGAGGGTACTGATTTTGACATTTTAATTGGAGTATCTTGAATTAAGTATTATGACTAATTACGAGCTAGATCAACTTGAAGCTTCAAACACTCTTGGCCGCTTTGGCCTTTGAGATCTTCTATCACGGTTTAGGCAGATTTTATTAGCTTACATGTTAAGTTTCAATAAAGTTCGCATCAACATATTACACACGCATAAGTCAGTATTAACATTATTTTTGTTTTAGAAAGGTAAGATTCTTGCTAAATATTGTTTATTAATAGATATAAATGAATAATTGCTTAAAGTATTCTACATAATTGCTCCTAGGTTCCTCTATTATAGTAGTATGTTTTATTGTTTTGTAATCTTCAATACCGTTATTTTTAGTTTCAATATAAAACCACTAAATTTAGCTCAAATATAGAAACATATGCTAATTAATTATCTAAAATGTAAACTGATTGAACTCCTTAAATGTAGTAAGTATTATAGTATGATATTTTATTTCCTTTTGAGGGATTCACATTCGAAATACATCAGTATTCATGATACTTGAATATCCATGTCCAAAGTACTTGAGTCAGTCATTGGACGAGTATAAAAAATGGTACCATAATTAACCATACATTGTTACCACTGTACCAGCTGTACGTGCGCCATATCTGGGCCAACCGACAGTTAATTGGCACAATGGTTTGGTACCTTTCCGTCATTTGTACCAGAGGATGCTACGTCGCACTGGTACTTTGGTGTGAGGCACGGGTACAAATTAATATTAATCTTGATGACAGTTACATGACACAGTGGTGTGATACCATTACTGTTGCTGGTACTAGCCATGCTACCTTGATTCATCCTCTTCTTCACCTTTGTTGATGTTTTGTTTTGAAAGTGAATGATTTTCATATTTTGAATGATTCGACTTAGAAGGAAAATAAATAATAATTTGGGACCTTACACCTAGAATTACTAAGTAGGGGTGATGATTATTTATGGTTTTTTTTTTCATAATTAATGACTGGAAAGGTTATATTAGTCCATTCATATTCAATATTAGGGCAGGAGTATTTATTTGGGTCTTATAATATACTCCGTCCGTCCTGATCTCATATTCCCGTTAAGTTGGCATGTATGCTTAGAGTAAAGTATCTAAATAATTAGAAGAATTTCGAAAATATAAGGTGTAATGAATAAAATTAGGAGACAGAAATAAATAAATTATGAGAGATAATTCATGAAGCATTAGAAATATTTTCCATTTTTGGCATGGGAAGTGAGATTGAAACAAACAAAAGATAAAAGAGAGGAGATGAGATCGGGACAGAGGGAGTATGATGTTTGTAGTTGGGGTTGGAAGCAATTATGGAGCATAATTTGGGCCTGAGAGCAATTATTTTGTATCTAATAAGTGTATTTGTTATATTTTCATTATGTTATATGATGTGCTTGTTGGAATATGCGTACACATCATCTTCAATTGAAACTATATATTGTGAAGAATTTCACATATTTCACATTGATAATATATGTTTTGTAAATCTTCAGTCCAACATCTTATATATTACTCTCATTATTGGGTTTTGAGTGCCAAAGGATTGAATAATACTGCTTTCAAATTCAACTTAAATTGCAATTGGGGTGGCCGCACTTCCACCACTGATTCTTAAAGCAACAAATATAGACCTGTATCTGCACTCCATGTTCTAACAATAAAAGATTGAGAGGACAAGCTTTACTTGGGTAATCAGGCAAAAAGAGTGTACTTTTCGGGTAAGAAAAATACTGAACACATATTCAGAGTGGATGACTTGCACTATTTCTTTTCTATAAAAAACATGCTAGTCGAGCCTGTATAATCAGAAGTTATAGATGAAGGTATACTGGAGATTTATTGAGGGTTGATTTGCTTAGCAGTCAATTTAGATATACTCTGGCATTTTGTTTGTTGTTTATAAAGCACTTTTATGCTCCTTCTCTTTCCTGATAATTTATGCGCATGAGACCTTTCAACTTACTATTTAGTCTTTGGAGTGATGACCTTTTTTAGATGTACATTATTGTACCTTTTTTCTTATTGTAGGAAGTGACTCAGGCGATATGTCATTACTTCCAAGTAGAGGTTGATGGACAGGTCTTCTTGTTGGAAGATGATGCTTTCATAACGGTAAAGATTAGTTTGTTCTCATGAATTTATTCCATGAATAATATCAGCCATATACTTCTCCGTTCTAGTTCCTATTTTTAAATTCTAATTCAATTTTACTCTGTTGTTTCCTTATAAATGTTGTTTTGCCTTTTATCACACTGGAATTCATCATACTAAACATTTGTCTTTAACAGTCCCTCCACCTCTCATTGTTATTATATTAATTTGAGGGAACATGATTATAGCAAAGTTTTGATTGATATATCCTGCTCTATCTCACCCAAAAAATGTGATGCAATTTAGGGTAATTCTGAGGAAGAAAACTTCATTGGTAAGATAATAGAGCTTTTCCAAGCAGTTGACGGCTCACAAAAATTTACAGCACAGTGGTATTATCGAGCCAAAGATACAGTAAGATTATTTGATAAACAATCTGCAATCTTTTTCTATCTTATGCAATTGCTCTTACATTGATTTTCTTTTCCTTTTAGGTTATCCAGAAATGTGGTCAGCTGATAGATAACAAGCAAGTATTTTTCTCCGAAGTCAAGGATGACAATCCACTTGAATGCCTTGTAAAAAAAATCAGAATTGCACGCTTATCTCCGAAAGTATGCATAATACTCTTAAATTAAGTATTATACATTTCCATCATTTTACCAAGGATCTATGTTCAAGTATTGTCTACTGTGTGTAGGTTGAACCTGATGTGAAGGGAAATGCCCGATCATCATATGACTTTTACTATGACAAAATGTACTTGCTCCCATGTACATCTTTCACAAGCGTACAAGCTGGTATGTTTCTTCCTTCTTCCTCCTTTTATTGTCTGGGGTTTTTACTTGCTATGTTGTTGTTTATCAGCTTCATATAATAGTTGTGCAAAACTGGGTCAAAGCTAATGAAAATGTTGGTATGCAGATTGCACTACAAATAGCATTGAATCTTGTTCCACTCTATCTAGCGATTCTGAAGCATCTATAGTTGGATCTTTGAAAGTGGAATCTATTACTAGTGAAACAACACTGCTGGACTTGTATTCTGGATGTGGTGCAATGTCTACAGGTCTATGTCTTGGGGCCAACAGTTATGGCGTTAAACTTGTTAGTGTAAGTTTTCAAAAATTTCACTCCCCTGATAAACTGCCTAATCTAAGAATAGATATGTGTCCTTTAGACCTTTACAATATAATTTTTTGGAGCAAAACTCCCCTACTACCGGCTGCCGCACCAACATTATCTTGGGTTACTTTCATGCACAGAAATGGGCTGTGGATATCAACAAGCATGCTTGTGATAGTCTAAGACTAAATCATCCAGAGACGCAGGTTCGTATTATCAAGTATTGTGTCTTGTATTGATTTCATTCTTCCTTTTTTTATTAATTATTGATTGCATAGGTGAGGCATGAGGCTGCTGAGGATTTCCTAAACCTGATCAAGGAATGGGAGAAGCTTTGTAACTCCTTATCTTCAGAAGTTAATGGTTTGGACTTGGAGCATGAGAACCTTAATGGCTTTGAAGATAGTGACTGTGAAAACAATGATGGGAGCGATGCTAATGAAGTAGAATCTGAAGTGTATGAAGTTCAAGAGATACTAGATATTTGTTTTGGGGATCCTAACAATAAAGGAAATCCTGCATTGCATTTCAAGGTATTTGATCATCTGGTTTAAAGTGACTTTTTTAAAAATTAATTTATCAAACTGCCAGAGGCATGGGGGCTGTGTATGGCAAGAAAAAAGCAGCAGTATACATAACTCTTCATGTTTCCTTCTAATTTGGACATAGGATGTGTGCTGTAGGAATTTCAGGCATTTTCTCTTTGTTTGGAGCAATAAGATCCATGTTTGTGTTGTTTCAGTATCAAAATTGTCATTTGTATTTGGTTTTCTTCTTTAATACTCTCTTCAGAAAAAACAAAGATATACAAGAAACTTGCATTGTGCTTAACTGCCAATCCTTTTTGTGAACATGAAGAATCACACCTGAATGCCTATCTAATTATCTCTACTTTCCCAGGCCCAAGCAGTCAAGCATATGTCACCACTCTTTTTTTTCTTTTTTCAACACTATCACTATTCTACTTCTCTTGTATGAATTAAACTGCATTATTTCATATTTTACCTGATCTGAAATTTTCACACAATAATGTTTCATCAATTAAATCAGGGCCTGAATTATTTAAACATAGTCAATGTGGTTTGGTTTCGAACACAATGTTTACAATCATGTCTTAACTTCTGTCCCGCTATATGTAATGCTCGTTAATTGTTGTGATCTGTGAGTTGTGGTGTACACGTGTCAGATTGTTTCTGGGAGTTACTCTGACTTGTTGATTAACTGATAACGATCTCTAAAGGCCACATGGGTTTGATGAAACTTTGCATTACAAGCACATGAAATTTGGCATCGTGAACTATCATAATGATCCCATTTAACATTTTTTTTAGATACGCTGGAAGGGTTACGGCGTCGAGGAAGATACATGGGAGCCAATGGAAAGTCTAAGGTATGTTTAGCAAAAATGTACATTTAGGTGTTTTATTATTTAAGCTTGTTTATTTTTGTTTAGAGCTTACATGTTAATGCCAACTTACCAGTTCTTGCCAAGAAAAATTGAAGGAATATGTGTCCAAAGGGCACAAGGCGATGATCTTACCTTTACCTGTGAGCTTCGTGAAATATATATTCACCTTTTTTAAAATTATTTACATTTACTTAATAAACTAATGTGCAATTTTTGTGATGCCGCAATGCAGGGAACTGTTGATGTGATATGTGGAGGGCCACCATGCCAAGGGATAAGTGGCTTCAATAGGTTTAGAGATGCAAAAGAGCCACTCAAGGATCCAAAAAACAAACAACTGCTTGTTTTCCTGGACATTGTGGCCTATCTGAAACCAAAGTTTGTATTGATGGAGAACGTAGTTGACATCCTCAAGTTTGCCGGTGGTTTTCTAGGGAGATTTGCTCTTGGTAAGCTCGTTTCGATGGATTACCAAGCCAGGATGGGACTGATGGCAGCTGGTGCCTATGGACTGCCACAATATCGAATGCGCATGTTCATGTGGGGAGCTCTTCCCTCTGAGGTGATTTCTGCTAAGCTTTTCCTGGTTATTCATTATGCATTTGTAATATCCAATCTTAGTATTAGGTTGAAATTTCTGACTCTTTTGTCCATATTCTCTAAACAGAGACTACCCCAGTACCCATTGCCAAGTCATAATGTTATTGTTAGAGGATGTGTTCCAACAGAGTTTGAGGTGGACCTGCCAATTGATTTTTTCCTACAACATTCTAATTATAGATTCTTTTCTTTAAAATTATTCCCATTATATTAACTTTGTTGAATAATGTTGCAGGCAAATGCAATATCTTATGATGTTGGCTGTGGAGTTAATTTAAAAACAGAACTGCTGCTTGGTGATGCAATATCAGACCTCCCTCCTGTATGTTGGATTTTAGTTTCTTTCTGAATGTCTTCTTTCTCCTGATTTGGTTTTATTCATCCAGTCTTTAATTGTGCATCACTCAGGTTGAGAATAAGGAGGGGCGCGATGAAATGCCATATGTTTCTGATGCACAAACAGCCTTTCAGAGATTTACAAGGCTACGAAGAGATGGTGAGTTCATAGCATTCCATTTGATAATACACCAAGTCTAAAATTTGCCCTTAGCAGTTTATCTCCATGCTAATTCTGTTAATCATTAGGCAGTATCTCTTGCCCTACGTTTTGTATGCGTTAACCAGGATATATGTGGTTTGGCTATGAGTAGATAAGGTAAATAGCATATTCATCATGAATGCACCCTCTAGTTTAGAGATTAGCATATAAAACAGTCTTATTTTCTGCAACATTCATGACCAATGATGCCTTTCCTTCTAACTATAGGATTAATGACTTGATGTATATATTCCTGACACAACTAAGGCACAACACTCTAAAAGAATATATCTATATTCAGCGTTATGATGTCCTGGTTCAACAACTTAATTGTTTATTTCAATACCCAGATAAAAGGACAGTACTGGTCACCTTTTTGCACGATATTTTGTTTATCAAATTATCAATAAAACACAGCCTCCTCATTGTGGTATATACAGCTTCCGGATGTATTTATTGATGTTATAAAAACATCTAAATGTTATTCTTTTGACCAATTTGTGTCTTCTGCACGTTCGTGTCTTGTTCATCAAATCTTCAATAAATCACAGCCTCCGCATTGTTATATACAGATTCTAGATGTATAGATTGAAGTTTAAAAAAGAAAGATGACCCATCAGTATCATGAATTATTTGTGCTAATAGTCAAATTATGCAACTGCAAACACATGATCAATGTGTAGGATGATCTTGCACGACTAATTCCTTCGGAAGGTTCAGATATATGTCTAGAGCCTGGCCCTGACTAGAATACTGAGCATCATTTTGGCACGGTTTCATTTATTCTCTTCAGTGATCCAAATATTTTATGTCAGGTTCTTCTAGTGGCTAGCATTACATTATCTATATGTTCTGTTCCTAATTAAATCGACTCTCCAGATCTGGTAAGATATGCATTTGAAGCTCCAGTTTGCATATATGCATGCAATCTTCCTGTCCAGTAGCAGATTTCCAAAACATTTGTTGTTGACAGTTTGATAACCTTAGGTTATGCATAATTAGGGGCGTTGTATTTGACTTTGGCTTCAGGGCCTCAGGGGTTCTGCACATGACAAGTCTACTTTAGATGAGTTGCTTATGGATAGAGAGATTCCATAGCATCTAAATATCAATAGTGATATGGAATTTAATGATGCGGGTGCTTTCTGAACAGTGAATGGCGAGTGCTATGTTACGAAAACCTAGTAGTATAATTTTTTACTGATAAAATTATCTTATATGTAATTTATGGCTTCTAAATTCTTGCCGAAATAAATGATGCATGCAGTGCTTATAAAACTTGTCAATGGTGATGATCTTATCAAATCATCTTTGGGTTTAGACCCAATTTGGAAAAGTTGAACTGTGGATGAACTAAGTTAATGTTTGCTACTATATCAAAACTCAGTTTACTTTGATGATTCATTAAAGGTATTGTTGTATTGGTGTGAGTTTGGACCACTAACCTCATTTGCATGCTCAATGTAGAAATACGTGGCTGCTTGAACTCGAGTTCTGAAGTTCTTGGCCATGATTTGTACGATCACCGTCCTCTTTGTTTAAACCAGGATGATTATGAGCGTGTATGTCGAATACCCAAAAGGAAGGTATGCCTATTTTCCAGATTCTATAAATGTTGGTTTGCGAAAAAGAATCATGTTACATTTCCAAAATTATTGATGTTTTGGTTTCAGGGAGCCAACTTTAGGGACTTGCCTGGTGTTAGGGTTCGAGCAGATAATAAAGTAGAGTGGGACCCTGAAGTCGAAAGACAAACAGTGACTTCTGGGAAGCCTTTGGTCCCTTCATATGCAATGACTTTCTGTAACGGAACTTCATCGAAGTAAATAACATATATCCCCCTGGATGAATGTCTGTGATTGGGATTTTTCCTAATTCCTGTCTTTCTTTCTTTGTAGGCCATTTGGGCGGTTGTGGTGGGATGAAACTGTACCCACTGTGGTTACTCGAGCTGAGCCTCACAATCAGGTAGATTTTCTTTCTTTCTTTATGTTTGAAATATAAAGCCATAACCTGAAACTGAGTATCAATAAATTACATTAATCTTTCTCAAGGTAATCTTACATCCTGTACAAGATAGAGTTCTTACCATCCGGGAGAATGCTAGACTCCAAGGCTTTCCTGACTATTACAAACTTCTCGGCCCAATAAAAGAAAGGTATTACTTTCTTGTATAATATCCCGAGTGTTCAGTTCTATATTCACCAGTATCTGAGTTAAGTTCAAATAAGTTTCGAGTGATGTTTTCATGGAGTCACCATTATGCAAGAATAGTAGTAGATGATACTCGTTCATGAGTGAAAAATTGTTCTATACTGAAATCATTACTGTACTTATTTTCTGGAGCAAGTTAATAAAACATGGATTTGTTGGTTATTGAGGGGGGAATGCAAAACTTTGAAATACCAGGATTTGATAATAAGTGCAATTAGGCATACAAAGGCTTAATCACCATCCCAATTCGACTAGGACCTGGAGAGGAAAATTTAGTTCCAAGGCTTCAAAGGCTTAAAGGCAAACCTACTTGAACTTGGATATGGAGTGTCGAAGATCCTAATATAAACTCATTTCGAAATAAGTAGTGAGCAATTGTTATCAATGTTTATCGTTTAAGCATGGTGTTCTGGTGATTATCAGGTACACGCAAGTTGGAAATGCAGTTGCTGTACCCGTTGCTCGTGCTTTAGGCCATTCTCTGGCTTTGGCATTGAGAGGATTATCAGGAGAAGAACCAGTCTTCACCCTGCCTGAGACCTATCTACTGAATTAAGTTGAGATATTCCAGCTTTATCAGTTTTGTTAGGATGAATTGTTATTTAATATCCATTGGACTTGTGACACATTGTCATCATGATTCATGACATGTAAAACTTAGAATTGCATTTCCTTATAACTATTAGTAATACTAACCCGTGACGATATAGTTTACTTTTAATAATAAAGAGAAATATGAGGATAAAATAAATTAATCAAAAAAATAAGATAGTCAAAATTCTTTGTAAGCAATATTAGTCGTGGTGTCTATGTGTAGTCGTTTGTCAAATACTATATTACTGTGTCTTTGTTTATGGTAACTATTTAAAATGTAAAATACGACTCATCATGGCGTATATACTTTGAAAGGGGTAGGATCCAACTCGAACCCATTCAGGACCCGACATGTTAAAAACATATAGTATTTTATATCGGGTCCTCTACCCGTAGCTAATACAGTAATTAATAACTTATACTTCAATCTGAACCAAAATAAAATACAAAATTGTATAACACAGTTAACAGGGTTGGTTCCCAACAACCTCTGTGGTGATATGCGCTCCCCCCACCATTACAATGGCTTTTTTTGCACCCACCCCAACATAAAATGTGGCAACTTGGGTCTTGTCACAAAGGTTTGGAACGAGTTCGAGTATATGTCCAACCCGGACTTGAACATCATTATTCAAATGGGTTTGAATTTAGTTTGGATATAACCCAACCCGTTTATAAGTATAATGACATAATACCAGTGTAGAGTGTTCTTCACTCTTGTTAATTGTCATAACTTAGAATTTTTCTAGCTAAGGTTGATGGTACACGACGATGTATCAAAGTGCAAATCACTTAAATCAAACTTCACCCATAGAATACAAATTAACACAAATGTGTTCATTAATGTTACACTACATAAGGTTGTATGAGTTTCATTCTTGTAAGCTTGGATTAGCTTAGGATTGTCCTTAGGGTATATAATCTACTTCATCAACATCTATATCTATCATATTAAAATATTTTAATTCTGTAGGAGTACACTCAAACTTATTTTCATGATAACTATGACTTAAATAAGTATATTATTTAGTATTGTGTATTGTTCTAATTCTTTTATGCTTGTACCATCCTCCATATTGGAGAAACACTAATTGAAACGCAAAAAGATAAATCAGAAAAAAATACGGTAAATTGAATTTTATTTTATTAATACAAAGAGACAATCAATATCGGGCATGAATGTGGAGATAAATGATAAATGATTTGTATATAGGAAGCCACATTTCCCAATGATAACAATAACTAAGCTAATTTACGTGATGGTGGAGAACGAACACATACCCAAGGCTATTCTTCCTTATCCCAGTCGTGCAGTGTAAAGTTCGACTCCACATTTTTCCACATCAACCTCTGCACCCTCTGCATTTAGGAATCACAAATAAAGGGTATTCCTCCCGTATCCAAATCAAATATGCCACGAATAATATTTTACAACCACTCCAACCCCATCTGATGGAGCTTGTTGTCCAAAATAGTAACATCAAATTCATCTTGATCTATATTATATAAAAAATAACAACTCGAGAAGAATATGCGTAAAGTTGTATTTAAGTACGCCAATATAGTAGATAATACTGTTGTTAGTCGATTTTATAAAAACATGCAAGTCATAAAGTCTAAAAGTTTTAGATGAATTCGTCTTGGCACGACAAATTTAAATATATGTTCAAAATATTTTTTAAAATTTTGTATATAGCCAATATACCCACGATAAACAGTGAAAATATACTAGCTAAAATGCAACTAATTCCACAAAATCCCAATTGCGATGTCGCGATATGGTTTACGCTTAATAATAATAGAAATGTGAGGACAAAATAAATTAATCGAAACAAATCCTGGGGTGGTATGTGCCCCCCCCCCCCCATAACGACAAATCTACCAAACAAACATCATCATAAGAACACCCAACTGATAATTCATGTGCTAAAACGATAGCCTCACGTTTGACTTGGCAAAACTTAATGGAATAAAATTCCCCATCAAATACCTAAATTTCTTTGCAAAATGAAACAAAAGGGCAAATTAAAATTTGTCGATTTAAGAGATTTAATCGCCAACGAACAATCACTTTCAATTACTACATGTTGCCACCCAAAATCTCGAACAAATTTAGTTCTTAATTTGGCTGGCCAACCTTCCGCATTTTCAAATACCATAAGACATAAAATTTTGTCACTAAACAATAACTTTGCCCTCATGATTCCTAGCAACAATACTAATACGCCCCCCCTACCCTATTCGGACTCTGCTCAACCGTATCAAAATTTAACGTAGGATGGCTGGAATTTCAATGAATCTGGTAGGGTTTAGCCCATCAACTTTATATATTATATTGGGCTCACATTTAACCTGGCAAACCTTTATGGAACAAAATTCTCGCCCCCTATTCTAAATTTGCCTGGCAAATTAACCTTCCGCATTTTCAGCAACCATAAGAAATAAAAAATTTGGTCACCAAGCAATAACATTGCCTTCATGATCTTTAGCAAGAATACTAATACGTCCTCCTATTCGGACTCTACTCAACCGTAGAATTAAAATTTCACTTAGGATGGCTGGAATTTGAATGAATCTGGTGGGGTTTAGCCCATCAACTTATATATATTATATTATATTATATAAGAACACCTAACTGATAATCTGTGCGCTAAAACATTAGCCTCACGTTTAAGTTGGCGAAACTTCATGGAACAAAATGATCGTCTCCCTATTCAAACTCTACTCAACTGTAGAATCAAAATTTATAATTGAGAATCTAAATATCTATTAATTTCTTGTTAAATAGATGGGGGAGTATTGAATATTTAATAAATGCTCTATTTTTAAAATTCCATTATTTCATTTTATCTTATTTCATAAATTTATATTTTATTTTAGTGAATAAAATAATTTATTTAATTAATAATAATATTCTAGATTTGTGTCTATGGATTCATCTTGTCACGGTGAATTCAAATGTATGGTCAAAATATTTTTCAGAGTTTTGTAGATAAATTTATATGAGATTTAATGAAAACTATACATGCACCAACATACAAAAAATAAACAGTGAAATATATAATGGTTGGATTCGACTTGTCACGTTGAATTCAAATATATATTCAAAATATTTTTCGAAGTTTTGTAGATAAATTTATATGAGATTTAATGAAAACTATATATGCATCCAACATACCAAAAATAAACAGTGAAATATATATATAATGTTTGAAAATGCAACTAATTTTATAAAATACCACATATGATTGAATTAATTTAATAAATGCTCTATTCTTAATATTCCATTATTTCATTGTATCTTAATAACAATTATACTTTGGATTCGTCTTGTCACGACGAATTCAAATATATATTCAAAATATTTTTCTGATTTTTGTAGATAAAGTTATAAGAGATTTAATAAACATTATATAAAAATAAAAGTGAAATATATACTGGCTAAAATGCAACCAATTCCACAAAATTCTACGTAGAACTGAATGAATCTAGTGAGGTTTAGCCCATTCTGCTTTACATAATATACTATTTTCCTTAGTTTGTTAATTAAAAATCTGGGCGCTGATCAAGTGAAACTGAATGCTGATCAAGTGAAATATAACATAGTTGACATGATTGTATATAGATCTTGGCAAGTCCCTCGACTCAAAGTCCTTGTCGGACATTTGATGATAGGTTAAACCCATATTTTTGTTACTTATATGGTTTTTATGATTCGGACTGGGCCACTCTTTACATAATATAATATTTTTCATAGTTTGTTAATTAAAAATCTGGGCGCTGATCAAGTGAAACTGAATGCTGATCAAGTGAAACATAACATAGTTGACATGATTGTATATAGATCTTGGCAAGTCCCTCGACTCAAAGTCCATGTCGGACATTTGATGATAGGTTGAACCCATATTTTTGTTACTTATATGATTTTTATGATTCCGGTCGGACCACTTTCGGGTCGCTTTTTTGTACTTACCTTGTTTTGGATATGAAAAGTATAAGTTCGGTTCCAAAAAAAAATCTGGGCGCTGCAAAATTACTATTTTATTTTAATGAATAAATAATTTATTTAATTAATAATGATATTAAAGAGTGGTGTATATGGATTCGTCTTGTCACGGTGAATCCAAATATATATTCAAAATATATATCCGAGTTTTACACATAAAGTTATATGTGATTTAATAAAAACTATATATGCAGTTGACATACTAAAAATAAATTGTACACCTCTAAATTAGTATATTTTTGTTTTTGCTATTTTATTTTAATGAATAAATAGTTTATTAAATTTAATGATATTCAAGAGTGGTGTATATGGATTCGTCTTGTTGCGGTGAATCCAAATATATGTTCAAAGTATATTTCCGAGTTTTACACATAAAGTTATACGTGATTTAATAAAAACTATATGCAGTTGACATACTAAAAATAAATTGTACATCTCTAAATTAGTATTTTATTTTTGCTATTTTATTTTAAAGAATAAATAATTTATTTAATTAATAATGTTATTCAATATTGGTGTCTATTGGATTCGTTTTGTCGCACTGAATCCAAATATATGTTCAAAATATTTTTTCGAGTTATACAAATAAAGTTATATGTGATTTAATAAAACTATATATGCAGTTAACATACCAAAAATAAAATATTACACTTCTAAATTACTATTTTCTTTTTGTTTTAATTTTGTGAATGAAACTCCATGAAATTCAAAGAGACATGCCACATCATATTTTCCCTATGTGGCATATCTTTTTGGTCACTTAGTCACCACTTTTATTATATATATTTAGACTAGTAAATGACCCGTCGATACTCGACGGGAATCAAAAAAAAAGTTCGCTTAAGCGATATACTATCTTTTACACTTAATGATTAAAATGTGTACAGAATCATGTTTAAATCGCTTCAGCATGTTATACGAAGTCATCTAATAAATGTAAAATTGAAAATAATATTATCAGTGAAAGTCAACTTTACTTAAAAAGGAAGCAATTTAGTTATAATTCTCTTTCATATAACAGGTATGATACGCAATAATAATTTATAAATTGTCGAATACGTTTTTTATACACCACAAAAAAGCTTTTTGTGTAGTGAATTATTTTACTTCATTACTGAAAATCAATACTTCAATTCCACTCCTACAATAATTGTCTGAGGTCGGATAAGGGCGAGGAGAGGTAAAGGCCCATGCGAGAGAATAACTGTCCCGGGCTCTTATCTATCGTCATAACAAAGTAGACCAATATAAGAAACTGGCTCTAATAAAAACTTAATGAGAACTTCTCTCATCGGATGCGATCACCATCATCCCAGAAATTAAAACCTTTTGTCCTTCATCGAGATATAAAAATCTCCTCGGTAGTATGCTTCCTAGATCATGCCCGGACCCGTAATTTTTCATTGATAATTTGGTAAATCCAAGGATGGACCACCCATGACTCATTTAGGATCCCATGGAAGCTTTAACCATTTATGGATTGGTTGTAGCATTAGCACTTTTATTCGCGAATCCTTTTGTCGGACCCATTTAGTTAGACCTTTAGGGTCCAATCTGACCAGAACCTATTCCAGGCTCGAAGGGTTGTTACCCGGTATTTATTGGGTCATTTACCTGACCCGACTGGCGCCCCCTCATATTCCAAACAAATATTATTGTTTCAAAAACTTAATTTTTCATATGTTTCAGTGAAATCCTTATGTTGGTGTTGGGGGAGACGGAACCCACCCAACTGACCCACCCCACATTTTCTATGAGGTGCCCATATGTGGCTCGACTACTGGGTGTATACCCATTATATTCATCGATAAGAAATTTTTTCTATTATCTTGGGTCGGATTAAAATTGTTTGACTCATTATTATGTTGTGGGTCGGTTTAATTTTTTATATAATACCCCCGCACCCGCCCTTTCTCATCCATAATTTGCATGATGTGGAATTGCATGCATGATAATCAAGTAAAAAATGATGATTGTCCCCCCTGAACACATTGTTCAATTTAAATTATCGTCGGATAATCATGTTGAATTTTTTAATTTTCTATTCTTCATGCACAATGCAACTATCACATCTCCTTTTTTTATATAGAATTTATGTGGAATAATTTATTCCAATACAATTATTAGCTATAGTTATAAAAATATCGTAGAAATAGAGTGTCCATTTGTCATGGGATTTTTGTATAAAATACTAAGTTTTGTTTCTACATTACCACATTAATAAAGGAATGAGCGTCCATAAAGGAATACCTTTATTAGTGTGGTCACGTAGAATCAAGCATGATCATAATGCAGTTTGAGTACTCGTGAACCTCTAATGGTATCTCAAATATGAAATGAGATGTTTTACCCATAGGAAGTTGGAGGGGATGACAATGGGCCTGCACGGCCGGGCTTTATTAGGCTCAGTCTTTGTGCAGATGTTTTTTTACCCGTTAATATCGGATAGGGTGCCTAACCCGTCCCATCATACAATTTTTCTTTTAATCTTATTTACATTTTCTGTGTGTTTTGCATAATTATTTATATTATAGTTAGATGTAGCTCAAATGGTTAGAGTTATGGACATACTTGTGTCTTTAGCACCAAAGTTTTCTTTGATGGTGGTTATAATTTTGATCGTTTAAAAAAAATTATCCATTTGAAAATTATAAGTTCTATCAAAATCGTTTTAAGTACTTACACAAAACCAATTTTCTTTTCGTCCTTTCAAGGTTCTAACAAAATATGATATCATTTTATTTTAATGTTAATATAGCAGGGGAAGGGAAAATTACAAATTCCACCCCTACAATATAGCCTCGTCACTTTAGTCCCTCATATTCAAACTATTACAGCTCAACCCATTTTTTACACACAAAAAAGATTGTAATTACAGATAGGCCCAAAAGTCAACATTTTCTTCCCCCTATTTTATATTTTCTTTATACTTGTATAATTCATTTAATAACCCTTATTGCAAAATATACCCCAAAACGCTTCTAACTCTCACAAACAGACCCCAAAATTTTCATTTTTTAAAATCTAAGTACCCACCATCTTCACCACCACTTCTAACCACCATCTCCACCACCTCCAACCTCAATCAACTTTTTCTTCTTCTTCTTCCTCCCTCCTCCATCTTTTTCCTCCATCCTCAATTGGCCCAAACAGCTCCGTCGGGCCGGGGAGGAGTTGTTTGGTGTCCGATTTGAGGCGATGACTCCTCACCGGAGCTATTTTACAACTCCAAATCGGAGCAATGAACAGCTCCGGCGAGGAGCTGTTTACAACTCCGATTTTATAGCGGCTTGCCGGAGCTGTATATAATAGATTCGATCGGAGCATTTTTTGAGGAAGAACATGATGATGGAGGAAGAAGAACAAAAAAAAAAAAAAATGGGTATATTTTGAGAAATAAATTTTATTGGGGTTTAATTTACAGTAATATTAAGTAATTGTTACAAATTATAAAACATTAGAGTAAATTAATGTGTAGTAAATTGAAAATTGTAAATTGCAACCAAGTCCAACTAATTTTCTTTTCCATATATTTTATTTCTGGCCAACTAAAAAATCAGGTTTTGAATGTATCTGTAATTGTTTGAATAGAATGAAATAAATTGTAATTGGCCCAAATTTAAGGGGTAACAAACGTAATTTTTCCGATATATTATCTAACATAATTCAAAGACAGTTAAACAATTGAATACACAAATATATACTAAAACATACAAATATTAAAATGTTATAAATATATGTCGGGCCGGACCGATGGGCTTCAAAGTTAGGCCCTGGCCCGGCCCATTCTGGTTTGGTCAAAGCCCATTTGACCGAGCCTGACGGCCCAAATCGCCATACCTAGAAAAAAAAAAAAAAGATGCAAGTTGCTTATGAACTTCATCATTTTCAAAATAACCCTCATCTATTTCCAAGAATTTACGGATATAAGTTGAAATATATATGACATCTTTCATTCAACTTTAAATACTTTTTCCCAAAACCTTAACCATTTCTCCTCAAACCTTAAACATTTTTCAAAAAAGTATAAACATGATATCTTTTTTTTCTGTGTTTTTCATATAGTTTTAGTATTTTATGTATATAACTTGAAATGTAAAATAATTTCATGAAAACTTGAGCCGAAGAATATAAAATGCAAAGGGTACTTCGAAGTTTCTTGAAAAAAATATGCATTTAATAAATATATTGCCCATTAAAAATATATAAAGTAATTAAGAATTGATGGTAAAATAGGATAAAATTCATTTTTGATACTCCAGTGTGAAACATTTTCGATTTTGACACTTTAGAGTGGTCACGTATAATTGTGGTACTAACTATCATCAATTAATTACAATTAAGGTACTAATTAAAAGGTGGAGCCTCAATTGGATCCGAATTACTCCCTCCATTTCAGAAAAAGTGTTACATTTTACTATGGTTGTGGTTCGTATAGCGTAAAATATGGTAAAATTAATCATGTAAAACAATGCACAATTGTTTATGTATATAAGTTTAGTATTCTGGTTTATGATATACTCCAGTAAATAATATGAAGTGTATATATGTGAAGATTATTTAGTCTAACTTATGTTGAATTATGCAATTAATGTATTTGATTAGTAGTAAAAAAATCTCCATGGGAAGATTATATCCAACATTTCCCTGTTAATGACAATCATTAAGATTGTATCAAAACGAGAGGGCCGAAACTGAGCCATATTTTTAAAATCGAGTCTCTGTATTAATCTATAATTAATGAAAGAAATAAGCATATTTTCAAATCATCCCACATCATCATTAGTTAATAATTTGGACAAATGAAAACAAATGGATTTAACAACCAAGCAAATGACCAATTAGAGAAGAGGATTTTGCCAACTAATTAAATGATGTGTATAGCCTAAAATGGCTCAAATCCTTTTTGGCTTAATATATAGTATAGATTGGGTAGTTGGCTCTTTTAGTCATTGAGTACGTTAGGTGAAGTTCCTAAGCCATGAGCAGAGTTGGAATATGTTGCAAGAATATATGGACACGAAGAGTGCTTAGTCGAACTGGCAGGAGCGATTTCGAGCAACTGACTCTCGCTAACTGTTGTAGTGGGAGGGCTCCTCAGATTGCATAAAACAATGGTTTATGAGGAACAAGTTGTTCGCGATTATGATTCCCTATTATGAATTTTTGGATTGAGTTGCACAAGACTAGAAAGCAGTTAAGGCTGTTAAGCACACATTGAACTACGTTATTTTCCAGTATATACTACTGAACTAAACTACGGAACCAAGTAAAAAAAGAGAATTTCAAATTATTTTGTTTAAAACATAGTGATTCGACTAAAATAATGTGGTTTAATAAATGTTCAAACTTTTTTGTCAGTGAACTTTAAGCTATACTTCATGTGACTTGTTAGAAAATAAATCACCATATAGATTCTATATATATTTATTATTTAAATTCAATATCTATTAAAATTTAAGTGAATTTGTCAAACACATCAACGCATTATCAGTCTCAAATTTAGTCATACGCTCATAGACTCGTAGTCAGCATAATGACATTATAGAGGAAATTTGACACCGTTCATTTGTTTGCCCATAGGATTTTCTAGTAAGCCGTTGGGTTTCTCGGAGAGTTTAGTCATAGGCTTATAGTCATCATCATGACATTATTATAGTGATATGTGTATAAATATTAGTACGTGCTTTGGAAACTGAAGCTTACAAATTCCAAGGCTTGTTATTAATTTTTCTGTCTAATTGTTTGTTTTTTGCAAACTCTAAGTGGAATACTGGAGTTAAATAATGATTTAGAATGAACATACAGTAAGTACTCCATTTGTTATAATCTTCAGAATTAAATATGCAAATTTCAAATCTAGGCCAGGAATATGTAGAACTGAGTACTGACTAGAATCTGTAAACACTTTTTCATTTTATATTTTTTTAAATACACTCCATGTTAGTATTTTCACTTAAAACTTCCTTAACGTGTCTTTGCAAATGGTATAAAAATTAGCTTTTCAATACTTTATATTATAACTTTGTAATTCTCCAAAAATAACAAGTAACTAACGAGTCGTTATCCCTCAACTAATTCACTCGCCCTGTCACAAGACTTAAATTCACTATTAGCCTCTAGCACTAACTAAACTACTACAAGTAACCTATTCTAATATCCGCCTCCTACTTGAAGTCCGAGCTGGGCTCTCTGTCCGGACCAGGGTACCTGAAAGGACTAAGTGGGGAGAATCCCTAAGTTCTAAGTGATTTTCCATATCATAACCTTCCTCATAACTAATACATTGAGAGCTTTGCCTCCGAGAGTACTGTTCCGCCTGTTGGGTCCGTGTCAGTCCTTCGGACAGATCTGTCTGCTTGGTTGATCTGTCCTTGGGTAACTCTGGATGTCCGAGCCAAGAGTCTCACGGAAGTATCTCAGTGGTTCAACATATACGTTTGGTCTTAATGTAAAGGTGGCGTCCGAGAGGCTATCTCGTCCGGTCCGTTGGGCATCTTTGTACTGACGTAGCCAGGTTTAGAAGTCCTTTTCCCAGCTAGCTCGGACTAGCTGTGAGGGTGTAGTGACTTTAGTGTACTGGTTGATTCACTTAGGACGGACCATGTGAGGTCAGACCAGTACTGAATTGGCCATTAAATCGTGATGCGCTCTAGGACACACACTATGGCGCCCTTAACGGATTGGACATATATCCGTATCAACAAGCTTCCTTAAGTTTCCAAGTATCTTGGTAGAAGATAGTTGGTAACTATAAAAAGAACAAGTGTGTTGTGGAGCATGTCCGAATCGTTAATTATGAAGGAAAAAATTCATTCATGTAAAATCCATTTTTCGTGTTTTCAGAAACTCAATATATCTCCCCGACCTTTTCTTTCTACAGTCCAAGTTACGTAGTAGCTCGGACTGTAGAAGGAAATTTGTCACGGAGATATTTTGAGGTCCGAGTACAGTTAGGATTAAATGTCTCTGATGGAAAGAGTATAGAGGAAGTCAATCCTTTTGGACCTAAATAGGTGAATGGGCCAATTGGGCTGATGAACAGTGACGCCAAAGGCCCAATTCCCTTTCCGTTCGACCCACGAGTGCAAATTCCGAGTGAGTGGAGAATATATCTATTAATAATAATGGGGCCGGATGTAAATTCACTAAGTGTGAAGCGACACAACCGTTTGATGAAAACGATCAACGACTGGGATTAAGGGCGGAAGGATGTGACGCTTCGTCTTCCCCAAGTACCCTCTATAAATAGTTCGCCATTGCCGTCACTTTCACACTTTAGCAAATTTGAATCCAAAGCAATCTAAGCAATCCGAGCAAGCAACAACATCCGAGCAAGCAAGTACTCTCAGAGCATCAGGAGATCCGAGCAAGCAGTACTCAAGGGGAAGCCAAGTTTTCAGCAACTTAGACCTTTTTCAACGGTCTAATTTTATCAAGTAAGTGGCTCATTCCCTTTTCTGAGATCTGAGATGCTTTTCAATTTCTACTCGTTCCGTACTGTTGCTTGTTGAGTTGATGAATGCATGCTTAGGATTTGAAATCTCACTTTAGAATTGTGTTTGAATTCTGTAGAGATGTATGTTATAGTACCCAGTGTAGGGTTATGCTTGAATCCCCAAAATTATTTGAATGAAGTACTATGAAGCCTGAAGTCTTGGTGACTGTTGGCTCTTTTCCGTGTAAATTTACCATGTCGTATGATAAATTTAGGAAACACTTGTATGTTTTGCATGCTATGTTTTCCAATAATGATATGTAATCATATAGGCATTGTATAGGCTTACTGCTAGTACTTGCTTTTTATGTACTAGCATAGGTGTCGATGGCACATGAAATCCCCCTATGGCGCTACCACATGTGCCACTGTATGTGCCAATGGTTAGGAGATTTGTGGCCTGAGAATGCCCAGTTTACCTAGGGTTTCTCTTACAAACTCGAACCTAATAAGATACATAAAGGAACTCTCGAACAAAAACAATTCTTGACTGATCCGTTTCTTGTGCCCTAGGATGTCCGGGCCCAGAACTACGATGATGCTGCGGATCAGCGATCATCATCCGCTACTCAGAGTGATGCTGTCTCAGATCATGGGGAGTTCGAGATGCCCCATAATCAGGTGATCCCTAAAAATGTGGTGATTCAAGTGGTGGAACCAGATGCTGATCCGAAGGAAGTGGTGGAAGTTCCTTCTTCGGGTGACTCGGATGCTGGGGACGTTGTCCGCTAGGTTGGGGTTGGTCCGAGTAATGTAGCAGCTGAGAAGGGGAATGCTAGGCGGACTAGGGTCACAGTCCGTGCTAGGACGATTGGAGGTGGCGGGGTTGATGAGGGTGCGGACGAAGTGTTGGTTGAACAGGGTGGGGACACAGAGCAGGATCCAGATGATGTGGAAATGTTTGAGTCGGGCGATAAGGAGAGGGTGGCCGCGGAATCAATTCCGGGCACAAATGATGCTTCCATGGAGGAGGAAGGAGGTGAAGAGGACGATGGGGATGAGGAAGAGGAGGACGAGGAGACGGAAGAAGCGTCTCAAACTGTCCGTTCGCGGAAAAGATCTGGGCGGTCAAAGAGCCAGCTCAATCTGAAGGTTGTTATCCCTTCGAAGCCAAGGGCAGGGGAGCGCGGAATAAATGCGTGGCGGACCAAGTTCCCCCGTCACCACACTTCTGTCGCCGTCGCGGATCCCCATGGGGAGTTGAATGAAGATGGGGCTCTCCCAACTTGCCCCACTAAAGTGAAGGAGTCGCAGATTCCAGAATGGAGGCGGAAGTGGGCTATCCCGGACTCTGTAGAGATCCTCCTACCTACTCTGGGGCAGGCCTTCTACAATCCGTCGGAAGGGTACATGGCGGTCCATTAGATCGCCTTCCAATGCGGATGTAGGCTACCAATTGCCCCAAGCATCAAGGGGATCCTCGATCACCTCGGCATCAGTCCGATGCAGGTTATCCCAAAATCTTTGGGTAATCTTATCTGCTTCGCTGTCTTCTGCAAGCGGAAGAAGAAGGAAATAAATTTTGAAAACTTCCGCCAACTCTTCAACATTTCCTTTAGTCCGGGCAATGCCCTCATGTACACATTTGTAAATAGGCAAAACTTTAATTTTATTTATGACTCTATCTCCTCACTTGGTTGTAAATGGTGGGAGAAATTTGTATTTGTTAGACTAGGACTAGAAGTAGGTAAGCCCGAGAGGGCAAGAGAACAATGGGGTTTTCCCCGAAAATTCTCAAGAGCTGATATCACGGACTATCGTCCTGTGGCCAGCAACCATCCGAAGTGGTTGGCTAGGTTGCACAAAGGGGATGATCCCAAGCCTCGAAAGTTTTCGTTTAACGGATTCACCTGCCAGCCTTTACCATACTTGGCTGGCTTGACTGGACCCGTCGAGTGTGGCGGAAATGAAGATTTCAGTAATCCTTCTATCCTGTCTCTATGTTTCTTTGCTCTTAACTTGTGCATTCCGAGTTTATTACTTTTTATCTGCACTTTGCTTTTTGATGTCCGTTTCTAACTCTTCCTTGTTTTGTTCCGTAGGTTTCTGGTGGAGGTATATTATGTCGACTCTCCAAGACCGGAAGAGGTTACAGAGAGAGCAGCAGGCTCTGGAGGTTGCCTCAAAGACGCGGACCAAAATCATCAACACACCTCCTACTCTTCCGATGCTGGATCCGAAGAATGCGGCTGAATTTGCCGTGGATGAGGAGCGAAGAGCCAAGGCCGGAGAGGACCCAAAGAACATTCCGCTGCCCGATAAGGGCGCCAAATGCTGAGGGGTTTAGCCTCTAGCACTAACTAAACTACTACAAGTAACCTATTCTAATATCCGCCTCCTACTTGAAGTCCGAGCTGGGCTCTCTGTCCAGACCAGGGTACCTGCAAGGACTAAGTATGTGGGGGGGGGGGGGGGGGGGTTAGAAGGGTTACCCGGATTGCTAGTTGTCAATCCGGTAAGAGACTTTACTCAAGAGAGAGTTGGAAAGGTGTCAATGTAATAGTTATGAGGAAGGTTATGATATGGAAAATCACTTAGAACTTAGGGATCTCCCTTTCAATATGGCTTACCTCAAAGTTTGGACCTTGAGTTATATTTATAGAGATCATAGCTTATGAAGTGACTCATAAGATGGTGCCAAGTGTATGATTCAGATTTGGACACCAATACTACCTTTGGCCCATAGCCCAATAGTGAACAGTAGTCCAATACCGATTAGTGGGCCTGAGAGGGTAGTTTGGACCTGTTACCTCCGAGAGTACTGTTCCACCTGTTGGGTCTGTGTCAGTCCTTCGGACAAATCTGGCTGCTTCGTTGATCTGCCCTTGGGTAACTCTGGATGTCTGAGAGTCTCACGGAAGTATCTCAGTGGTTCCAACATATACATTTGGTCTTAATGTAAAGGTGGCGTCCGAGAGGCTATCTCGTCCGGTCCATTGGGCATCTTTGTACTGACGTAGCCAGGTTTAGAAGTCCTTTTCCCAGCTAGCTCGGACTAGCTGTGAGGGTGTAGTGACTTTAGCGTACTGGTTGATTCACTTAGGACGGACCATGTGAGGTCAGACCAGTACTGAATTGGCCATTAAGCCGTGATGCGCTCTAGGACACGCTCTATGGCGCCCTTAACGGATTGGACATATATCCATATCAACAAGCTTCCTTACAAAATTCTACCTCTAGTCAAATCCTTTATAGTTCCCAACCAAGTGTTCCCCCTGAGTTATTCCCTAGTTTTTTCAGCTAAGTACTTCAGTAACCTTGAGCTACTACCCAGCTTCCTTAGCTAAGTACTTCCTCTGCTCAGATAGGTTAGGACTTTAGTTTTCTCAGCTAAATCATTTCCTTAACATGTCACGCCCCAAAATCAATTCACTCTGGCCACTACAAAAATATGGGATAGTACCAACAAAAGATTGTGTTGGGAAACATTGAAAATCCGTTGAATATAGTTATCAACAACTTTTACATAGATAAAGTAAATTATTGAATAATCCAGAAAATTATTATCATCAACCTATCATATTTGTTAACTATTAGTAGTTCTAGTACTTAATATTGCACATAATATATATTTGATAGAGTACGTAGCATGAACATATGATCCAAACACGCCCTACCTGATAAAAGCCAGGTTCAAGAGCCTAGCTACACCTTTGACTGGTCTATTTATGATGACCATGATCAAGGGATGCGTGGAGGAAGAAAGACTAGGTAATTTTACTAAAACTAGACGATTTTAGTATCTTACTATACATGTTTAATTACATGCATGTACCAAATGGAAAAAAGTTACATGCACAAATAGAAAAAAACACATGACTCATACTTTACCTTAGACGGCAAACCCCCTTTGACATAAATACAATTACACCCACAATGAGTCAATGACGCTCGTTATCACGAGAAAAAATCATTTAAAGTATCATGCAAACTGAACAATAAGTATTGACTGACATTATAAGAAAAGGTTTTAGTAGCAAGTATAAGTTTTTGTTGCAATTTAAAAATTTTCGCTAACGGACACTTAACACCGTTCAACCTTTGTGTTAAGGAAATTTTTTTTGAAAGGTTTTGGTGCAAAGCGTTAAAAAAAAAAAGGTTTTAGTGCAAACTCAAAGTGAACCTAAAGGTTTAAGTGTAAAAAAAAATTTCCACTAAAATGCCAAGTTTGAAATTTTATTTTCCAATACCAACGGACTTCACCTAGGGTTAAATCTATTACCAACGAAAATCTCATTGGTAGTTGTAAAAAGTTGTTTCACCCACAAAATTAATTTTACCAACAAACATCTCGTTGTAAAAAAGAAACATACCCAACGGAATTCCTTTTGTTGGTAAAAGTTGATTGCTAATACCCTTAATTCTTGTCGTGGGCGACCGGCCGTCTATCGTAAGGTGGGCTCACGACAAGACGAAGCCTTCCTTTAATCCTAAAATACATAATAATATCTCGGAGTGGTACAACAGAGCATCTAAAAATTTCATTTACAACAATAATTACATATTCTCAATACATAACCATCACAGGTAGTACAAATCATCACTAATCTATAAACCTCAGAGTATGCAACCACTACTAAAAAGTCTTCACAAATCCACCATCTGTCTACCGTCTCCACTCCAAAGTATTTTAGTCCAATCACTCACTAAATATCTGAAAGGGGTGAGTAAGGGTGAGCCTTATTGACAATTCTACCGGATCAAGCAGAGTATTTTAAAGTATACATATATACCACATATACAAAATAATTTGCATGGAACACTTTTCAAAACAATAACAATTCATATATTTTGCTCAATCAGACAATGCACTACGGCCACACGAACCGTGGTGGCACATAGGTCGGCTTTTACATAACAATAACAATGTCCTACCAAAGGGATAACATAACAATTGGAGATCTTCAAAAGCAAGACATTCCCTTGAAAGGGCCAAACAATTCATAGGGATATCGATATATGAGCATAAAATATATTTTCAATCCATGATTTTGAAGAAAACAATTTCACACTAAATAAACACAATAAAACCTTTATGGGTACACATATTTAATATTTTTCAAATAGACTATTATATCAAGTCCAATTTTTTAATATAATAACCATAACTAGTTGTCAAATCATAAAACAATAAATATATATAGTAACAATAAAATAAAAGCAAAAGTGTCAAAGAAACCACTTACATTCCAATCAAAATCGCTAGCTATGGATAATCTGATCATCATGGCACGACCAATGCGGCGTATCAATCCATCACTTCATAATTAATTCTAGAATATATCAAAGGTTGAGAAATATGACTCCTGTCCAAAAAAACGTAATTAATTAAGCCAATGTACCAAAGCCCATCACTTTGCAATTCCTTGAATAACGTAATTAATTAAGCCAATGTGATGATAATCTCAAACCTTAATCCCATCTCCAATCAAACACGACAGAAACTGATCCCATGCAAGACAATGATTCTCCCATCATCAAGATTTCAAGATTGGTCGATGCAAGGTATACAACAACATCGACTCCATGTAAATTGCTTTACTTATTTTCCTTCTCAAACTGACTGCCTCCACACTTTTTAGCCGGCAGATGATATAATTAACCTAAGAGTCATATATCCAAGCTCGGGCCCAATTTATCCAATAACTCTTCGATGCACCTTTTTGGGCTTTTATTCTGGTCCAAACTCAATCCAATAAAATTATCATAATCCGTTTAAAATTATCGATCCATGAAAATAATGAATTGTGAAATCCCTTGCATCATCTCAGGTTCAAATAAATTTCCAACTCCAAGTGTATATATACTGATGGTCCAAAAATTTCGGGATTTTACATAACACGCATGTTGGTGTTTATGAGGTTATAGAGTTGTCACAGTAAGTTCAACCTTGTAACGTTTTTCAGTTACTTAATTAGAACTTGGACAAACAATATTCCTTGACACTTTTCTCAAAGTATGGGAAATTGTTCTTACTGGCCTAAGGCTTGTTACTTGTTTAGGAGAATAAATCATTGATTTAGTCGCAACTTTTATCTTGTGATTCAACTCCACAGTATGCAAGGCTTGTTGAAGTTCAGGACACTTAGAACTTGTGAACTACTTAGAAACTGAGAGCTTGAGTAGCAAGAGTAAGCTTGAGAATTAGTAAGTAGGTTTGAAGGCTTGTATGCTTGTGTTCAGTGTTCTTGGTGTTGTGTGTCTTCAAACATTTTAAGCGGTGATATTTATAGTTGAGAATCCTCCCGTTTGAATATTATCCGTTAGACACTATGGAATTCAAACTATTGATATCTGAAATAGTAATGTAGTGAGCTTTGTCTCTTTGCAGAGACTTTCATCTTTTGTTCAGACATCTATGTCTGCGTAATTAATGCAGTGTACTATTTTCCTCTGTAGTCTCAACAGATATGTGCAAGGTATCTCAGCTTTTACACAATCCTTTCTCAGTTTCCTTTGGATCTTCAGAAACCTGCTTTGAGTGAAACTTGTCTTTCAACAACAATTGTTTCCTCAAGGTATCTGAGCCAAGGTATCTGATGAGACCTTCCTTCCTTGTCTTCAGCAATCTTGTTCAGTTGTCTTGTTCTTCAAAATTTAATGTCCTCCTGCTAGATGCTTGTTTCTCGGTCTTCTATAGTGATATAAAAATTACATTCAAAGACCTAATATCATATATAAAATTTGCTAGACTAACATACTCGGTAAGCTTCCTGTTTTACAATGTTCAAGTGAATTAAGAGCACTGGTTACCTTTCTGGGCCAAGATAAGTCATTAAGGCTGCTGATTAAAATCTAAACATATATTACTAACAAAAAGAAAAAAGTACAGGAATTCTGCATTTCTAGGTCTTGCTACGGCGAGCTCTTCAGCCACATGAGTTCACCGCAACAAGCTATTCCAGAAACTTTTGGAAATTAGGTTTGCCGAGGTGAGCAGATTTTGCCAAATCTCTCACCGTCTGCGAGGTCGGCTCTGCAGTTACGCATTAGCAGTTTTTCACCAAATTTGTAATCTAACCCCACTTTCATATATAACTTCGGTTTTTTCATTGTGATTTAGATATCAAGCACTAATTCTAAATACCTACTCTCTACGTATCACAAAACTTTATACATTTGACATTTTTAGTCGTTCTACATAACTTTGTACATTACTAAAAAATGAAACTACCTCACACTCGACAAATAATAAGCAATGTCAAATTCACACATAATTTATACAGTTTGACACTAAAATATATTTTTACCATATTTGGTCTTCCATCATTATTTTTACTTTTCACATAAAACTACTCGTCAACCCTAATGAAGTTATCTTAAACACAAGAATCAGTAGATCACATCTAAACATTAAGTTTTCTTGTTCCATAAACCTTTTCTATCAACGTTCCTTTTGTTCTCACGAATGTCCTTTGGTACATTAAGTTTCATCAATGTTCTCTTAGCTCTCTAAGTGATGTCCTTCGGTTCGTTTGTATCCACTAGTGTCGTAAATTTAATCACAATCAATTGAAGATATCACGTCTTAGATCTTCTAACTTTGACTAGATTAATAAAAAAATCCGAAGAGTTGTGCTAATGCTTACAAATTTTTGTGAAACTACTATTACTATTGCATTCAAGAATCCTACCTATTTGGACTAGCTTAATCCTTTTATGAGAGAAACGACAATGCAAACGCTAAACATCAGCTTTCTTATTTTCATGTAGTATTAATTTTGATCAGATAAGTAACCACTATAATCACGAAGCAACTCAATATGTGCTGCTAACTGCTTTAAGCAGGTATTTGGTTTTTTAATTCATTTTCAAACACTAGAACTTTTAGTTTTTGTCAATTTAAATTGTTTTTATTAATATATCAAACACTTAAGACATTTACGTAAAATCTATTTTTAGCAGCTTTTATAGAAAAACAAAACAAAAAAATCATCAATAAACATAGATATTTTGCAAATGTTGGACAAATGTTCCATGGGTATGACATGTAATTTATTACTAGTACTAACCCGTGGCGATGCCACGGTATAATTTACTTTTAATAATAAATATAAAGGGAATGACAAAATAAATTAATCGAGAAAATACGATAGTCAAACTTACTTGTAAACAACGTTGGTTGGTCGTGGTGTCAGTGGGTAGTCCTTCTTCATCCAATATTTATCATTAAGTCTTGTTTATTTTTATGCTAACTATAAAGAAAATAAAAACACGACTCATCGTGAAGGATATGCTTTGAAAGGGGTAAGATTCAACCTTAACCCGTTCGGGACCCGATGGGTGATAACATATACTCCCTCCGTCACAGTTTCATCTTCCCACATTTCATTTTGGTCCGTCCCAACTTCATCTTCTCATCTCTTAAATGAAAATACCTCTCCTACTTTATTCACTATTTGTCGTACTTTATTCACTATCTTTCCTACTTTATCACAATTTCTCCTACTTTATTCACTTTTCTCTTAAATCTTTGCCCGGACCCACGAGAAGATGAAACCGGGACGGAAGTAATATTTTATATTTGACATGTTAGTTAGTACAGACACATGTTTTTAAAAAGAGTTGTATCCCTTAAATCCAAACTAAAATAAAATACAAAAAATGTACAACATAATCAATAGGGTTGGTTTCCAAAACCCCCGCGGTGGTATGTGTTCACCCCCCCCCACACACAAAAAGATTATTATTCTACAAACATCACATGTACCGGCTTTTTTCAAACCCCCCCCCCCCCCCCCCCCCCAAAAAAAAAGTCAGAAAAGTAGAGAGAAGATCAAGGAAAGTTTTCCCGCCTAGATAGTATCCTTCCTGGTAAGGGATGTAGTTTTTACTAACCCGTGGCGATGCCACGACATAAAATTCTTTAAAAATCAAGCAAATTATAATACATAGTGTAATTTAATAGAGTATATATAACACTACCCCTAAACATTGTTAAACATCTCCTTGTAAACCACATAGCAGTTGTTTCCAAGTTAGACTTATCACAGTCTTAAGAGTTGAATTTATTCTACCAATTTAGTTTCCAAATCGAAATGATCTTATTATTATCGCTGGTTTACATTTGAATAGAGTCCATCAGTTGGAAGTATCCCATCATTAAAGTATTTTCTACATATAGTATTGTTTAGTTCTCAAATATAGATCCAAATTTGGAATTAGTTTGTTTACCCTCCATATTGAGTTCTCAAATAGAATTATCACATTTTTAGAGTATTTCTCCATATAATATGGTTTATACTTCTAATAGAGCTTTCAAGTCTGACTGATCGCATTCATAGAATATGTTTACCGTTAAAATTAAGTTAATAAGTTATAATTATCTTATTTTTATATTATTTTCTAAAAGCATGGTTTATCCTTCCCTTAGAGTTCTCAAGTTAAAATTATAATATTTTTGAGTTGTTTTGCCCTTCAAATGGAGTTATTGATTATGAATTATTCTATTCTTAAAGTTGAGTTTAACCTTTGAATTCAATTTTCAATTTGAAATAATCTCATTGTTAATAGTTTACTCATCAGATTGATTTACTAAGTTGGAATATGACGTTCTTCAAATATTTGTTTGCATTTTGCCTTGATGTTGAGTTCCTAAGTTGGAACTATCCAATTCTCAAGGATGAGTTTACCATTCGAACTAAATTTTCAAGTTTGAATAATATCATTCTTATAGTTGGTTTGACATTTGGTGGAGGTTTACACATTCATAACTTAATTAATTTATAATTTATACGATTTTTTTCATAAATACATATATTTGTTACTGGAAGACACATATAATTAACTAAACATTTAAAGTTATCAAAAATATCTCAATGTTTGTTGGTATTGTTTTCATCTTTTGATCAAAATGTTTATGTTGTTAACAAAATATATTTTTCTGTATATGAAAAAAATCATTGTTGACAACATAAATGTTTTGATTAATAACGTTAATGATTTTTTTGACAATATATATCAATCTTTAAATAACTTATCGAGATGATTTTTTTAACAATATAGTCGGTCAATTTACTGAAAAATAAATAACAGCTATACGGTGCATTGTATAGGCAATGTGTATATTTACATGCCTTGATTGCCAAATATAGAATTGGATAACTAATACTCCCTCTATTTCAGAAAAAGTGTTACATTTTGACTTTGACCGGTCAACTGTCTTCGAATTTGACCACAAATTACTCATAAACGATAATAGTAAATAATTTAATAAAATCATATAATAAAAATTTAATTACTAAGTTTTCATTATATAATTTTAATAATTTATTTATTAATATCGTTTAAGAGTAAATTGTGGTCAAACGCGGAGATAGTTGACCGCAGAATAGTAAAATGTAACACTTTTTCTGAAATTGAGGGAGTAACATTAAAATTCAACAATATATAAAACATAGGGATTGCTGTTTTTAGCTGCATTGTACCGAAATAAAAAAAATGATTATAAAAAGTGGGGGTGGTTTACGTGGTTAGTTTTTTTCAGAATTTTCAAATGTATTAATAAAATAAAGAGAAACCGTATCACTTCAACTATTAGATTGTTAATCTGAAAGAGAAATAATATATATATGTAACTCTTTTTTGGAATAGTATAGTAAAATTGAATACTTTTTGTTAGTATTTTTTATGCTCTTTGTACTTTTGAGTAGTTATCGATAAATAAAAAGTTACCATTTAAAATATATTTTTTACAATATTTATTATGTTTTTCGCATGCAGTAACAAAATGTGTTAAGTGTACATTTGAAAAGTTGTTTCACCTCAACCTCCATGCGAAATCCCATAATAAAAATGAATGATTAATGTAACTCCGTAATGATATAACTTCAAAAATTTCAACTTCACTGATTAGGGGTTCATCAGTCACGCTATATGATTATATCTTATTTTAATAAATAATTAAATTTATTTAATTAATACTAATATTCAAGATTGGTGTCTATGATTCGTCTTGTTGTGGTGAATTCAAATATATGTTCAAAATATTTTTCAGTGTTTTTAGGTAAATTTACATGAGATTTAATAAAACCATATATATTGTCAACATAATAAAAATTAAATTGTGGAATTTATAAGGTGCATTGCATTGTGAATAGCTAAAATGTTTCGTATCTTATTTTTCGATTTTAGAATTTCTCCAATCCATTAATAACTTCTTTTATTTACTTTTTGACATTTTGTTAGATACTTACTAACCAATAAATATGAAGTTTTTAATTATCTCACTAACTAATTCTTTATTAAATATATTTTCTATTTTATTATCATTTTATTCAATCCCTCTTACTTAATCATCCATATATATATATATATATATATATATATATATATATATATATATATATATATATATATATATATATATATATATATATATATATATATATATATATATATATATATATATATATATATATATATAAGTAATTGAGTACTTAATTTGAGTTAAATTGGACTGATTTGTAATATATATGTAAATCAGACTTTAATTACAAAAAACCAACATGTCTTATTCATTCTAATTCTAATCCCTCACGCAACTCCTATAAAAAAAATCAATTTGTCTTCTCCAATTATCTCCCAAGCCCTAAATCAACCACAACAAAATCAATTCATCTTAAAAAAAAACTCAAACCGTCTTCTCTAATTAAATTCAAAAGCCTAATTCCATCCAAACAAAATCAATTCATCATTAAAAAACAATAACGTTAACCGATATTTCTTCTCCATCTTCTTTAATTAAATTGAAACAGATCAATTTGTACTAACTTAAACCCTAATTCAACTCGAAAAGTGTCAATTTATTATCAGAAACAATAATAGTATTTACCTTCATATATTATTTCTATTATTTGTAACTAAATGACACAATAACACGTGTAGCGTATTCTCACATTCTAGTATACATACATACATACATACATATACATATGTATGTATGTATATATACATGTATACATATGTATGTATGTGTGTATGTATATATACATGTATACATATGTTTTAGTATATGTAGGAATTATTCTAGTTAATTGTTGTGCACAATCATCAAGATTTGAATTAGTTAACTTACAGTATGACTCTCAACTAATCGGGAGTGTAAAAAGTTGCACTAAAACATTTTAAACTAACCAAGAGTCTAAATAATAACTAAAAAAAGTGTCATTAGCAGAATTATTGAGTTTTGAATAAATTAACTTAAAATAGGTGATAGACTCTCTACTAACTCGTGCATAAAATGACATGAATGGAGATTCAATAAAAAACTACCTCATCGGACTGAATGTATTTAAATTTAAGTCGGAATATATTTTTAATTTCAGTGAAATACGGACTATTTGACACGAAAATTTAATTGAGCAAATTTTAGTTAAGTTAGAATTGATTAATAGTAACTTCAATTGAATTGTGAAATTTTGTGTTACGTATAAAAGTTAAAGTTTTATGAATGCTAGTTGAGAATTGAGCGGTTAATTCAGAGAGTAACTCAATTAAAGTTTTAAATTGGCTAGGTCATCAAAATGGTAAGCCAAACCCAAAAGAATTGAACTCAACTAAAATTGATAGCCAATGGCACAAAAAAAAAAACCTAATAGTTCTTTAAATGTGTTTGTATATGTCCGGTTAATTGGTGAAGGATTTCAGTATAATTGTTTCTAGCTGAGTAAATTAGGAAATGTAGTTTGGATTCTGTTTTAGGATATGAATCTACATGTAGTACAAAAATTGTGAATTAATTGGTGCATAAAATTACATGAATAAAAATTCAATAAAATTAATTTTGTAACTTGACTAAGAAGAAATGAAATACAATATTAATAACACAAAAAATGAAACATTATGACTGTTACACCATGATCTCCTGTTTCTTTTGGAATTTGTTTGTATCATTTATATCCTTTTGATGATAATGATAAGTACTTCATAAGATGTGGAACAGAACTCAACAGACTTGGCGATTAGATATATACGGGACCGATATATACATGTGAGATTGACTTGATACATCTCGTCATATATCCATCCTCCTTAAATGTAGGAGATTAGATCAGTTTCTCTCGTTTTGTTTCTCATCCTTCTTTTTTTTTTTTTTTTTTTTTTTTTGTAATAGATATGAAAGTATTCAATAATTCGATCTTCCCAAGGGAAATAATCAATTTTCGGCCAAAGAGCCGGTCAGAGATCCCAGAAGCAAGGAACTCTTGCATGAAGTCCTATCTGATACACTTAATATCTCCGACTTTCTAGGTATTTTATTCCTTGATAAGTTTGTCTAATAGCCACCAGTCGTTTGAGTCCAAGAAGTCTAGACTCGGTAGTAAAGACATTATATTGAATATTTCTGAGAAATATACGTGATCTTTATGGCCACTTATATGATCCAGCAAAAATCCATTCTTCTAAATGATAAATTTTCAAAAACGTCCGCCTGAAAATAAACGTGTTATGATGTGTTATAAAACCATGGGTTGAAAAAATATATAAAATTATTGTAAACATGACATCTCACCACTAACATTCGGATGTATGCTTCCGGACTTTTTGGATTGAGGCACAGGTTCACGAACTGTGACATGAAGCGTAGTTTATTTTCGAATAGAATCCTGGGTATTTGTAGATCGTAGAGAAAGTTATGATAAATAAAAGGTGAAGAGTGAGTAATAATATTTGAATACAGTGTGTCGAGTAGTATATACTTTATCAATAATACTTACATTTTCATAATTATGATGAAGTCGACATGCTTGATATGATTACCAAGAACAGAATGAACACCTGCAAATCATCCGGTAGCATCGAGAAAGACAATCCATTTTTGAGTGATGGATGTTTCACGGCGGATGATGATCGAAGTGATTTATTGTTTATGTATTGGAACATGGCGTGTGAGTGTATCTGGAATGCACTGAAATGAATTGGCATGGGGTTTATTAAATGGTTTTCTACCTAATCGAGATTAATGTGGGATTCTTATTAAATTTCAATTTAGATTGATCTGTTAGATACTATATTTAGATAATGTTTGTTTAATATGATGGCGTGGAGACTCCTAAAATGATTAGGTTGTTGAGAAATGGAAGGATACTATGTAAATATATTGAAACGAAATTATGAAATTATTCAAAAATTGTGCTGATGTTTTATCCAAAATTCCGCTGATAGTCGAACAATTTGATGAGAATTAAAAATCAATTGTTTTTTTGTTGAATTTGCCACGTCAGCTTTTTGCATACGTGGCATATCTCTTCTTTCATTTAGCTCATCACTTTTATCATATATATAGATATACATATTTCCAAGAGTATTTATGAGAAATCGTATATCTGAAAAATAAGATCAACATCAGTTGTTTAACTGTAAATATTATGTATTTTACTACAACCATTAGATATTTATAAATGCAGGTGATGGGTAATACATGATATCTAATATTTAAATTCACGTCGTTTGGAATAGAGATAGGCTAAATGCAAAATATTGTATATTTTGATGTGGATATGGTTTTTTGGAGTGGTACTTGTGTGTGATTGTTTAAAATGTATTTTGGGCAACCAAAATACTTAAAAGGTACTTGTGCAATTCTTCCACATTAATGTATTTTAATTGTTTAGTGGCTCTTTTGGGAAGCCTAAAATGGACAAGGATATAATTGGGTTTTAACCGTGAATAGTAACTGAATAATAGATGGGTTTTGAAAAATTGTGTTTGGAATGAAATTAAAATTTTATAGGTTTTATAGAGTTATTATATATGGTGTGTAAAAGTGAAGAGATGTGTGTAAAAGTTTTTAAGATTATTTGATAGGTTTTAATGTTATTTGATTGGTTTAATGTTATTATAATAAATAAAAAAGTAAAGTGAGAGAAAAAGAGCAGGTAGAAAGATAAAATTTAATTTAATTATGAATAGTTGGAGATTAAAAATGTATACTGTTCAACGCGATTAAAATCGCATGACAAATATGATGAAAATAATAACTCGATTAAAACCGGGTTTTAATTAAATAAAAACACATGTTAATTACATGGAACGGCAAAAACCGTACGGATAGAGGCCCATTCAAATTTAAATGTAATTATGGGCATTTCCGACATAACCCACGAATCCCAACGTTTACTTTGTTTATACCATCTTATGATCGTCGGATTTAATGTAGATACTCTCGTTTAGTTGTTCCTGGTTTTAATACTACTCCATGAATAAACAATTACATCTCCCTCTCGAACTCAAATTGTCGTTAATTCGGTATAAATTTTGAGATAAGAATGCAGTTGAATATTTGAATAAAGTTGGAAATATATTGAATAAAGTGTGAGAGATAATGAATAAAGTATGAGATATCATGAATTAAGTATGAAAGATGGTCAATAAAATAAAAAAGAAATTTTCCATTTAATAAAGGGAAAGTTGAGTTTGGAACATACCAAAACAGAAAAGGAGAGTTGAGTTCGGGACAGAGGGTCCCTCCGTCCCGCTAAAATAAACCACAGTCTTTTTGACATTGTTTTTAAGACGAACAATAGTTTATATATTGATCGTTGATTGAGAAAGAAATGATAAAGAATAGATAAATTATAAAAGATAAGAGAGATAAATGATAAAGAATATAATAAAAAAAAGTATTCCTTCCGCCCCGGGTTCAACTTTCCGCGGGTCCGGACACAAGTTTTAGAGAAGAGTGAATAATGTAGAATAGATGATGATGCAGTATGAAATGGAGTGAATAAAGTATGAGAGATTGTGAGTAAAATATGAGATAGATTTTCCATCTAAGCGATGAAATTAAAGTTGAAATTGGGACATCCCAAAATGAATGCGGAAAGTTGAAATCGGGATGGAGGGTGTATAAGATAGTGGGGTTAGTGTGGTTTACTTTTTTTATTATTTTAGGAAGTGGTCTAAACTAGTGGAACGTCCCAAAAAGTAATAATTACATTTTTTAGCGGGGCTGATCGAGTTCCGGGTTCAACTTCCGGCGGGCCGGGCACATGTTTTGAGAGAAGACTATATAAAATAGGAGATATAATGATAAAGTAATAAAGAGAGTTAATAAATTATGAGAGATAGTGAATAAAGTAGGAGAAGTGGTGAATAAAATAAAAGATATGCTCCCTCCGTTTCACTAAAATTGTTACAATTTTTCGTTTTCGGCGTTTCACTAAAAATGTTATATTTATTTTTACGGAAATTACTTTTATAATAAACTTCATTTTTAACCATACATTTTTGGGCGCACGTGTACTTTTCCACTCAGTTAATATCTCATACTCAATGTTATAACCACATACTTTTGGGGACCACATAAACTTTTATACCTTTTTTCTTAAAAATTGTGTCAAACACAATTATTACACTTTTAGTGAAACGGATGTAGTATTTTTCATTTAAGGAATTAGAAGTTGAAATTGGGACGACCCAAAATAGAACGTGAGAAGTTGAAATTGAGACGAAGGAGTATCATATATATACACAAATTGCAGATTTACCATTAAGATTAAACATTCTTCCCACTTTATTTATCTTTTATGATGACTTGAATTTTTCACTTAAAATTACGGGTCAACTGATGTATGAACTAAATCATCAAGTGTTTTGTAACAGAGGGATCCTGACATCTCAACAATAAACACAAGTTTCATAAATCAATAACAAGATAGTCTCAAAAGTCAAATTGCAGCCAAATACATCCTTAATTTAAATTTTAAAACAATTCACACTTTATCATTAACATTCATTTTATTACAAAATTGATATAAAACATAACTCATGCTTAATATAAAACTTCTTGTTGGGATAAGGTTCTTTTGGAGCATACACAATTAGCTTATGAATTCTTATTAACAAAACTCAAAGTACATTTTAATATGTTATTTAGTGAAGGCTATTTATTATAAGGTCAAGTGCATTAAATTATCTTGACCTGGTATTATTACAAAAAAAAAAGATATAAACAATTATTATTATTTCTCCAAATATAAATAAAAGGAAGATAATCATGTAAATAAACTCGAACATTGAACATTCTATTACAAGTGACACGGGTTAGCATTAAATTCGAATTGAATGTATAAGATGGACGGATGAAATTTAAAATTTATTTAAATTTCGAGCCAATTTTTTATATTTTATTTTCCCTCCATCTAACTAATGTTTCGTTAGGTGACATCGTCATTTAATTAGCACCAGTTAAATTATGACAAATCAAACCTAAACATGTGGTAGCAAATGAAAGTATCGATTGATGATTAATGTTAAAGTAAACGTGACAAAAATGATGTGCTCTTGAAATGAAATTAAACCGGACCTGTAATGCCCCACTTGCAGTAACCGCTTTAAATAATTAAATAAATAACTTATAATATTATTACTTATAATAATCGTTATGTTCTATTATTGTTATTGGGCGTACGTAGTTTTTAAAGTTTAATTGTTATCGTTGTTTTATAAAATTTTAGTCCTGACATGTTAATAGTTTTGATTTAAGTTGTTTTATATCTAAATGAGTGCTTATGAAAGAACGGACATCGTAATATGGATCGCACGAATTTATAGTACATGATTATTTGACCTATTTTTACTGTATTACGTATTTTTAAAAGCCGCAACGAGCGTGGTTCATGTAAATATTTCATGTATTAAAATAATAATAAATACATATATTTAGGACACGTCTTGTTGTGACTCTTCACAAACTGTACAACGTGCCACTATCTTACCATAATTAGTAAGTTTATCAATCTTTACTTTTATTTAGAGAATAATTTCTAGTCCTTTACTATCACTGATCGCTTCATGCCTCCACACAAAATCTCACCTTATGTCTCACGCACACACACTATCACAGAATTTATACATCAGCTTCACCACAAGAAAAATTGAGGGATGGAAATATTGAAGGGAAAACTATAAACCTTGTAAGGAAAAATACATCTAGCCACCGTATGGAATCCGAGAGCTTCAGGGTACGTTAATGCACTTACCTATTTACTTTTACATCTAATTTGATATGAAATAATTTATTATATGTTATCTATGTTCACTACAACAAAACTCATAATTAACATCATTAAATTATGTAACTATAAGGTGTTTCTTGTAACAATAAAATTAATTTAGTGCCATTTTAATGGTAATGCCACAAGTAGTGATGTAGCTAAATGTATAATGTCACAAGTTGGTATATTAACACTTTTTAAGTGTCATTCATTTTAATTAGGATAACAGTTGCAATTGATACTAAATTGTTTACTAGTAACAATTATAATCGTAGACGGGTTATTTAGCCCTTTGTGATAGTGCGGATACGATTTATACCTATTTTAATCGGTGAATTTGTATTTTGGTCAATTGTTATATTTTTTAGGTACGGTAATTATGACCCTGTATAGGTTAGTGGCCTCACGGATAGACTAAGGATAACGTTGGTTCGAGTTTTGATCAGCGAGACGCTGCAGGATTTTATAGAGCATCTTGACTTAAAGGATTGGATTTATCAAGCAGTATATGGTACCTTGGGTAAGGATTCTAGCCTTCTCTTTTATACCGTTCGGGCATCTGGCCCCTGAAGAAAATGGATATTTATTATTTCTTGTTCTTGCAAGTATTATTGACTTATAATGTGTGGTACTGCTCTTGTGCATTCGGTTAGGCTTATCCAGTTAACCTTGATATCTTGTATCACTTGGTATTGATCCGATCTCCTTGTATCATTATTGTTTATCTGACTAGCCAAAAAGCTTGTTCACTGTTTCGATACTTGACCAGCCTTTCTTTATATATTCCTACTGAACAATCATTCACTTGTTCTTGTACTTGTTTAACCCTCTCATTCGTTTGTTGATGAACTTTGTTATTGATTCTTATAAACCTTGTATAAGTTGGTCAACTCATGATCATCTTAGTTCATTTGAAATCCATATTACTCTTTGAAACCTCTTATTTTGTATTTCCTAATTTTCTTGCCTGTTAACCCTTGTTTCCTGAGCCCATTTCTATCTGTTTCAAGTGTTCTCACTCATATTCATATCTTGTCCTTTTCATCATTTCCTTCCTTTCGACTGGATTAATTCTGTCATCACTTCTATTGTTTCTCTGGATATTTCTATATCCATGATTTCCTTGTCCAGTTGTTCCCATGATGACTTTTATTTTAAGTAGTCTTGTTTCATGTCCTATTGATCAGATTACCCTCTTTCTTTTGGATTCCTTGTATCTTTACTTGACCAATTGTACCCTTACTCTTTATCATATATATTTCCACACACATTGTCTTTCCTCCTACTCTTATCATGTTGAAATGATAGAGGCTTTATCTTGTATCTCTTCATACATTTTCAATCTTCTGTTCGAACCATTCATGATGAAATCATGATTCATATATTCCTCTTCTTGACATGTTGACCATTCGGTCTATTGTTGTATACATGACATCATATTATATTTATATACCTGATTCGAGTTCAGGTTCTGTTTATTTGATATTGTTCTCTTTTAGAGATGATAAAGAGCATACGTGATTATGAGTTACAGATCTTGATTTGAATTCGATTCGGGCCCAAGACTTTAAGTTAGTGGCTACCGGGCGGGACGGACCGACGGTTAATGTAACGTCCGGACTAGGAAGCACTCGGCTCTATTAAGTCGACGCTACATTAAAAGTAAACTTGAATAGAATATAGCCCGGAATGGATAGAAAGGCATATCACACTCTAATTTACAATCAAACTTATGTTTAGGTTACAGGCCCAAAGTTCTGGAAACTAGAAACATACAGGCAAGACTTAAACTCCTTAAAGGCTGCTTTCGTCAAAACAACATCCGAACCCAGGTCGACCACTGCCAGTGATTCACAGACTCACTGAGCTTATTTATGTACAAGTCCAAAGGTTCACAGTATAGTAGCGATTACTAGTAACACCCGACTTTCTACGTACCCGGCTCACTCAACCTGGGGAACAAGGAGAGAACAAGAAAGAGGTTAAGTCCCAAAGACTTAGTGAGTATAAACAAATGAAAAAGAAGTGAGAGAATGGAACAATTGTGGAGTAACAAAGCAACCATGCCACGAGTAATACAAGGAAAGGAACAATAGCTTTGAAATGAAACGATTTCGAGTATCAATGTCAAAACCTGCCATATGACTCCCTGAATCTAACTACAACCTTATGTCTTCCCTCGAGGAGCGACCCCGAAAATATAGAAAACAAGCATGCCAAGGTTCATGCTAGACACTACAAAAAACTACTGTTTTAGTGACGGATTTGTCCGTCGCTAAGTCCTTAGCGACGGATAAAAAAGTCGTCATCCCACGGAAAGTGGGACGACGGATAGGTTATCCGTCGCTAAATCGCGACGGATAAACCTTTGACTTAAAAAGTAGATTTTTAATTTAAAAAAAAAACAAAAAACTGCTATTTTAGCGACGGATAGTTTATTCGTCGCTAAAAAAATAGATTTTTGTTTTTTTATAATCTGCTTTTAGCGACATTTTTGTTTTAAATCTGCTTTTCGCGATGGATATTTTATCCGTCGCTAAAAAAAGCAGATTTTTTTTTTAAAAAAAATAATTTGCAGCCTGTTTTCATATTTCACCTGTTTCACAAAATATACCATCCGATAGTAAATCTTGAATAATGAAATTGTTTTAATTAAACATAAATCATTATACAAAAGTTAATAAACCATCCGTAATGAAAATCAATATCCGTACATAGTCTAAAGTAAGAAATAAAAAAAAACACATGTCAAAATCTAACTACCGGACGGGGTGGTCACGCTTCGAACTCGGACATGAAAGCTCAGATCAGAATCAAGACGCTCGTTTTCGTCCCGTAGTGCTCTATCTCGCCGCTCCATTTCCTCTGTGAGCCGTGCAACATGTTCTGAAACCTGTGACTGCACCAACTCCGAGACCTGCTCCTGTGTGAAAACCTGATGTCTAGATTGCTGGGATGCTGAGTAGGTAGGAGTAGTCATCACAGGGCCGAAACTCCCCAATCCATATACTCGGCCTTTGTTGTCCATTGGGTTGATGGCTAAGAAGATGTTGTTTTGTTGTTCAATTGTCGCCTCACCTGCTTCGCTCACCTCTCAACTGAGCATCCACCTCACCAAATCAGTAAAATGCAGATATCATGAGTTACAGTTTTTTCATAATAACTTGTACTACACAAATATGAACTTTAACCAAAATTAACGTACCGCAATAGCCTCGGACTTGCTGTCAACCCATCTTCCGTTCTTCAGCTTGGCTCTTTTGAAGTACTCGAGGGCGGTATTCTTCTCCCCTGAAGACACCTGAAGAACATATGAAACACAAAACACATTAAAGGTAAACATTTAGCTAGGAACTCATTAAAGGTATAGAAATGAAACACAAAACACATGTACGAATAAACTGACCAAATTAGATGTACACTTACATATTTCACGTGATGCGTAAGAACAGCTTGCGACCCGTAGTGGTGAATGGCCACACCTTTACCTTCAGACGGCTCTGTCAGCCGGTTCCCTCTGTTCTGGTCCGCAATTTGCTGGACATCAACTCGAGTCCAGTAGGCCACCCAAATCGCCCACTCCTCATCACACCATGCAGGCCTTTTGTTTTGTCGCCAAATCCTTTTCATGGTGCAAACCATATCCTTGTATCGAGCTTACCCCAGTGACTCGAAACAAGGCCATATCAGTTGGAGCAACCTGTTGGGAATGAAGTACTTTTTCTACATTCCCAATTCCAGACAACATCCAAATTACTTAACGTAAACCGAGACATCAATTTAATAAGATAACACAACATAACATATCACCCAAGTTTAGCGGCTAACATACCACTCACATATAGTGGCTAACATACCACTCACATTGTCCTAAAATATACTAACACAGTGGTGACGAATATATCACCCAAGTTAACATACCACTCACATATAGTGGCTAACATACCACTCACATTGTCCTAAAATTTACTTGCATAGTGGTGACTAACATATCACCCAAGTTCAGCAGCTAACATACTACTCACATATAGTGGCTAACATACCACTCACATTGTCCTAAAATATACTATCACAGTGGTGACGAACATATCACCCAAGTTAACATACCACTCACATATACTGGCTAACATACCACTTACATTGTCCTAAAATTTACTAACACAGTGGTGACTAACATATCACCCAAGTTCATCGGCTAACATACCACTCACATACAGTGGCTAACATACCACTCACATTAAAACAACGAGTATAACAACAAATAAAGGAATGTCAGATTCAAACTTACCCGCAACTCATCAAATTACTCGCCTCTCATCCGGTCCGAGATGCACGACCACTTCTCGCCCCCTGCCCCGGGGGCTCCCTCTTGGTCCGAAAGATGTCACCGAGTTTAGTGGCTGCATCTGAAGGCCATAACCTGTTATCCATGTATAAGATACAAGAAACAAATATTAATTAGTATAGTATAACAATGAGGTGACATAAATTATCTTAAGGTATGTTCTATATATATAAATGAATGCATAATACTTACTTGTCTTTACCCAGTGGGAACAACACAGGCTTCTCGTTCCACTGAGCCCCGACTCGATCTCGAGTAGGGATAATCGTCGTCCTGTAAGTTCCCGAAGATCAAATTCGAGCCCCTGCTCGAACCAGGTGGCGTCTCAGGAACCGTAGAGCGGCTGCTCTGACTAATCTGCTCCTCTGAGTCAGACCCCCCTCCTCGACTACCCCCTGACTGGCTGCATGGGGGAGGACGGTATGTGGGTCGCCTATGTCGCGGCATCTACAAAAACATGCAACAAATACAGGAAAAATGTGTTAGTATATACCTACATACATTTTGAAAAGCATGTAAATCACAAATACTTGGTATTATCAACAACTAACTAGTTATATACATAATCTACCCTTCTCACATACCCTGTGCGTCCTCGTCTAAGTCTATATAGTGGTCCTCGTGCAGATCTATCAACTCATCACGAGCCTGTACAGGAGTTTTTGCTTGTTCATCGACAACCTCTTCTTGGTAAGAGTTGGTAATTGAGTCGTCTTTCTCAACGTACTCCACTTTGAAGCGGGCACGTATAGGTATCGTAGCTAACCAGTCCGCCTTGTCGCGTTTCCTGCTTGGATATTCAAGAAACACCACTTGTCATGCTTGAGTCGCCAAGATAAATGGTTCGTACTTAGTTTTGTACCTCTTTCGATGGTTTATGTCAACCATTTCATACTGCTCATTCTTCTTCGTACCAAGTGGATTAGGATCATACCAGTCAACATCAAACAAAAAGGTTCTTTTCAAGGGCAAACCGGCATATTCTAGGCGCACTATTCGTTTCAGCTTCCCGTGGAAATCATACAAATCACCTGGTCCTAAATCTTGCCCCCTGACACACACCCCAGAATTGCTTGTAGCCATAGCCGTGTTAGAGTCAATCGTATGGAACCTAAGGCCATTGACTATGTAAGATGGGAATGTGTAGACCTTTTTGAATGGTCCCTCTGCTAGAGCACTCAAGTAAGGGCATGTGACGTTGTTGATAGGATCTCAGACATACTCCTTGAACCAATCTGGAAATTCTGATTCCATCTTTGAGTCAAGGAGCTCTTCAAGCGTATCCTCTGCCATTTGAGGATTCTTCTCCAGACAACGCTCTTTGAAAACGCTGTGGACATTGACATGATTATAAGTCTACATACTAGCTAGGAGGATTTTAGTTAAAAGTTCAATTTTAGTTGCTTTTAATAAGGTACTCACCCAGCAAATATCACCTATACTTGTCAACCTCAGCACAATTTGTGAGGACATAATATTGAGCTGCCTTCAGCTCCTTATCCGTCAGATATTCTTTCTTACTCTGTCCCAAAGGTCTCTTTGAGACCCTAAAAACAGATAGGGAAACATCATCATCCTCTTGAATTTCGAATGTGTCTGCGTTTCGAGATGGCCTAGATGCCTTTGTCGGGACGTGGTCCTTAAAGTAATAGGAGCAGAAGGTTGCAGTTTCCTCTCGAACGTACGCATTGGCAATCGATCCTTCAGGTCTACCTTTGTTCTTGACATATTTCTTCAATTTCCCCAAGTACCTGTAATATATATTCAGGTAAGATGGTGTTAGAAATGAAAATCTATCCGTCATTTTAAGTACATGATTGCAATTATTTCACACCTCTCGAATGATACATCCATCGATACTGAACCGGTCCAGCAAGTCTTGCTTCATGTGGAAGGTGAACCGGCAAGTGCTCCATAGAATCAAAGAAGCTCGGTGGAAAGATATGCTCGAGCTTGCATAGAATCAATGGTATGTTGCTTTCAAGATTTGCTAACACTTGATCGTTAACCACCCTTGTGCATAAATTCTTGAAAAATAAGCTCAGCTCGGTGATAGCGATCCAGACAGGTTTAGGTAGCAGTTCTCGAAATGCAATCGGGATAAGCCTCTCCATGAACACATGACAGTCGTGGCTCTTCATCCCAAACATCTTTGTCTTCTTCAAATCCACACACCGCTCCAATTTCGAGGCGTAATTGTCGGGGAACTTCAATGCCTTCACCCAATCAAACAATATTGACCTAGATTCATTGTCAACTGTGTAGCATGCCTTGGGCCACTTACCTTCACCATTCCTCTTTGCCAACTCCGGCCTTTTACACCATGTATCCAACTCGGCTCTAGATTTGACATTATCCTTTGTTTTTCCGGGAATGTTGCAAATTGTGTTGAAGCAGTTCTCGAACACGTTCTTCTCAATGTGCATGAAATCTAGGTTGCGACGTATAAGAAGACTGCTCCAATAAGGCAAGTCCCAGAAGATGCTTCTCTTCTTCCATCCACATTTGTTGCTAATTTTCTTGTTATGCTTCTCCCACCCAAGTTCAGTCACTTTCATAAGACCCAACCTATCAATCTCCGCAAGAATTTGTGCACCAGTAAGTCGTCTCGGGGCTCCTTTCTTTTCTACTTTGTTTTTCAAGAATTGATCCCTGTTTTTCCTGAACGGATGATTACTTGGTAGAAACCTTCGATGACAATCAAACCAAGATTCCTTCCCGCTATCCTTCAGTCTAAATGCATCAGTGTCCTCCAAACAATGTGGACATGCATGTTTCCCGGCGGTTTTCCTTCCAGATAGCATGGAGTACACATGAAAGTCACTCACGGTCCAAAGTAGTGTTGCTCTCAAGGTAAAGTTCTTCTTGGTTGACACATCATATGCAGGGATACCCTTCTCCCACAGCTCAATCAGCTCCTTGATTAGGGGTTGCAAGAAGACATCCAACGTCATTCCTGGATCTTTTGGCCCAGGAACCAACACAGTCAAAAACATAAATGGTTCCTTCATGCACTCACCGGGGGGCAGGTTGTACGGAGTGAGCATCACTGGCCAACAAGAGTACGCCCGTTCACTTCCAAACGTGTTAAAACCATCTGTACAGAGCCCCAATCGTACATTTCTAGACTCGGCTGCAAACTCCGGATATGTCTTGTAAAACTCTTTCCATACCGGTGAGTCTGATGGATGATCCATTCTACCCTCTGCATCTTCCGGGATTACTCGGTCCTTGTGTCACCGCATTTTATCGGCACAAGCACTTGAAGCGTACAACCTCTTCAAATGAGGTGCTAGAGGAAAGTACCACATTTTCTTATGTGGGAGATTTTTCTTCTGACATTTCTTTGAGGCCCCCTCCTATTAACGCTTGTAACGGTCCTTACCACAGAACTTGCACTTCACTAGATCTACATCCTCCCCCCAATAGATCATGCACATATCCGGACAACAGTCAATGGTTACCATAGGCAACCCCAACCCCCGCATATTTTTCTTCGCTTGGTAAAAGTTGGTGGGAACTAGGTTTTCTTCAGGACAAAGATCCGACATTACTTGTACCCATTCATTGAAGCTCGCTTCAGATTGCTGGCCATTAGCCTTGCAACTCATTAGCCAAGCCAACAAAGACAACTCGCTGAGCCTACACCCCGGATAAATCGGCTTCTTTACTGATTCCAGCAAGTTAAAGAACACCTGATCCGCAGGATTTGGAGGCTCCTCCACATCCCCCTCGGTTCTAGTGGTACTAGTGTCCATAAATTCTGCCCCGGCAGCATTAAACACCATTTCTTCGACCCGGTCATGAAAAGCATGAGATTTAGATGTACTTTGACCCCCAAGTTGCTCATTTTTTCTCTTCCTTCCATGCTGCCTAAATTGCTCATATGTCATGGACGGTGTTGCTTCCTCACCATGGTGATTCCATACCTCATACTCAGACAGGAATCCATTATGTTTCAAGTGATCGATTACCGCTGTAGGAGTCAAATTAATATTGCTTGTTTCTACATTTTTTCAATTTGCAAGGGCACTTTATCAAACCCCCCTTTACACAAGCCAAATGTGTCATCGCAAATGCAATGAAGGCTTCAACCCCTTCCACAAAACTAGATTGAAGTCTGCCATTAACAGTACGACAGTACATCCATGAACGATCGGGCCTGACACATCTGGATTTATTAGATCGTATTGAATTTCAACTCAATTCCAATTCCTGGCTATAATTGCATTGTTAATTATAATACGTTCCAAATTTCATGAATTATATGCATTTTACATTTAAAGTTTTTTTCATGCAATTTTCTTATATATATTCCCATTACAATTACCAATTTATAAATTAAAAGCATTTCAATTATACGAATTATAAATTATAATTTATAAATTACGAATTACCAATTTTTTCTACAAAATATCAATTTATATTCCCATCGAATTATACAAATTACCAATTACCAATTTTTTTTATACAAATGATAAATTACCAATTAATCAACCAAATCCAATACATACTTACAAACATTAAACTAAATCAAAATAAATACCATAAATAACATACATACTTACATACATACCATACATACTTACATACTTCATACTTACAACCATCAAACTAAACACCATACTTACAAACATTATACTAACTAATCAATTTCACAATAAATCAATCAATTCATTAACCCACTACTTAATATGAGCTATACTAGCTAGTATATTAGTTTAAAAACATACAATTGATCGAAATTAACAAAAATCCCAAATTTAGAAAAGTAGGGTTTTACTCTATTACTTTCAAATTGCGGGAAAAATAGTCGAAGAATGATGAAATTGAACGGCCACCCGAGTTCCTTGTTGAAAGAGCTTTGAAAAGAGCCCAAGATAGTGCGGAATGGTGGACGTTTGGTCGGAGAACCCAAATCGCGAAAATGTCGAAGAAAGGAAGAAGAAGAAAGAAACAGAGAAGAAATGGGGGAGAAGAAAGAATCTGCGGGCTGTTATCATTTACAGTCAGCGACTATCTGTCGCTATATGGATAGCTATCCGTCGCTATGTAGCGACGGATAATGTATCCGTCGCTACCTGTAATTTTTTTTAAAATACTTTTAACGACGGATAATCTATCCGTCATAACATTTCCTATTTTCCTTTTTTATTTTTCCAAAAGTCAAACGACGAATAACTATCCGTCGTTATTTAACGACGGATAGAAATATCCGTCGCCATATAACGACGGATAACTATCCGTTGCTAAATGGCGACTATCCGTCGCTAAAATCGCCGATCCGTCGTTAAGGGGCGACAGACAACTATCTGTCGCCCCTTTCCGTCGCCAATTCGCAGAATTCTTGTAGTGAGACCAGATCACGGAACACACCAACCACCGGTTGTATTCAGCGTCTGGGAAAAAGGATCTGCAGAAGATGACCTTAACCGGCAGTCCATTCCACCCAAAGAGCTATTCACCAGTCGGCCTAATCCATCAGAATGTAATCATATATTTCATTTCCAGTGGAAGGTCACAAGTACCAGAGGCAATTCAATAGAATCAATCGAACGGTTAATGGGTTTCATGTCAAATGACAAAATGAAGAGGATTCAAGGGTGCAATGACGCAAAGTAGCAAAGGCTCAAGGGACAACAAAGTTGATACAAGTTGGCTCAGGTCTAAAGTCATAAACGAATAATAGGTAAGGATTTTACTCGTGTCGCACAAACGATAAGGACAAATGAAAGTAATCAAATTTCCCAGGGCCAGAGGCCGAAATTATACATAGAAAGAATGAAAGAAACCTCACCTTGTGCGTAGGAACTTGTGCATAGAACTTCTTAAGTAGCCTCGGTAATCCCGATATCAACACCTATAACATCATAGAAAGACTGTAAATATTTACTATACCTCACTTGCTCATCACTCTCGACCAAAACAGATAGTTTGACGTTGTCTCGGAACAAATGGGTGGAAATATAATCAAGATAGCCTTAGGCAGATTATAATTAATTCAAACGCAAGGACTTACTAATGAAGTTATATTTCTTACAAGTTTTCATTAGTCCTATACATCAAATTCAGGCACACATACAACTCTAAAAAACCCCATCTGCACAATCTAGCTAGCATCATTCTACTTTTGAATTGCATTACTACTTATGTCATTCATTAAACAGGACCAACATCTCTTACCTTTAAGAGAACTTGCTGATACAAAGCAAGATTAAGGTGTAACTACTTTATATATTTATCTTATTTACAAAGGACACTTTCTAAATAAAAGAAAGGGTAGTCCACTGTAGTACTTTAATCCTTAATATGTACTTAGAATAGTTTAGCTTGTCTGCTAATTAGCAAGATCAGTCAGGTTATTTTTTTTCTTTCCTACTTCCAGTTAACAAATTTGATGTTCTTTAATACAACTAAATTTAGGTGCAAAGGTAGAAGAAACGTCCTTACCAAATCCTAACATACTAGTCAAGTGTCCTAGCTAGGCAAAGTATATTTTCTCAAATTCTAAGCTCAGTCAAGGAAGGTGGAACTACCAGAAAACAAAATAGAATTCCTGGGTTAATTCAATTTTGAAACACATGTAACAAAGAAACGAATAAATAATCCCATAACTAGAACTAAGTGATTATACCTTACTTGCTGAAACCAGCAAGGATTCTTGATCCTACAATCTTAACTCGGTTCTGTGTGGTACCTTACTACCTAAATTATTTTCTTTTACATACAAACAACATACAAATGAGATTTTTAGATGAAATTAATTATTATAGTTCATTCCTAAATTAAGGTTACGTGGAGTTCTGCAAAGTTAGAGATAATAACAAAGCAAGCTCTACTGATCACACCTGTTCATAGCTTTACCACATAAGTCTACAACTCTAGCCCCTACTAGATCAATTAAAGAGATATTACTTAATTTATAATTACTTTACATTTCTAGATATCTATTGTAAAAATACTAAAGGTAGATAGGTACGTTAATCATAGTCCATTTCCATGGTGAGCTACACAAATTTTATACTTACAGAAATACTACAATTTTATGTATAGTCCAAGCTTCTTGCCCCGTCCGCAGTGACCCGTACATAACTAACTTTTACCACATCAATCATAACATTGATAACACTTACAACCTGGAACGAAGAAACTTGCTAAATCAATTAAGTAAATATAATAAATTATTTTATTGTCAATTTTATTTTATTTTTGTATTAAAATAAATAAAATATAAGCACATATTTTCGAATGTCACAACCTTTTCCCCTTAAAGGAATTTGGTCCCCAAATTCTTACCACGTTCATCGAAGAGTTGCGAATACTTCTGTCGCATGTCGTCTTCTTTCTCCCAAGTAGCCTCTTCAATATTATGGTTTTTCCAGAGAACCTTTACGAGAGAAATTTTTCGATTGTGCAATTCTTTCATCTTGGTATCCATGACCCGAACTGGTTTCTCTTCATATGTCAAGTTTTCTTCTAGTTGTATGTTCTCATGACTAATGACATGGGATGCATCAGGGTAGTACTTCCTTAACTGGGAAACATGAAAGACATTATGAATTCCTGTGAGATTCGCTGGCAAACGGTGTTGGTATGCCACAGATCCAACACGGTCGATAATCTCAAAAGGCCCGACATATCTAGGGTTAAGTTTCCCTCCTTTTCCAATTCTCTTGAACCCTTTTCTAGGCGAGACTTTAAGAAACACCTGGTCTCCAATAGAAAATTCCAAATCCTTTCTCCGCCGATCCACGTAACTCTTCCAAATCATGTGTTGCCTTAATTCTTTGTTTGATCACTTGTACCTTATCAATGGCTTCTTGGATTATTTCGGGTTTCAATGTCCGATTATTCCCGTTGGATGTTTTCTTCCACTCATCAAGATCCCAATTAAGTGGCGATCTGCACTTTCTTCCGTACAATGCCTCATACGGAGCCATTTGTATAGTGTCCTGATAGCTATTATTATATGAAAATTCGATCAGTGGTATATGTTTATCCCAACTGCCACCAAAATCCAGAGTGCAAGACCGTAAAATATCTTCCAGTGTAAAATCCCGGAATTTATTTTTGGGCCGCCTATGTATACTTGGAGTTAAAAATCTATTTAGACTTGGAATGAGGCAGGGGATTTTATTAGTCACTATTTTATGGACTGTTAAATTGAGATGGGCTATGATAATTATATTGAATTTGATTTGGGCTGGAGTAAAAAGTCCAAAATAGTGCAGCCCACGGAGTCGTTAGATCATCCGGGCCTTTTCAGTTTATGAAGACAGTTAGGGTAGATTGTAGAGCACCTGCTATTGCCCCATGCACAGGTCGATCACTGAAATTCTTAAAATTGTGTTCAAGAGATGAAGGCATATTTGAGACCTATATACATAGTGGAGCTTGGGTGGATTATATCATCATGCAAGTACACGGTTCAAGGTGAGTAGTTAATCTTCAATTACATGGTCATTAGGAGTAATTAATTAAGGGGCAATAATTGACATTTTTGCTACGGTTCAGAATGTTATTGGCGCAATACGTTTGAGGACGGAGCTAATGCCTTCTGTTTGGATTTGTTGATAGTAGTGGTGGATTATTGGAGGCTACCTGGTGCATGGTAGTGAAGCTTGGGTTTAGTTAGTTTAAGCTCGAAGTTGTGTTCCATGAGGTAACGGGCTTTCCTTGACACTTTTGCTTCTATTTTATTGTTATCGTATATATATGTATGTTTTAAGATTTGACAAACTACTTATGGTTATTATATCAATGAATGAGACTTGGTATAATAATCTATTCGAAAAGGATCAAGTATGTGTACCCATAAATGTTTTATCGTGATTGTGATTTGTGAAAAGTGTTTCGTTCAAAAGCATGGATTGAAAATATGTTTTATGCTCATCGATATGCCTATGAATTGTTTGGGCCCTTTCGAGGGAATGTCGTGCTTTTGGAGATCTCCTATTGTTATGTTATCCCTTTGGTAGGGCATTGTTATTGTTATGTAAAAGCCGACCTGTGTGCCACCACGGTTCGTGTGGCCGTAGTGTAGTGTCTGATTGAGCTAAAAGTGAATTGACATTGTTTTGATAAAGTGTTCCATGCAAATTATTTTGGATATATAAACGTATATATATGTGTGTGTGTGTGTGTGTGTGTGTGTGAAATATTCTGCTTGATCCGGTAAAAGTGTCATTGAGGCTCACCCTTACACCCCCCTTTCAGATATTTAGTAAGTGAAGTGACACTGGATGGTACAGTAGAGTGGAACCCGGTAGACGGATGGTGGATCTTATGGAGACTTTCAGTAGTTGTAGCGTACTCTGAGTTTGTATTGAATATGATGATTTGTACCGTTGAGGTGGTTGTTATGTACAGAGGACTTGTAATTATTATTGTAATTACTGTTTATGGGATTTTAGACGCTCTGTTGTACCACTCTGAGATTATTTTATGTATTTGAGGATTTAAAGTAAGGCTTCGTCTTGGCGTGAGCCCATCTCACGATAGACGGCCGGTCGCGCCAAAGTGATTTGGTTTTGGGGCGTGACATCCAGAAAGCAAATGACCCTCTCTGATTGTCCATCAGTTTGTGGATGAGAAGCTGTACTGAAATGTAGGTTGGTTCCTAAACTTTCTTGCAGTTGTTTCCACAATCGGGATGTAAACTTTGGATCTCGATCAGAAACAATGCTAGCTGGAATCCCATGTAACCGTATAATTTCCTTCTTATACAATTCTGCCAAGGATTCCACATTGTATTTAGTCCCAACTGGCAAGAAGTGTGCAGATTTGGTAAGCCGATCCACTATCACCCATATGCTATCATGACCTCGAACCTTAGGTAACCCTGTTACAAAGTCCATGGTGATCTGATCCCATTTTCAATATGGTATTGGTAAAGGTTGTAACTTTCCTGATGGTCGTTGGTGTTCAGCCTTCACCAATTGACATGCCATGCATTTTTGTACAAAATCTGCGACCTCTCTTTTCATCCCATTCCACAAAAAATGTTTCTTTAGATCTAGGTACATTTTCGTTCCTCCAGGTTGAATGGTGTATTGAGTCTTGTGAGCTTTATTTAGTAATTTCTCTTTCATCTCATCTGGAACACATATCCTATTCTTATACCACAATACACCCTCCCCATCGATCCTAAATTCAGAATTTTCTTTGCCCTGAACAGCTATTTTTAGCTTTTCAATATTCTGATTTCCATTATGAGCTTCTTTTATCTGGGAGTATAGTTCAGACCAAATGACTAACCCCGCAAACATAGCATGCGACTCAATTCTAATTAAGTCCTTAGTAGAGTTCTCATAACCTTCCACCTCTACTTTAAGATGTGCTAGCTGAACATTTTCTCGTTTTCAGCTCAATGCGTCAGCCACTACATTGGCTTTTCCAGGATGGTACAATATCGAGCAATCGTAGTCTTCTAGAAATTCCATCCATCTCCGTTGCCTCATGTTTAGCTCCTTTTGAGTAAATAAGTATTTGAGACTTTTGTGATCCGTTTAAATCTCAAATGTCACTTCATACAAATTATGTCTCCACTTTGCCAAAGCAAAAACAATCGCCCCTAACTCCAAATCATGAGTAGGATAATTTTGCTCATGGGTCTTTAACTTTCTTGATGCGTACGCAATGACTTTACCCTTTTGCATCAGTACGCACCCCAATCCTTCTTTTGAGGCATCCGTAAATACAACAAATCCTTCAGACCCTTCTGGAAGTGCTAAAATCGGTGTTGTCGTTAATCTCTTCTTCAATTCTAGAAAACTACTCTCGCACTTATCACTCCATGAAAATGGAACATCTTTCTGAGTTAGCGTACTTAAGGGTCCAGCAATTTTGGAGAAGTCTTTAACAAAACGACGATAATATCCAGCTAATCCCAGAAAACTTCTCACCTCAGAGGCACTTTCGGGACGCTTCCAATTCAGTATAGATTCTATTTTAGAAGGATCAACCTCTATTCCATTTCCGGAAACCACATGGCCCAAAAATGTTACCTCTTCTAACCAGAACTCACATTTACTGAATTTGGCGTACAACTTGTGATCCTTAAGGGTTTGTAGCACAACTCGTAGATGAGAAACGTGAACTTCTCTTGACTTGGAGAATACCAATATATCATCAATAAAAATAACAACAAATTGATCCAAGTATGGCCTAAACGTCCGATGCATCATATCCATAAATGCGGCAGGGGCATTCGTCAGACCGAATGGCATCACCACAAATTCAAAATGTCCATACCTTGAGTTGAACGCAGTCTTGGGAATATCTTCTTTACGAACCTTTAACTGATAATATCCTTGTCTCAAGTCCAACTTTGAATATACACATGAAGCTTGGAGTAGATCAAATAACTCATCGATATGAGGCAGGGGGTACTTATTTTTCACTGTCAAGTTATTTAACCCACGGTAATCAATGCACATTCTTAAGGAACCATCTTTCTTCCTTACAAACAACACAGGGGCTCCCCATGGCGAAATACTAGGTCTGATAAATCCTTTTTCCAAAAGCTCTTGTAACTGTACTTTCAATTCTCTCAGCTCCGCTGGAGCCATTCTATATGGTGTCCTAGATATAGGTCCAGCTCCGGGTACAGTTTGAATAACAAATTCAATTTCCCTATCCGGAGGTAAAGAATCTAGTTCTTCAGGAAATACCTTCGGAAAATCCTTGACCACTTATGTGTTTTCTATCTCCGTCTTATCGGTAGGATGATTTATGAGATATGCTAAATATCCTTGACATCCATGTGTAAGAAGTTTTCTTACCTTTGATGCGGAAATTATAATCGAGCCTGAAAAGTTTTCTTCCTTAAATCCTTGTTTCTCAGAGCCCGAAGTACCCAACTTCACTTGTTTTGTATGGCAATCCATATGAGCATAATGTGCATACAACCAATCCATTCCTAGGATCACATCATACTTTCGAATGGGAAGTTCTATCATGTTAGCTAGGTATATAGTGTCATCTATCTTAATACCACAATCAATATGTATGATATCAGTAATAATACTCATACCCATAGGGGTTCCAACTTCAAAGTTATAAGGTAAGGTCACAACTTGTAAGTTCAAATTCTTTGCAAATTCATTGGAAATAAACGAGTGGGTCACACCAGGATCAAATAAAGCAATACCATTTAAATGGTTGATCATAATCTTACCTTCTACTAGATCTGAAGGCTCAAGTTCTCCTTCGTTGGCATCCAGTGCATATGCTCGGGCTCGAACATTAGTTTTTCTCTGTGGTCTTGGCTGCACCGGGCACTTCCCAGACATCCCCTGGGAACTAGGAGATTTCCTCTCTCTTTGTGGGCAGTCAAGGATGTGATGCTAACTGCTTCCACATGCGATACACTTTCCAGATTTCCTCCAACAAACTTCTTCAGTGTGACCAGCGCGTCCGCAAAATTTACATTCACCTCCATTATTGTGACGAGGCTGGGAGTAATTATTCCCACTACGAGGATGTGTGCTAGTCGTTGTATTACCAGATGGCCTCACCTGAGCAGGACGCTTGTTACTGAAAGTTTGACTATTTTCGAAACGGCTTCGCTTAGCCTTGTCTCCAATCTTCCTCAACTCTTTGATTTCAGCCTCAACTTGCAGTGCCTTTTCCACTGCCATCACATACCTTCCAAAGTCTATGGAAGCAAGGGCCCAACGGAGTTCAAGTCTTAGACCTTCAACAAATTTTCTTACCTTCCTCTTCTCGTCATCCAAGTAATGGGGTGCATATTGGATCAGACGAGTGAATTCGGCTTCATAGTCACTCACACATTTGGTTCCTTGTATCAAATCATTAAACTCCCGTTCACGTGCATTTCTCACAACCTCTGGAACAAACTTATCATTAAACTCTTTCACAAAGTTTGCCCAGGTGTACGGGGTACCTTCCTGTCCCCACCTTCTACTCACCAGTATCCACCAATTACGTCCAGCTTCTTCTAGACGATAAGAAGCGTACCTAACCTTCTGAGCATCAGTATAGTTCAACACCTCAAAAATCTTCTCCATACATGCTAAAAACTCTTCAGCCTTCTTATCATTTGTTTCTCCAGTGAAGATTGGAGGGTTGAACCTTAGAAACCTCTCGAGGATTTGATAATCTCCTCGGGGAACAGCTAGAGGGGCCACACTACTAGATGGTTGCTGACTTTTTCACTGTTGAGCAAGGTAAGTCCAAAAGGCCAACATATCTTGCACATTTCCCTCATGATCAGACACCTGAGGAATCTTTTCCCCAGATTCGTCTATTGGTGGTGGTTGTTGTGTTTCAGGTTCTCCGCTTTGTTCACCACCCATTGGATCAATATTTCCCGCCATATCGATTCACTATAACCTTTCTAACAACTTATCTGAAATAAAGACAAGTAGAATACTTAATAATCAAATTTAGTACTATTAAACGAAGAAACTTCAAATGCATTAAACAAACGTAACCACACTAACAGATGTTTTGAAAATCGAATATTTATAGATAACACTACAAACCTTTCAAAGTTACAAAATACACATAGACTTACCACCGAGGACAACTTACACAACATACCAGTAGTATAGTTACATAAGTACATACTAGATATAATACATGTGCCCTTATGGCCAAAATGAGCACACTACAAGCAACTATAGAATGAGATCTATGTACATGACAAGTCTAAATATTAACATAAGACCAAGTACTATCGTTCTTCTCTAAATAGATGGCGCACTTCTCTCCCCGGGACCATCAACATAGTGAAGAGACTTGTCAGAATCATCTATCACAATAACTTCTATTACGGGTTGTGGCTCGTGGGATTCTAACATCTCATCTGAACCCGAAGTTACGTCCTCACCAGTAGGTATATCCTCAGAGGGATCCTCCTCAGAGCTCGCCACTCGAGCAACCGGTGGGGTTGCTGGGACAGCCTCAACACTGCCAACTCTATTAGGATTACTAGGACCTACACCTCCCAATGTGGTAGCTAAGTGGTCTGGGGCTCTACCAGTAACCTCTGGTCCAGCAGTCTCGGCACTCTCTATGAGCCACCGAGTAGTAGACAAGCACTCGTACAGTTCACTCTGGAGTTGTCGACCACCCCTAGCATAGTATTCCAGAAGATATTGAACACGATCCCTATAATGGTCTCTATCGGCAGCAATAATCTTTATCTGGTCTTCCAATTCTTTTACTCTAGCTTGGTACTGGTCTCTCTCGGTGCAAATAGCTCTGCACCACTCGATCACACGTTCTAACTCAACCCCAGGGACATCTCTATTAATTGAAGAACTCATCCTGGAACCAGACAAAGTAAAGTAATCATATTAGAACATCATTAATTATAATCAATATAAAATAGCCAACGTTTCACGCTCTAAGCTAGTACTAGATATCTAAAAAGGAATCTGGTGAAAGATACAAGTACATCACTCTAAATACACTTAGACCTCAACAAGAGACTCAAACTAGGGTTTGGGTTATATTCCTTTCAATCCCATTTCCAAGCCGGGCTCTGATACCACCTTGTAACGCCTGGACTAGGAAGCACTCGGCTCTATTAAGTCGATGCTACATTAAAAGTAAACTTGAATAGAATATAGCCTGGAATGGATAGAAAGGCAAATCACACTCTAATTTACAATCAAACTTATGTTTAGGTTACAGGCCCAAAGTCCTGGAAACTAGAAACACACAGGCAAGACTTAAACTCCTTAAAGGATGCTTTCGTCAAAACAACATCCGAACCTAGGTCGACCACTGCCAGTGATTCACAGACTCACTGAGCTTATTTATGTACAGGTCCAAAGGTTCACAGTACGGTAGCGATTACTAGTAACACCCGACTTCCTACGTACCCGACTCACTAAACCTGGGGAACAAAGAGAGAACAAGAAAGAGGTTAAGTCCCAAAGACTTAGTGAATATAAACAAATGGCAAAGAAGTGGGAGAATGGAACAATTGTGGAGTAACAAAGCAACCATGCCATGAGTAATACAAGGAAAGGAACAATAGCTTTGAATGAAACGATTTCGAGTATCAATGTCAAAACCTGCCATATGACTCCCTGAACCTAACTACAACCTTATGACTTCCCTCGAGGAGCGACCCTGAAAATATAGAAAACAAGCATGCCAAGGTTCATGCTAGACCAGATCACGGAACACACCAACCATCGGTTGCATTCAGCATCTGGGAAAAAGGATCTGCAGAAGATGACCTTAACCGGCGGTCCATTCCACCCGGTAGCCATTCGTCATAGTCCGGGCCAAATCCATTGTAACTGTAATCATATATTTCATTTTCAGTGGAAGGTCACAAGTACCAGAGGCAATTCAATAGAATCAATCGAACGGTTAATGGGTTTCATGTCAAAGGACAAAATGAAGAGGATTCAAGGGTGCAATGACGCAAAGTAGCAAAGGCTCAAGGGACAACAAAGTTGTTACAAGTTGGCTCAGGTCTAAAGTCATAAACAAAAAATAGGTAAGGATTTTACTCGTGTCGCACAAACGATAATGACAAATGAAAGTAATCAAATTCCCCAGGGCCAGATGCCGAAATTATACATAGAAAGAATGAAAGAAACCTCACCTTGTGCGTAGGAACTTGTGCATAAAACTTCTTAAGTAGCCTCGGTAATCCCGATATCAACACCTATAATATCATAGAAAGACTGTAAATATTTATTATACCTCACTTGCTCATCACTCTCGACCAAAACAGATAGTTTGACGTTGTTTCGGAACAAATGGGTGGAAATATAATCAAGATAGCCTTAGGCAGATTATAATTAATTCAAACGCAAGGACTTACTAATGAAGTTATATTTCTTACAAATTTCCATTAGTCCTATACATCAAATTCAGGCACACATACAACTCTAAAAAACCCCGTCTGCACAATCTAGCTAGCATCATTCTACTTTTGAATTGCATTACTACTTATGTCATTCATTAAACAAGACCAGCATCTCTTACCTTTAAGAGAACTTGCTGATAAAAAATAAGATTAAGGTGTAACTACTTTATATATTTATCTTATTTACAAAGGACACTTTCTGCCAATTACTCTAGATACTAAAGATAGCAATTTATCATATTTTGTTTATAAGTACCCTAATTACGATAACAACCAGTTTATTGTAATAAAAGAAAGGGTAGTCCACTGTAGTACTTTAATCCTTAATATATACTTAGAATAGTTTAGCTTGTCTGCTAATTAGCAAGATCAGTCAGGTTATTTTTTTTCTTTCCTACTCCCAGTTAATATATTTGATGTTCTTTAATACAACTAAATTTAGGTGCAAAGGTAGAAGAAACGTCCTTACCAAATCCTAACATACTAGTCAAGTGTCCTAGCTAGGCAAAGTATATTTTCTCAAATTCTAAGCTCAATCAAGGAAGGTGGAACTACCAGAAAACAAAATAGAATTCCTGGGTAAATTCAATTTTGAAACACATGTAACAAAGAAAAGAATAGATAATCCCATAACTAGAACTAAGTGATTATACCTTTCTTGCTCAAACCAGCAAGGATTCTTTGATCCTACAATCATAACTCGGTTCTGTGTGGTACCTTACTACCTAAATTATTTTCTTTTACATACAAACAACATACAGATGAGATTTTTAGATGAAATTAATTATTATAGTTCCTTCCTAAATTAAGGCTACGTGGAGTTCTGCAAAGTTAGAGATAATAACAAAGCAAGCTCTACTGATCACACTTGTTCATATCTTTACCACATAAGTCTACAACTCTAGCCCCTACTAGATCAATTAAAGAGATATTACTTAATTTATAATTACTTTACATTTCTAGATATCTATTGTAAAAATACTAAAGGTAGATAGGTACGTGAGTCATAGTCCATTTCCATGGTGAGCTACACAAATTTTATACTTACAGAAATACTACAATTTTATGTATAGTCCAAGCTTCTTGCCCCGTCCGCAGTGACCCGCACATAACTAACTTTTACCACATCAATCATAACATTGATAACACTTACAACCCGGAACGAAGAAACTTGCTAAATCAATTAAATAAATATAATAAATTATTCTATTGTCAATTTTACATTATTTTTGTATTAAAATAAATAAAATATAAGCACATATTTTCGAGTGTCACAGTTAAGGTCATCTCCTACAGATCCTCAATCCCCAGACTCCGAATACAATCGATGGTTGGTGTGTTCCGTGATCTGGTATAGCATGAACCTCGGCATGCTTGATCTTGTTTGTTTGCGAGGTCGCGCCTCGATGGAGTAAGGTAGTCTATATGTTTGGGAGTTTTATGGTTGGTATCTGGTTCGTACTCGTATCATCATCTGGTTCCACATTGAAATCTCTGTTTCATATTGCCTGCCATTCAATTCTTGTTATTTCTTTGATTTCGTGTTACCTTTAAACCTTACTAAGTCATCAAAGACTTACTCCTTTCATTCTTCTTCTGTCCATATTTCCTCAGGTGCATCACTTTAGGAGAGTTTGTTGATTTGGACAAGTTAGGATAATTCTTGGGCATCTGACTTGATGGAGATTAGTTTATTGATGTATTTTGCCAAGATGGGCCCACATTGAGGTGTAAAGAATGCTAAAAAAATAATTTCAGGTAGTACATGGCTTTTCATTTCTTGGATTTTAGTCCGTTCCTGCAACTTATGACAGATAAAAGATGGTCTGGTAGGAAGGGTGCAGGCGGGTGCGCTGAGCCATGGAGCAGGGTGCTTTATGGTGGGGCGTCACATGAGCAATAATTTGATTTAGAAAACACTACAAGAAAAAGGGCTTTCAGCAACACTTATTTTCGTTAGTAAAAGCATTTTTTTCGTTGCAGAAAGTTTTTTCCAACGGATATTTGCGTTGCCTAAATCGTCCAAGTTGCCCTTGTTGGTAATCTTGGAATGGAATCTGAATTCGTTGGTAACTCTTGCAACGTGATTTTTCGTTGGTGAGGCCTTACTATTTCGTTGTTGAAGCGTCACTATTATGTTGGTAATCGTATGAGGAAAAACGAAAAATCATGCAACGTATTCGATCCCATCACGTAATGCTTGTACATCTAGCTTTCTTACCACTCGACCACCTTATAACTATTATATAGATAGCTATTTTTTGGATTATCACTATTTGATTTGTGATCGATTGGTTAAGCTTTTTGTGAATACATTAAACATATATTTTTCTCTTTTTTATTATTTAGTTAAACAAATATTCATAGTTTCTAAATCTTCCCTACTGAAATTGCATCAAATTTATAATTGTTCATTAAATAAATCCAGCAACAAAATTTCCAACGAAAATTTTGTTGGTGAGAAAAATTTCCAACGGATTTTCCGTTGGTGTTTATAGTGGTTAAACCCAAATTTAGTACCAACGAAATAGTGACAGAACACTAAATTTGTTGGAAACCCAAAAAACTTTCTGCAACGGAATACCAACAGAATTACAATAAAAAATCGAATTTGATGGTGGTTTGTTGGTAATTCGTCGTTCATCATGTACAATTTTTTCTCAAGGAAATTTTTTTTGGTGTTTCATTGGTAATCTGTTGCTGAACAGCGACGAATTCAATTTCCGTCGGAAAGACCCTTTGCTGAAGGTTCAATTTTTTGTAGTTAAAATTATAATAAAACACTACAATTATTATATTATTTTAATATAATTTTTTATTTTTTTTTCAGATGTAACTTAGGAGTAGTTTACGATCGAAAAACAGTCAACAAAACTTAAATAGAGAGCTTCGGACGGGACGAATGAAGTACAATATAAGACACGCGATTTATTATGTTACTAGAGAGGCCCAAACTCCAAACCTCACACTATCTTAACTCTTAAGTACTTAAGCTGCCTTTGGCAAACCGGGCAAATATGCCTTCACTCTTAGTACTCTCAAGTACCTTAAAACTCGGGCGAACTAATCCGATTCCGACCTATTCCATTTTCACCCTCATCACACCCGAAAGTTAACCGAGTCACCTCATCCTATAGAGTTTTAGCCGGATCAACTCATATATGTACGGAGTTGTCTAGTGCATATTTAACTACATACTATATTATTAATATAGTTATCCAATATTTCGATTTAAAAATCACAAAGTTTCAAGAGAGATCGTCCATAAATAACCTATTTAAAGATTGAGTGATATTGTTAAGAAAAACATTCAAATTACATCGCCTATATTGTTAACAAATAATTTGTTTTATAAACACCAATGTTATTGGGTAGAGAACAAGGAGAGACCAACCAAACACTTTTATTCATAAAAAAGGCCAAACACTTTTACACACAGTCCGACTGTATTTATAACTCTGCCAATACTGGATCAGACATTTAACTCTACTAATACAATTGGATCAGACATGACTCTGTCACAATGGATCAGACATTTAACTCTACTAATACAATTGATTCAGACATATTACATTTCACTAATATAATGAATCAGACATTTAACTCTATTAATACAATGGATCAGACATACGACTCTACCAACGCAATGATCAGATTATTTGACCTTTATTTGAAAACACCAAAACACTGTAGGTTTTTTTTCTAAATTTTGGTGCAAAATTGGTCAATCTCACCAATTTTCTCAATGTTATTAAGTTCTTAGTAAATGGTTGGGGAAGTTGGTCCAGCATGACATCAATCTGGTCCAGCAAGACATCAAAGTGGACCTTGAAGGTGAGAAATGAAGAAATGAATTGATTGGAATAAGTACTTGTTTTGGTCAAGGTTGAGTGTAGTAGGTCTGGAAATGTCTATGGTTGAGGACTGAATTTGTAAGTGTATTTTCGAGCGAGAAACTCTCCTGAGTTTTCGAAAAGTCCTGAGAGTCCTACACAAAAAGTTTCAGCCGCACAATTAGTATACAACAATAGACAAAAATCAACAATTTACACACAAAGCCACACAATTAGTATACAATATTGCAGGACTCTCACAAAAACTTGGACTTTCACAAGTTTTTGTATTTTCGTGCCTTATGCTTTTGCAAACGTTGTGAGATTATATAATTTTTTTGCCGATTCAAAAAAAAAAGTTCTTAGTAATAATTATAATGTTATTTGTCGACCCTTATCTTTCTAGCTGGCCATCTCCTATATGAATTACTCTTTAAAAATATATTTTTCAACAAAACTAGATCTATAAATAGCAAGTCAACTTAACTTCAATGAGAACGATTCGGGTTGACCGGTCGGGTTTGAAAGAGGAAGTAGACGTCTAATTGAATTCGAACTCATCCCCTTCTAGACCTAATTTAGGTATTGGTGTGGTGATTTGTAATCCTTGCATTTGCTTAGGTTTTAAGTTTGACTAAATTATCGTCTAATGATGTTTTCTAATTTGCCTCACTCAATATTTATGAACAGGGACAGAGTCAAGAGGGGGCATATATGAGCGTTTCTCACTTAAATTATGGGAGAAAGAATTATATGTAATGATTCCGATCTTTTTTGGATTTTACACCCAGCTTCAGAAATACGTCCAATTATATATTTTTTTATCCTTGACTCCGCCCCTTTATGAAATTCCTTTTTATTTTTGAAGTCCCACATGTTTATTTTATGAGATGTTAAAAGCTAGCATTAGCATATACACCAACCAAACCCGTCTCAATCTAACACTGGTCCAGTTAAAGGTATATACTGAAAAGCCTGATCAAACCTGAATATCATGGTCCAAAAAAAGATTTTAATTTTAATATACTAATCTGATTTACAAGCGCTCATTTGACCATCAAATACTAATATACAATGGACCTAGCTTACTTCTTATCAGATGAGGACAATCAACCATTGCATCCTTTTTAACTTTTACATTCACCATCACAAATAATTTCAATCAGTCATAGTTCATTTCTTTGTGCCGCGTAAAATTTCATACACAATAAAAAATGGAATATAACACCAAATAACAAATTACTAAAAATGTTAGACTGTTTTCTTTTCTATTTTAGTGTTCCAATTAATTGTATAATTAACACACACGTACCCTTAACGTAATAAGTTCTTATAGACGGATGTAGTCTGACTGTTTGAGAGTGGATTATAAAACTGAATTTTAACAGAGTTTCGAAAAAACAGAGTTTGTGAATAGTAACTGAATTTAAGCAGAGTTTCAAAATATAGTGTTTGGTAGTGGATTGTGATTATTATAGGGTTGAATATGTTATTTAAAATAGGTTATGTAAGACTCTGTAAGAATGAAATGATGTGTATTGGGGTTGAATAAAGTAGGATTTGATGATTGATTGTTAAGGTAGTTAAAATGATTTGTATTATTTGTGTTTGTGGAAGAATTGATTCTATTTGAATTATATATAGTTTTCTAATGGAAAAAATAAATAATAATTAAATAAATCTTAAAATTCAATATTTCTAACAACTTCATAAAAATGTAAAACCATGGTTGTATATTGTTGAGCTATACTAATTTGGTTATATCATCTATCTCCGTCCCACAAAGTTTTATACATTTGTCATTTTTAGCCTTCCACTGAACTTCATAAATAACTAAAAGATGAAGCTACCTTATGCATAACAACTAATAAACAAATTTAATTTTACACTAAAATTATACATTTAAGTCAAATTCATGTTTATTATTTATTTTTATTTTTCATCTAAAATTACGTAATCGTCAACATATGTATAGAGTTTACAGAGATGGAGAGTAACAATTAAGGTTCACGTATTTACGTATGTTATCATGACTAATTAATGGTGTTACACTATCAAAATTCACTGCATTGGCTATAATAACTATACATACTTTGTAGTAATAGATACGACTATATGACTTATTATTATATTAGTAAAGAATATTCTTATACATCATTTTCAATTAGCAATTCAAGTTAAGGTAGATTATTTTAAAAATAAATTTTGTTGTTTTACAGGGAGAAACGTAAGTGATTAGGCTACGGCTAGATGAGGATGAGTAGAGTTATAAAACTCAATTAAAATGGAGAACTAAAGATCAAACAATGTAAAGTATATTTTAAAAGACTCGTCTCTTCTAAAATTGGCTTCCAAACAGCTATCACTGAATCAGAACCAAACCCGATGGATCTAGCCCTCGTACAATACCTATATCCATCCATATATGTAATGACATCATTTGAATTAATTGTGTACTTGTTATATGGTCCCCTATTACTATGTTGTTGTAGTATAATGGAGTACTTGATTAACTCCAACATATATATAGTACTAGTACTAATCAAACAAGTGTCAGAAAATGAGAATCCTCTAGATCTCATCCAATTACTTACTGCCGGTTCAAAGTGACTTTGTTTAACCAGTTATTCATCCACATTTTACACATTGAAGGAGTAAAAGATTGTTACTTTTGATTTTTTACTTCACATATGTATTGAAAATGATTTACTTTCTACATACGATGCCGTATGGATTCGAAGTCCAAACCTTTGTCCTTCATGTGTTGAATTTGATTTGGGGCGGAGAAGGTAGTAATTAATTAGTCGGTGAATAAGAAAATGTTTTGTCGTAAAGTTTGGTGGATAAAAACTAAAGTATGTTTACGTTATTGATAGAATAAGAAAATGTCTTGTCCAAAAGAATAAGCCTAAACCAAATTAACCCATCTAAAAGTCTGAATCAACTCAAGTCTCCCATGCACCCACGGGATATTTACAAGTTGGTCGTAATGGTTATCTAAAGATTTCGACTCTCTTTAGTAAATTAAATTAACCAATACTCCACAATAACCGTTGTTTTAACTAGGTAATTTATTACGTAGCTGATAATCTAATTAATGGTTATGTAGTTTTAGTAAATTAATTAGTTGGTGATATAGTTGGTTTATTAAATATAGTATATAAATATACATTATTTGTTTATGTAATGGAATTGAAAGAAAAATGCTACTATAAAATTTAAAAAATTAGATGAGAAGTTAGTGATAAATGTGGGTAAAATCTAAAAAGTATATTTTATGTTGTACCATGTACAAAAAGGGTACTAAAAGTTGACACCGTCCAATTTATATGTTTTATGTTGCATAATGTACAAAAAGTGTACTAAACATTGACACCGTCCAATTTGTTTACTTTATGTTGTACCATATACAGAAAAGTTACTAAATATTGACATTAATCCAATTTGTGACCATTAAATTAACCATACGTTCAATTTGTATACTTCGGTCAATTTTTCACCTGATTTATACGTGTCATAAAAACTAATTAAGGACAACCCCACTTGCATGACACGTGTCATCACCATAATTAATTTGGTAAATGATTTTTTTTAAAAATTATAAAATTAAAAAGAAAAGAAAAAATATAAAATTTCGCCAGGCTCGTGTCTTAATCTTGTATAAATGTTGGAAAAATAAGAAAAAACTAAGAATGGGAAAAAATTAAATACAATCATATCCCTAATTTCACAATTAGCTCTACAATTAAAACAACAAAATTTCCATAAAAATCAGAAAAGCGGCTGGAATGATCTGAAATTAAATAAAGAATTATAATTCCTCACAATATCAATTTTACAAATTCTTTATGATTCAGATTTAGGGTTCACCCGGGTTCTTACAAATTTATGAATGTGGACATAATAAATTACTATTTCTCATTTTAGTTCTCCAATTTACACGTGTTTGTAGAAAATTTTCATTTATATATAATATTTTTTAAAAATATTTTTATATTTTTAAAAAATATTTAACAAAATAATTCTGGTGATGACACGTGTCCAACGTCTTGATTCTGCGACGTTTTTAGATCACACTAGGGCTGAGCACCGGGCCAGACCCGACCCGAAAATGAACCGGTAGATAAAGGTCACAGTTTATCGACCCGAGACCCGAACCGTATTGGAACGGGTCCAGCCCGGACCGACCCGGTAAAATCCGGGCCGGTCCGGGCTAGACCCATTTCAACCATGTTGAGTGTTGATAAAAAAAAAACAAATGGACTAATTTAATAATTAGTTATTGCACATTACACAACAAAACTCAAAAACAAATAATTAATCTGTATGAAGTTAAACAACACCATTAAATTGATTCCACCCAAGCAACACTATCTAGTACCTAATCACTAGTACATGCACATTATTTTTCATTTCAAATTTCAGGAACTACTACACTAGCAGTCTAGCACACTCACTTAGGTAAATTGGAATTTAAAAAATATTATATTCTTTTCATTTTGTCTAAGTTTAAGTTAGTAAGTAGTAATAACACATGCAAATAGACTTAGTTTCGGTGTGGGAAAGATTAGATGTACCAAGCCTTGTTCGGGTCGTTACGGGTTGGACCGAATTTTTTCGCATTTTGACCCGACTCGACCCGAAACCCGAATTTTGGTAAAACATAGACCCGAGACCCGGACCGAAAAAACGGGCCGGTCCGAGTCAGGTCCGGGTCAGGGTAAAATTCGGGTCCGGTCCATTGATGCTCAGCCCTATATCACACATACAAATCGGGTGCAAAAATTGATCGAAGTATACAAATTAAACGTATGGTTAATTTAATGGTTACAAATTGGACGGTGGCAATATGTATAGTACAATGTAAAGTATACAAATTGTACAGTGTTAATGTTTAGTACCCTTTATGTACATGGTACAAAATAAATACTTTTTGAATTTTACCCAATAAATGTGCGTGCATATGATATAATCAAATTAAACTTAATGAGCATATTGTACGATAAATCAATGGTGGTAAATGAGTCTACTATGTCATGATAATAAGTCTATGCTCAAAGAGTACTATTGGAATCATGAATAAATGAATGAACTAGAGTTGGTCAAAACAATGTAGTTTTGCCTTTTAATCTATACAGTGTTACAGCCTTCGCCCCACCTATTGCTCTACATGTCCTAGACTTTTGTTTATTTCAATAATTAAATAAATACTATATTTAAGTAGTTAAAATCAGTAATAACTCTTTTTCTAGTTCGTCCTTTTTATTCTTTCGTTATACTGTATCTCACCGGACTTGATCATTATTTATATTTGAAGTATATGAAGGGATTTGTAGAAGTGAGGACCTGATCGACTGACTAAGGCCCTGTTCTCTTCAACTGCAATTTTCTAAACTGAACTGAATTGAACTGAACTGAACTGAATTGTAGTATAAAATATAATTAAGTAGAACTGAACTGAATGAGTTTTCAGTTGAAGAGAACAGAGCCTAATGCTCTTTAAATGACATAAGAATGCTTTATAACTGTACATTTTTATCATTATTTATGTGTATGCATAACAAAAATACTCTCAGTAAAGACCTTCAATCTTTATGGTTATAATTGTCGATGTATGTTTTTACTTTTAGAAATTTGGTAGTACATATATAAAATTCGACTTGTTTGAATACTTATAAGTTGTTTGGCGTACGACTTTAATAAATGAAACGTAATTCAACTTTAATTCAGTTGTGAAAAATCATATTTGCGATAAATTTAAAATTTTAAAAGGTTTATAGATTTATTATATAATAATGTGTTTAATAGTGAAGTGATGTGTGAGAAAAAAAATAGGTAGAAAAATAAAATGTAATCGACTTGTAAATAGTAGATGGTCAGATTAAAAGCAGAGATGTTGTTCCGATCTGATTAAAATCGATTTCCCACCTCAACTAAAATTGAACTTCAATTGTGTATTAAACACTCACATACTCTCGACTCTTGAGATGGCCGGATGGGGTAGTATTTTGGTGTAAGGCTTCATTTGGTTTGAGAGAAAATAAGGGAAAATAAAAAAAATAAGGGAAAATAAAATTTTCCTGAAAAATGTGAGGGAAAAACAACTTTCCTTATTTAATGGAGATATGCATGTTTGATATATATTTTCATAAATTTTTCAGGATTTACTCAGAACTACCAAATGGTGAAAAATAATATTTTCACCTATTTTTTTCTTTTCTCCCATTTTATTTCAAACCAAATGAAGTCTAAGAGTAATTATTCAGAGAAAATGTCCAGAATTGTAAATTTATAACGAGCACGAGCAGTACAAAAGGAAATTCTTTAACGAAGACAACTGTGATGTGACACTCAAACTGAAAATCCCTTTCATATATTTTAAGGATATTCGATCTTTGGACTCTTTATAGCCCTTTAACCACCTCTAAATTCTCTTAGCCCGCTAAATCCTTATCATACTAGGGTATCAAACCTAATTTGTTTTAACTTTATACTATTTTTTTTTAAATAAACATACAATATTTATCAACTACTTACTCCGTTCCAGAACAAGATTCTCGTGTACTTTTATGTCAACGCAATAATCCAGGTATGAATTTGGATCATATAATATTAGTGGGTTGGACAAATTGATTTTCAAGGTTGAAAGTTATTATTGTATTACATTCTGGTAGAATTGTTTGGGATGTTAAAAAAGACAACAAAAAGCTTGTTCTCAGATGAAGGAAGTACAATACTCACATATGAACAGGGGCGTATCTATGTATGGGCCAGGTGATGGATTTCGGTTACAAAGCATATACGATTCGATTTTCAGATGTTTTTTTATTAAATATATAGCTATAAGTATAACCTTTCTCTGCGTAAATAGAGAAAGGAAATTCATCGTCTCCTAGTGGATAAGTTGACAAGTTCAGAATGCTGCTTCTTCATGTGGACATGGGTTTGATCCATACCTTCTCCATTTTTCAGTTTCCTTTCTTTTGCTTGCCCCCGTTTCATTTTTCTTCTCTTAATTTCATTTACCCATTACCATTAGCATCTTTTAAACTTTATTTGCCATCACTAAACTTATTTTCTTTTAACATTGTAGAATTATGCTTACTTTAGAATTAATTAATATTTTTCTTCATTTAAACAAAATCATTAATGTTTTAGCGGTGTGAATTTTATGTTTTTTCATTGAGTGTTGTTTTGTATAATTAACCATTTTATGTTTATGTAAAACATTGAGAGTCTAAGTGCACCCTAATGTTTATGGAGATAACATATATTATGTTTGTTCGTCCCTTTGAATCTCTTTATAAGTATGTTTCTGAGGAGACTTAATCCTGTTGTTTTGAGTCTTACAAAATTTTACCCATGCACTTATTAAATTTTTTGATTTGTGTCTTATCTGACTCAAAATCCTGACTCCGCCACTGCATATGAAGTTAATTCAGTTTATACATAGAAAGATGTTGGTTAGAAATAAGATACCCGAGTGTTTGGTGGTTTAACACTCAACAAAGATGAAACGCAAAGTACATGCTAAGTTGAAACTTAATTTCTGTGGTTTGCATGACAATAGACATAAGTGTTGTCAATAGTGCATGATAAATCATACACTAAACACTTTGTGGGTATGAACTCATGGTACTAATGTGACACAAAAGGCCATTAGAAACTACTAAACCCAAATTCATGCTAAGGCATAGAGCTTAGGTTTTTTTCCCTTCAAGATTTCAACAAACATATAAGCTACATAACCCAAGTTAACCGTAACTTGAACGACTCAAACTCATACATAAAGCATAGGAACGACTCAGACTCATACATAAAGCATAGGAATTCACTCTCAGTGTGGTTTAAATTATGGACAAATGAATATCACTTATCCGATCCCAACCAAGTTGCTAGACATACATCATAGAAATTCGCTCTCGATATGGTTCAAACACGTGACCAAGTGACTTATCCATTTTAACATATGGGACCATCCTTACCGTCATGTGCTAGATTTAGATGCACTTTCCATAAGACTACCCAAGGCCACCTTATGAAGACTAAATTAATCAACATACATCAACTCGAGAACTACGGGAGTTACCCATCCTAGTACTAATTTCGTCTAACATTCTAACAATGTTTGGTTAACTCATATATGTACAATGATTCCTAGAGTACAAGGTGCTTTATCTATTCCTGAAGTGTAATAATTCTCGTCCTACCCACATTGATTGTCACAACCCACACGGTGACAGTGCGACAGATGACATTTGCTTCATCTCTTTCACCACCGACCAAACCAAACAATAGGTAAAGAGGAAATAAATTGTGCCTAAAACAAGAAACTATCATTAAACACATGAAAAAAAGACAAAACAAGATGTATGGTCGTAGTCATAGCTTTATACATTTGATAAGTTTAGCCCTAACACAACTTCTTTCGTTAGGATTAGAAAGGGAAATTACCCTACCACCAACGAATAACACAAAATCTTACATTCCACTCACAGAATAACAAAAAATCTTACATTCTACTCACAAATTACATGTTTTGGCACTAAAGACACACAATTTGTCTCACATGTATGTTTTTATCACTCATTAGTCATTACAGCCCTTTTTTAACTAAAACTACGCAACAACGGGTCGGAGAAACACATGAAAACAAGACAAGACAAGAAATGTAGCTGCTTTTAAGTTTTAACTTGCACCCCACAAAAGAAAAAACTAATATTTACACCATATGCACCTATTTCATAGGCATCTTTATTCATAGTATGTGACAAAGATTATAGTAATAGGAACAGATTAAAAAAATAAAAACTAAAAAAAAAAGTACAACAAAATTCTACATACTCTTTGTAGATATACTACTAGTATGAGCAGAACTTCTGAGACAAGGCCACATGAAGAGCACAACAACATGTCAAGTTGAAAGGCTAATAGGACAGTTTACCCATGTGCCCTCCCACTCATCTTTCTTTCCCTTTTTAGCCCTCATGCCATTCCAAATTTACATAACAGTGCATGCATTTGGGTTCTCATCACTGAACATCTGTGGAGGGTATGCATACATGTCTTGGACAAACCTCTGAGGGTAAACCTGGTAGTTCTGTGGATGGTAGTAGTAGAATTCATTCTTCTTCACTTCCATTTTCTGATCCTCCACCGGGGCCGCCCCCTCGCCTTCCGCCTTTGCTGGCTCTCCTCCGCCTTCTGCCTTCGCCTCCGGCTCGCCTTCCGCCTTTTCCTTCCCACCATCCTCCTCGCCTTTCTTAGCTTCCTTTTCACCCCCGCCGCCTTCCTCCGGTTTCTTTTCTTCTTTCCCTTCCTTACCCTTCTCCTCCGCCGCCTCCTCTTTCTTCTCGGGTTCGACTTTGATGATCACCGCGTGCTTCCCGGTCCTCTTGTACACGTAATCGGTCATCTTCTCTGCCTCGAACACGCCCTTTACTATCACTTGAGAGCTCTTCAGCTCTGGCTCAGCACTCTCAACACCTACACACAAAAAAGACCGGTAACAAACTTTAAAAAACCGGTTTGTTTGGTGCTTAAATGACCAAGCCGGCCGATTACGTGAAGTTTACACACAAAAGTTGTAATTTAATCAAACTAGTCACACTTCAAAGTTCAATCCAATAAAAAAGAGGCTTAACATTCTAAATTAATAGAATTAGTTGGACTAATAATAGAGATTGAATTGACCCTAGGTTGAAGGAATTCAAAACAGAATCTGTTGAATTTTAAACTAGTTAGAGTAATACATAAAAGAATGTACAGATTGTCACAAAGTCAAGAATATTGTTACTACTTTTTCTAGAGATGCAAAAAAGAAACCATCTTTGCTAATACAGCTGAAAAGGGAAAATACTCCCTAGTAAAGAAACCATCTTTACTCCTTTTCTACCAAAATCTGTGCGGTACGATTAAAATGGCAATGTCAAAATGAGAAAATTATCATATAAATTTATAGTACTACTACTACTACCTTTCATTCGCATAATCCTCTTTTTGATTTCCTGAGCACAAGCCTCACAATGCATGTACACTCCCAAGACCACAGTTATCACAACAGGCTGTAATTGCAAACATAACAAATTCATTACAAACTTTTATTAGTACATAAATTTGATTACAGTAAAAATGTACAAGATTCGACCCGACTACTAATAGATCAAGATTCGACCCGACTTACTACTAATTCCATGGCTCAATCACTCGGGTCGGTAATATATAAAGTAAAAAAAGACTGACCTCTGGCTTTTTGTCTTGAGGATCCTCTTTGGGTTGGGGCTTGTTTGGCTCTTCAGACGGTGGCTTAGGGATTGGAGAGATAAGCTCAACTTGGCGGTGGCTTTTTCTCTGTATCCTCTCCAACACTTTAACTGGATCTGCAGCTGCTTTTTCACCTTTCACCACCACTTTACTCGTCTTGCAATCTGTTATCACATCTTCCACTCCTATTTTTTTCACCATCAATTCAACGGTAAAAAAGAAACAACAAAACCATTAAATTTTGATTCAATTGAATAATTAGTATGTAGTATATCAAAACTAGCTGGTTCAAGTAGTTTAAAATAAGCTCATCGATCATATAAGTCTATAAGCTAGTGCTAAACTGAGTCTTATTTGTAGTCTGGTCTACCCCACAAGGCAACAAGATCCTTGACGTGTTAGAGATAGAGATAAAAGTGAATTACCAGGAAAGCCCTTGAGGCAACGGCGGACTTTCCGAGCACAGCCTTCGCAATGCATGAATACTTTGAGGACGATTTCTTGCGGCGGAGGTGGCGGTGGCTCATCTTTCTTCTCGGTTGCAGGCGGCGCCGCCTTGTCATCTTTCTTCTCCGGTGGTAGTGGTGGTTCTTCTGGTTTCTTAGCCTCTTCCACCTTTGGCTCCTCTGGTTTCTTAGCCTCTTCTGGTTTCTTGTCCTCTGGTTTCTTCTGTTCCTGTTAATTCAAAAGAAAAAAAAACAGAGCATTTTGTTAAGATTGTTATGAGCAAGAAATGAAATGGTAGAGACTAGAGAGAGAAGAGGGAGAGGATTGGTAGTTGTACCTCGCCCATTGGAAATGGTTTTGGGTTTAGTGTGAAGAGAGAAAAATGAGAAGAAGATGAGATATATAGATTAGATTTGGAGCTAAATGGAAAGAGGAAGAAGAAAGAAATTGAGGTGACACCTTTTATTTTTGTATGTCACTCAATCGGTTTTTGTTCTCTTCTTTCAATTCAATTTTCATTTCTATTTTCTACTTTATGGAGAAGTAAATAGAGTTTACTCTTCCATCCTTTTCAAAACAAATGTCATAATTTAATTCTGTCATAGAGTTTAAAAAAATAAGAGATAGTAGTAATAAAATTTAATTTTGAGATTATAATTGCATTTGTGATGTTAATGATATGATTCAAGTGTTTAGTTATGTTGATCAAACTTTATTTATATCAATTGAACAAATTAAGTAATGCCATTTTATGTAATATAAAAAGTAAGTTTGAGATAATATTTTGCAAAAGATAAAAAAGATAAAATGAGATAGCTATAAATTGAATACAAGACATTTATAGTGACTATAAATGAATATAAATTGAGATAGCTATAAATTGAATACAAGACATTTGTATTGACTACTGATTAGAGACTAAAAAATCATACTCCATACGTTCTTTAGAAACTGTAAGTTTTTGACTTTTTGCAATCAACGAAATTCAGTTTTGACCACTAATTAATCTCAAATTGTAATAGAAAATATTTTCAATTGATCTATATAATCAAAATTTAAGAATCCCTTATGGCTCAGAATTTAGCAAACACGATTACTCTCATGAGCTAATGGTCTTGAGATTATGTGAAGATTTCACTGTATCAACACATGTACTCTTCTACATACTTATAATCTCTCATGCGTGTATCAAAAAACGTTCTTGTAAGTTGCTAATTTTAATATTGCCCCCTTGTGATCTGACTATGCTAATATATAACTTAGTCTCACTCAGCAGACTAACTGACATGACGACCAATTGTTTGATTTCCATTATTTTTTTTGGTACTAAAAATGATATATTAAAACTTAAGAGCCAATGTCAATCCCTAAAATGGATTACAGAAATTGGGGGAGATTGCCATAGCTTCTTCCCAAAATTCCTATCACAACCTAGCCTCGCTAAGTTATCAGCACATTGATTTGCTAATCGATTGATCTTCAGTACTTCCACATTCCATGGGTTGTGGAGTAATTGTTTGCATTGTTCTACCTCATCCAAGTGTACCGGTGGCGGGTCTGCCGCTTCAGTGATCCAAGCAAAGATATCTTGAGAGTCTGTCTCCATGCATAATCGAGGAATCCGTTGGTCCCAAGCAAGCGTAATTCCTTTGAGAAGGCTGCGAAGTTCCGTCCCATTAACAGTCGGATGTGGGATGGTCTCTGTGAATCCCCATATCCAATCTCCAGCACAATTGCGAAGAACACCTCCAATCGCACCTATGTTCTGTTCAGGCTTGCAACTACCATCCACATTCAATTTCATCCAGGTTGACGGTGGTTTCTCCCAATGGGTTTTTGGAGTACAAGTCACTGAAGGATTTAGCCGCATATTGATCTCCCAACTGAGCTGCTTAATGCGGAACAAACATTGCCCATGGGATTCTAGTTTTCCTTTAAATATCCTGGAGTTTCGATTAGTCCATAGTACCCAAGCTATGACCGTAAATGTAGCAGTCCAGGAAGTCGGTACATGTAAATTGTTATTTTGCAGTTGATGGATATACATACCACCACCGGGTTGCCCTACCTTTAATTTGTATTTCCCATTTCAATTGTATGATGTACTGAATATTTAATTATTTTTAATATTACTCATCGTATGAATGCTATGATATTTAACATATTATATAGAAAAGTAAAGTATGTCGTTGTCACGGGATAATACTGGTTCTATAATGATTCTTATCACACGCATAACTTTTAAGGTTTTAAAATTTTAAAAAATGAATGTGCACCCGAATATTGTTGAGAAATTTTGGGGTGGGTATGGTTTTATTTACTGTTTAAACTAATTGAGTATAGGTAAGGTTTAATTATTTATTTATTAAATTAATATAATTGAATATTTGAGTATGGTACTCTGGTAGTATGAGATCTACAGTGTGCAGAAGAAAATGAAATAGATGGCGTCATCAGTTAACTGACGTGGCTCTTATATACCACCCCTCACGTGCCATCTGTGTGCTACTTACCTGCCTGCTTGCCTTTTTCCTACCGAGTGAATTACCAAAATAGACTTATTACAAAATATATATTTCAAACTAGCTTTGTACAAAATTTATTTATTTTATAATTTTCTTTGCCACATGAAATGTCATGTAAATAATAAAATATCATAAAAGTTAACTTAAAGTGTCACAAAATCATTGAACAAAATGTATTAAATAAAAAATTTCTCATCTGTTTAAATCCTATATATCATCTAGTCTTTAAAATGTTTAAACTATTTAATTAAATATTAATCTTACAAAATTAAGACAGAAGTGTAGTCATTACTAATTGTTCTAAATCCTACTAATAAAGAACCATCCGTATTAATCGACTTGAGGCTTTTAAGTAAACAATAAATATATGAATTATATATGGTTTGACTACGAATTAATTTTAATCCGCGAATGTAAAATATTCAGTAAATGATATAATGAAACTTTAGTCTTTAAAGTTTCATTATATAATTTAATCAAAATTTTTACATTTGTCATTTAAAATTAATTCATAGTCAAAGTTGTAGACGGTTGGCCGAAAAAAGTCAAAATGGGACACTTCCGACGGTATCGAGGAAGTACAAGTGAGAGGGTTTCATGCAAAATTTTATAGGACTTAGGCTCTGTTCTTTTCAACTGAAAATTCTTGAATCGAATCGAATCGAATCAAATCAAACTAATCGAATCGAATCAAGAAATTATTGTGTAATAATAATAACAATTATATGATGGTATATATAATCACAATTAAAAAAATATATTATTTTTGTCATCTTTCTCACATTCTTCCTACTCTTTTTTCTGTCACTTTACATTTTTATTTATTATTGTATAACAAACTTTAAAACCAACCGCGTGGAAAACAATATGAAAATGATAACTCGATTAAAACCGAATTTTAATCGTCGTATAAACTGTCTTTGTCTAGTTTTGCAACATGATATCAATGTCTAAGGTGGAGTGGATAATGATTTATTGAACCCGACAAGGAAAGAAACGATGAACAGGGTGCGCAAGGAGATAACATTGAGAATTTGGCGCTCTATTCCAAGCAATATAGAGCCCGAGGAAGATAATATAGAGTCCGAGGAAGATAATATGGAGGAATAAATGCCATTTTTCAATATTTGTGATATATAATATTATTTTTATAAAGTTTGGTCCGACTTTTGGTTTGGTTTAATTTGTTTTGGAGTTTTTGAACATGTAGATTTTTTGTTAGTTCAAATTATAATTATACTCTTTATTTCATTGATCTACTAAAAGTCGTATTAAAAAGAAAGAAAGAAAAAAAGTTGAAAATAACTCAATTGGATAAATTTTCTTATTTTCCTCGTACAAAAGATCGGGTGTGTAAATAAATGATAAAATAATAATAATAATATTATTATTATTATTATTATTATTATTATTATTATTATTAACAACAACAACAACAACAACAACAATAATACTAATAATATGAATTTAATGAATGAATCGAATCAAGACGAATGAATCGAATCGAATCAACTGAATCAATCGAATCGAATCAACGAGTTTTAAGTTGAAAAGAACAGAGCCTTAGGGTTTAGTGCTATTTTTTTAACTAAGAGATTTCGCGTGCTCTATCACTCTTAATTTTTTTAATCCTTTTGATAATCTCTGGGGTTATTTGCATTTAACCATATAAAATTCATATTTATTTTTTTGCTTCAAACCTCAATTTGATTAATACGGACGATTCTTATTAGTAGGATTTACAACAATTAGTAATGACCATCGTTCTATCTTAATTTTGTAAGATATTTTGAAGACTAGATGATACTAAGACTTAAACTAATGAGATTTTTATATTCTTTGATACATTTTGTTCAATATTTTTGTGACACTTTAAGTTGACTTTTATAACATTTTATTATCTACATGGCATCTCATGTGGCAAAGAAGACTATAAAAGAAAATAAATTTTATGAAAGACTAATTTAAAATATATTTTTTGGGAGAAGGCTATTTTCACAATTCATTCTTTTCTACTTCTCTTCCACTGTTATTCTTTTCTACACCGTTTTTTCTTTCTCACTGTGTCAAGTCAACTAATGGACTCCCTCAATTCTCCATTAGTCCCCATATTCTAGTCCTACTTATTTTCGTCATAATTTTGAGGACACCTAATAATTTACACAAAGCGTCAAAGCGTTTGTAGTCGAGTGGCAAGTTGAGACACCCCGTACCCAAGAGGTCACGGGGTTCGATCCTCAAAATGGGTGTTTATTTTCTCCTTATAGAAAATTACTGAAATGATATTAGAGAATTTATTGATGATAAAGTTATCCTGGTTAAGTATCGTAATTGTAATATTGTATCTCAAAAAAAAAAAAAAAAAAAAATTTACACAAAGTTTTGGAAGAAATGTGTATTAGTGAGAGATCTGAGAGACGGATTGATGTTCTTAATTATATGTATAATGTTTCAAACAATATCAGTAATGTTTTATGATTGAACATTTTATATCATTTTTATGTATATGTATATCGCCGATATTTTTAGTAAAACTTCTAATGTTTTTTGTTATAACTGTAATGTTTGTCCGTCTCTTTTAGTCTCTCCATAATACCGTCTCTCAGAAGACTTACTCATATGTATATTGCCGATGTTCATAGTAAAATTTCTATTTTTTTTATTATAACTGTAATGTTTGTCCGTCTCTTTTAGTCTCTCCATAATACTGTCTTTCAGGAGACTTACTCATAATTTATTGTTTGTTGTGGGGAATAAATTTTTTTACACCTGATAAGTAAAAAGAAGATTTATATTGATAAATTAATATAGGAAAATCATGTAACATTATTATTATATGTAATATTATTGTGACATAAACTTTAAGTGTGAGTATGATTTTACTATATAATAGAAAATTTAATATCTTTATTTTTTTAGAAGTTTTATCATTTGATTTTGTGCAAATTTTAAGGAAAATAGATTAAAGCAGTATGAACGAAAGTGATTAAAAAATTATTAAGTGGGGATAATTGGTTTTCAAAAAATGAAACGTTATGAAAAAATGCCACCATAGTGAATATTTAAAAAGAACAGATGAATAATTTTAGAAGAATTTGAGTTTTTACTTAACCACAACGGATTACTTTTCGCATTAGTTGACTCAGTAAATTTTCTAAACATATCATTGGTAGTTAAATTCAATTTATATGTCTTCATATACATATTATATCAACTAAAAGTAATTCATGAGTGGGTAATCCTCTTATAAAAGCATTTTTACACTTTCAAAAACCATTTAAAATTGATTTGATTGACGATTATTTGACCAAGAGAAAATTATTATGCAATGAAATGTAAAAATAACTTTTTACAAGAATTTATATAATGTTAATTGGTTGGCAAGGAAGTCTAATTATACGAGGAAGCCACTTTTTCTTTACTTAAATTCTCCTTTTCCAGTACATGATTACATTTTATTTTGAACTAGTAAATGATTGCATTAAAATATACTCCATCCAGTTCAATAATAACTTGCTACAGAGTTACTTTCTCTTAAATTAAGGGAAAAATAATAATATACTTCATCCCTTATAAAGAAATTTTTTCATTTTACTATTCTGCAGTCATCTGTCTTCAACTTTGACCGCAAATCTTTCTATTTTGACTTTGACCGGTCAACTGCCTTCAACTTTGATCACGAATTACTCTTAAACTATAACAGTAAATAATTTAATAAAATCATATAATGAAAATTTAATTATTAAATAAATAAAATAATCACTTTAGTCAAAAATGTTGACATATAAAATAATCACTTTAGTCAAAATCACTTTAGTCAAAATGTTGACATATAAATAAATAAAATAATTCCACACTTTAGTCTTTCTAAATTATAACCAACTTTTCTTTATATTTTGGCAATATTATTTTAATTACGTTACGATTGATGATATACATAAGTCATTAATGTAAAGCTATTCATCTTTTGGCGCTATTTGATCTGATCCTCACATATATATGCATTAGAACAAGTTACCAAGTAATGTGATTAATTGGTAGTGATCCTATTCAAAGAACAACTTCATTAATTCATACTCATTTTTAGGTGAACATGAGACTGTGGTTTATATATAAATCGTTTGATAAGATGCTCGGGGTTAATTTCGCATTTGTTTCGTTAACAAGTTAAGTATAGCTTGACTCGTTTATACTTAACTAAACTGTATCAATTAAATTTGGTTGAATATATAAATTTTTCAGCAACGCGCCTCACTGAGATGTTGTCGATAATATTGTCAACTTTATTTGTCAATGTTAGTGATGTGTCAAATCAAAGTTCTAAATTTGTTTAATCCAAGAGTTAATTCTCAACACTACGAAAACTAGTAGTGTAGTGAAGTTAACCCCGAGGTCGGTCTCGAAGGACTTAACTAAGCTGAGCTCGGTTTACGAATAATGACACAGTATGGAAAGCGGTAAATTGTTTGGTTGCTTCGGCAACAGAATGATTAACTACGTGAAAGTAAACTACTTTGCAGACTAACTAGAAAACAGATTTAAACTTAACGAGATTGATATGAATAAGGAGAATTATGGTGTGGTGACAGAAGACAAGCTAGCTAGCAGGAAACATGCGATTGTAACGATGTCGATTAACTCAAGTTGTCACTACATAGTTTCAGAAAACAGATAACATTAGTGGAGGCGTCAATTCCACTAAGCTACAATTAATTAAGCTAATCCAGATATTACTGTTGCAACTGACTGATAGATAAAAAAAAAGACGAAAACGTTTTGTTATAAATGAGCAAATGCTTAATCTAACAGTGATTTTGACGTAACGCAGAACAAACAGAATATTGGATAGGCAATTAATCTAAAAAGCTCATAGTAAATCGCATCCTGTGTATATAATCACATGAACCCTAACTAGCATGCATTGAATCCGTCACCACCCCATAATCAGGGTGTTTAGCTATTCATGACATGCAAAGACATAATCAATATCGTAATTAAACAAGCAATAAACATAATCCAATACTTAAAATCAAAGATTCGAACGGTGATACAATTGTTACCCTTCGTGTCACAAACTTAGGTAGAATTGAGAACCTGAATCGAATCGATGCAAAGAGTATGTAGATAACGCTCCCAATCAATTGACAATCCTCGGATTACAAGAAGAAATCGGTTCAATTACCTAGATAGGTAATTGCCTTGGAAAATAGGTCTAGGTTGAGAGCAAAGTATGAAAACTTGACAATAGATGAATAATTAAAACTAACTCTGTTTGTTTTAACTTATAGAAAGAAGAAAAAACTAATTCTAAATGAGCTGGGAAAAAAAAACCGACGATTTGGCAGAAAATTGCTTACTGGCATCGCCAGCCAGTTGCCGCGTGCACCTGGCGTTAGCCAGGCTCCTCCTGGCGTCGCCAGGTGCCCTGGAACTGCTGGATTCGTCCTTTTGACTCCAATTTTGGTATTTTGGCATTCCCGCTCCACTTCTAGCATCCATTCGAGGCATTGGAACTCCATATCTTGTAGATGCATGTAAAATACACCATTTTGCCTTCTATTAGCGCGGTTTAGCCAAATACCTACAAAACACACAAAGAACAAAACAAGTAAAAATACTCTAGGAAAACCAATAAAAACTATATTTAAGGACGACAATAAGACCGTAAAAAAGACCAAATGAGACGGTGTAAAACCGACTCATCAAACTCCCCAAACCGAACCCTTGCTTGTCCTCAAGCAACAGACTCTCTGAAAAACCTAGAAAACAAAAACACATAGACACATAGGTAAAGTCTAGCTCCCAAGCTACCGAGTCTACGATTGCAAATAATAAGCCCGAAAAATGCAAGAGGTTTGACATCACACTGACATTCACAGAATCACATGCACAAATCCAAAAAGTTCATTTCCCGAGCAAATAGAACTTAAGTCTAACCTGGTAATCCCTCACAATTGGATCTTATGAAACTAATCTCTCACACTCCTGGAAGTGTCCAATAGGGGTAATCACTCAAGAATATAAAGATAAAAGGAAGGTGACTCACGTCACAAAGTTGCCTCAAATATCTCATGCAATGTACTCAATCAGTTAAGTCACAGCTCTATAATCAATCAACAATAGACTTATAAAAAGGCCATCGTTCTCTCTTTTTTCAATTTTTTATTTTTTGCATACTCCTTTTTTGTAGTCTTATATATGACCCATATGCATATTTTGTCTCAATCTTTTGGTAGTGTATGTTTTACCGAAAGTTTACACTTTTGTGCGTGCTGGTTTGGTATGCACGCCGTCAACCCTCAAGGACATATGGCTTTTTAGGACCACGCCGGTGTGTAGGTAGTATTTGAAACATGCCCAACATGACTAACGGTGGCACAAGTGCCATAGATACACTCTGAGACTTTTTTTTTAAGAGAACGAAAAACCTGAACACAGGCATTATCTACATATACAATACACATAAACCTTCTCCCCAAACCTGTTCTTGGAACGGGTTTGGCACAAGTAAATAAGAATGAAAATCATGTCGTTCGTCATACTTAACTTACACAGAGTACACATGCGAATGATGAGGCGCAAACAAGGGAGTTTGCACTTCCTGAGAAATCACACAAAATCAAAATTGCCGGTATAAATATTTCATTTTTTCATCGGCTACTAAGCATGCTCACAGGCTTTTGGACTACAGAACTAGAACAAACTTTCTATTTACAGGAGAAACGAACTTAGCAAACTTATAACATGCAAACTGCTAATTGTTAAAGATCAATCAAAACTCAAGCATTAAACAAGTTTAGTACATGCAATAGACGCTCGACTTGGGAGACAGACTTAGACTCGACATAAGAGACAGACTCGAATAAGAAATATATAAAGAAACACACATGAAAACATGCAAGCAAGAAGCAGATCAAACTCAAAACACCCCTCCCCAAACCTGAACTCGTGCTCGTCCTCGAGCAAACGAGTGAAAAGAGAAAAGGAAAGAGTTGATATGAGAAGGCTTCCCTGATTGAAGATTTCCAAGATGTGTAGACAACTGAGAAGAAGGACCTGAGACTCAAGTAAAATGTTAGATAACAAAGCAAAAATAAAAAGTAAAAGAGGGTGAGACGCCATTATCTAATCATGAATCAAGCGGACGCCTTGTCTCTCGATGTTTGACTAGAGTCGCCAGCTTGGACGCTGGCGTGCCAGTCGAACATCGAGCCTAACTGGTGATGCCAGTCAGGCTTTTTCCCCCTTTTTTTTTTAAAAAAAAGAAGAAATAAACTTGAATGCAACTACATTATGAGGAAGACAAAAAAAAAAAACGCGAATGCAAATGCAAGCTAACTAAAAAAGCAAGTAAAACCCGGGTTGCCTCCCGGGAAGCGCTTGTTTTAAGTCTCGAGCTTGACTTTCGCACTCTAGCTAGTACGATGGTGGGTAATAGACTTCCCCATGCTTGAACTTCTCTGCCCTTGTACCTGCGAATAGATATAAAGGGGTCCAACATACCCCGCAGAATAATCCTTGCAGATAAAATCTTTAGGCAAATAATCCAATGCCTTCACTATGCCGACCTTACCATTCACCTCATATGTTGTTGTGCGTCGAAATACGCTAATCTCCATTCTGGAGGTGAATAAAAATGGCCAGCCAAGGAGGATTGTATCGGGTCCTTTCTTCCGATCTTCCCGGATGTCTTTCAGAACAACAAAATTGGTGATAACAGTCTCACCATTCAATTTAACCGCAACACCCTTTGCCAATCCAACGGGTCTTCTATGCGACCCATCTGCCATTAGAATTCGAGCTTTCATCTCTTTCAAACCTGTAAGGCCACATCCCTTAAACAGACTGTATGGGATCAGATTGCATGTAGCTCCTGTATCTAAAGTCACGATGACTTTTGAATTTTCCATCCCAACTACGATGTTAAAGCTCTTCTTACTGACAGGATGCTCCTTCACATTTTCTGCAATCTCCTCTTCCTTGGCAGGGACTTCAACTATTCCAATCTCCGGAGTGCGCAATATAACTGGAGAATCTTCCTACTATGCAGAACCCAATTCCTCAGTGGAAACAGCTGGAATGCTTGATATACCTGGGTGACCTTCCTCTTGAGCAGAGATCAACTCCTCAACAGAATTACCGGGAGTTATCATCTCTTCTGCCACTACTTCACTAGCAATTGGAGTTAACGAAGCACACCTGCATGCTGCGCAAATCTGTTTTGAAACCTCAACACGGGTCTCATTCTCCGAAACAGTCACGTCAACCGGTACTTCCGTAACCACTCTTATAGCCATTTCTCTCTCAGAAGTACTAGGGAATTTACCCCTTTCCCTTTCTTGGTTCTTCTCTAGTAGTCAGAAGAATACTGGATCTGTCATTGTCCTTTCGGTTTGCCTAGACAGGCGTCGATGGTTCGGTGTGCCTTTGCTTCGCGAATAAAATCCTTCGACTCATTCATAAAGCTCCTGAATTCGACAGCCAATCCTGATCCACCTGCTGGTTGTACCTCCTGAACTTTCGGCGCTGGGTTTTTCGCAATTGTCATTGTCGTAGCTCAATAGGGATCTATCTTCCTGTGGGTTATACTGGGTAACTGGAGGTTTCTGATACACCCCTCGTTGTCCACCAAAATTATTCATCTTCTGCCAGTAAACCAGTTTTCCATCTGGCCCATGCTGGACCCAGTACACCTCTTCCTGTGGTACTACCTCTTCAGGTTACTTCTTGCTCGAAGCCAGTTCAGACCTGCACATATTAGCTCCGTGTCCTGGATTCTTGCAGACTCCACATATCTCAGTAGAGAATCCGGTATTACTGCTCACTCCATTCAGCCTTAACTTTCTGATCTCATTAGCTAGCTCCGATAAACCTGCACTGGATCCCTACTCTTCATCAAAGGCAGCGTTCGCTTCTCCCCTTTGACCCCTAACATTTCTTCTAGGGTTATGGTGTTGGTTGTTTTGTGCCAACTTAGCGAACTTCTCCTTGAGAGCAGTAACAGTTAGTTCCATCATATTACCCCCGCAGGCCACATCTATCATAGACTGCTGATTCTCATTCAACCCATCATAAAAATACTGATTCAAATCATCCTGTGAGTACTTGTGGTGAGGACACTGAGCTAGCAAGCTTTTAAACCTGTCCCATGCTTCATACAGGGACTCGTCGTACAACTGGGTAAAATTGCTGATTTGTTGCCTGATAGAAGTGGTCTTAGACTGAGGATAGTACTTCTGCATGAATACATTATAGACTTCGGGCCAGGTGGTTAAGCTTCCTTCATCCAAGCCATTCATCCACTGTCGTGCCTTGTCAGCTAAGCACATAGGAAAAACCCTCATCTTCAGATCATCGTCGGTGACATTCTCACCTTTAGTCAACCCCCCGATGAAGTGCTCAAGCTCCATAAGAAATCCCATCACATCCTCATTCTCCTGCCCATAGAATTTTGGAAGTAGAGCCATAAGATGTCCCTTAATATCCAAGTTACGCACATTGCCAGGAATGACAATACTAGGGCGGTGAACGTCCCCCGTCAGTGCGAAGAGCACAGCCATAGAAGGTTGTTGTTCTGCCATCTCAATAGGTTGTTCGAGCGCTGCTGTATCTACTGTTCTCTTGATTAATCTCACCCATGAGCCTTTCTGTTTGTTGCAGTGTCTATCAATTTCGTCGAGAAAGGGTGCAATAGGAAAATCAAGACCTCTCCTTCCTTGCATAAAATACCTGAAAGAAGATGCGTTAAGATTAATAGGACAGAAATAATGAGCTAAAAGTACAGAAAATATATATACTGCGACTAGAATTCGTAAACTTAACAAAGGAGTTAAGTCCCCGACAGCGGCGCCAAAAACTTGATGTGTCAAATCAAAGTTCTAAATCTGTTTAAGCCAAGAGTTAATTCTCAACACTACGAAAACTAGTAGTGTAGTGAAGTTAACCCCGAGGTCGGTCTCGAAGGACTTAACTAAGCTGAGCTCGGTTTACGAATAATAACACAGTATGGAAAGCGGTAAATTGTTTGGTTGCTTCGGCATCAGAATGATTAACTACGTGAAAGTAAACTACTTTGCAGACTAACTAGAAAACAGATTTAAACTTAACGAGATTGATATGAATAAGGAGAATTATGGTGTGGTGACAGAAGACAATCTAGCTAGCAGGAAACATGCGATTGTAACGATGTCGATTCACTCAAGTTGTCACTACTTGGTTTTAGAAAATAGATAGCATTAGTGGAGGCATCAATTCCACTAAGCTACAATTAATTAAGCTAATCCAGATATTACTGTTGCAACTGACTGATAGATAAAACAAGACGAAAACGTTTTGTTATAAATGGCAAATGCTTAATCTAACAGTGATTTTGACGTAACGCACAACAAACAGAATATTGGATACGCAATTAATCTAAAAAGCTCAAAGTAAATCGCATCCTGTGTATATAATCACATGAACCCTAACTAGCATGCATTGAATCCATCACCACCCCATAATCAGGGTGTTTAGCTACTCATCACATGTGAAGACATAATCAATATCGTAATTAAACAAGCAACAAACATAATCCAATACTTAAAATCAAAGATTCGAACGGTGTCGCAACCCCTAGGTAGAATTGAGAACCTGAATCGATGCAAAGAGTATGTAGATAACGCTCCCAATCAATTGACAATCGTCGGATTACAATAAGAAATCGGTTCAATTACCTAGATAGGTAATTGCCTTGGAAAATAGGTCTAGGTTGAGAGCAAAGTATGAAAACTTGACATAGATGAATAATTAAAACTAACTCTGTTTGTTTTAACTTATAGAAAGAAGAGAAAACTAATTCTAAATGAACTGGGGAAAAAAACCGACGATTAGGCAGAAAATTGCTTACTGGCGTCGCCCTGATCTGGCAGAAAAAAAAAACTAATTCTTCAAGAAATCCCCCCAAGGGAAAACTCAAGGACAAAGAGGAAGAGATCAAGGGATGTCAAGTTTGGCAGGGTACTTCCACAAAAGCCAGAAGATGCCATGATTGAATATGTGAAATCTGATAACAACTCCTCCTCATATAGGTGCATCCATCAGAGAAATGGATACTGGATACTGGAACTCAAGCACTTGCTTGTAAATGAAAAAGGATTTCCAGTATCCATCCATCAACTTATGGCATGGAGAAAAGATAAGCCAATCTTGATCAACACCAATCATGTCAAAGCTTGGTTGGATTTTGAAGTTGTCAAGAGAGTTGAAGCCATGAAGAAGGACCTTACTGATGAGTGTCCTTATGGCATACCTGATGATGTGCCCAGAGTACCAAACCTCATTGGAACAGGCACAAGGCCAAGACTTGCTGTGGAACCCTTTGAATCATTCTACATAACTGAAGATCAATACAAGGGTGACATCAGATATCTGAGGATCATATATTCAAGCTATCAGATATCAGAATTGAGCATGTCTGGAAATGGAGAAAGTATATGTGGGTCAAACACTTTTCCAAGAAGAATCCCACCAAATCATACAGAGAAATATGTGGTTATGCAAGGGACACTGAGATGTTAGTCAGGACTTTGCTCTATGACTACTCAGATGACATCAAAAGATTTGAAGATAGGGAATTTGCAAATGGATCCATGGAGTTGCTAAAAACTCGAATATTTTTGAAGATTTGAAGACTAGTTAATTAGAATGTTTACTTGGAGCTTGGTTACTCCTGTTGTTCTAACTTAACTATGTATTTTGTATCTTGCTGATTGTACTGTAATGTGTTTTATTCATTGTAAAAGTTATCTGTGAACTTTCCTTGTAACATATCTGATGAACCTACTCTCAGATATCAATCTATAAAAAGGTAACACGTCAGCAAAGATCACACCTTGTGATTTGGTTGATATTTACTTTCTGCACTTAATTAAATAAATTGAAAAGATCATAAGAAATGATTAAGTGATGGATTGTTCCCTCTTCCAATTTGTAATAGTTTTTGAAGATAGTCGTCGTTGACTGATCAAAAAGGGGGAAATTTGTTAGGAATATCTGTTTAGATTTTGATCAGCAACATAATGACTTATCTTAGCTCAGAAAGGTAACTAGTACTCTTAGTTCACTTGAACATTGTAAAAGAGGAAGTTTACTGAGTATGTTAGTCTAGCAAATATTGTATATGATGTTAGGTCTCTGAATGTAATTTTTATATCCTTGAAGAAGACAAAAAATGAGGCATCCGGCAGAAGAGTTCAATGTATTGAAGATTCGAAGACTGCACAAGATTGCTGAACACTAAGGAGATTGGTCTCCTCAGATACCTACTTCTAGATACCTTGAAGAAACAAGTATTTTTCAATAAACAAGTTTCACAAAAGATATCTGAGAACACAAGGTTACTGAGTAAGAAAAGTGCCCACAGAAACCCACGCTCAGATACCTTGCATAAAACTATATTTATGGGAAACAGTGTTTTAATAGGTATCAGGAGAAGTGAAGGTCTCTGGAAAAGGACATGCAATGCTTCAGAAAGCGTGCATAGTTCCGTTAGCACTACAGGACAAAAAATAGTAAAGTGCAATAAATGCGCAGACAGAGACATCTGAACAAAAGAGGAAATCTCTGAAAAAAGACAAACGTCTTCTGTAGTACTATTTACAGATATCAATAGTTTGAATTTCATTGTGCTTAACGGATACTATTCAAACGACATGATTTTCAACTATAAATATCACCACTTAGAATGCTTGAAAACACACCAAGAACTTACACACAGAACTTACACATCTTCGAACTTATTCATTCAAGCATACAAGCCTTCAACCTACGTATTATCTAGCTTACTGTTGCGATCAAGCTATTGAATTCTAAGTAGCACGAAAGTTCTAAGTGTCATGATCCTTAACAAGCATTGCTATTTGTGAAGGAGTTGAATCAAAAGATCAAGTATCTAAGATTCATTCTCTAGAACATTTAACATAGACTTGAGTCAGTAAAGAACATATCACCATACATTGTGAAGTGTGTTAAGTGATTCTTGTTCTATAGAGTATTCCTACATAACTGAGAAAGTTATTAAGACTACTCATCTGACAAACTTCCTTAACCAACACCACACATGGCGTGGAGTACAGGAAGTACTTAGTTTGGGAAACTAAGGAACAACTCCAAGGTTACTGAGCACAGGAAGTACTTAGTTTGGGAAACTAAGGAATAACTCAAAGGTTTGTGAGTACAGGAATAACTCAAAGGTTTCTCGGCCAAGTACAGGAAGTACTTGGCTGAAAAAGCCGGGGAATAACTCAGGGGAACACTTGGTTGGGAACCTAGTGTAAAAGGAAATCAAGGGATAGGATTATTGTAAGGAGAACTCAATATCTATCTTAGTGAATTTCAAGTCCTGAGTAAGGGCGAGTGGATTAGTTGACGGATTACGCCCCCCTCAGATACCACTATAAAGATCTGTGTTATTTATTTTCTGCAACTTATTAATTGCTTTATTTACCTTGCTGAGTATTTACACACTTATATCATGCAAAGTACGTGCACTTTTAACATAGAAAGTCTTCCGCTCTCTGAATATAAGTATCAGATATCTTCACACATATCTGAGAAACTGTTTTATCGTCAAAAGTTTTAAAAGACTATTCACCCCCCCTCTAGTCTTTTACTTTGTCGTTATCTGGACCAACAAGTGGCACCAGAGCAGGAGGTTCCCAAGCCTTCTGCACTGAACCTAGATCCCAGATAAGTGCCCACTAACTGCTTTTCACCTACACTTGATTTGTTTGTTTAGTGTGTTTGTTGCAGGATGTCTTTAAGACGCCCAGCCTCAAGCCAGAGAACTATGAGAAATGGAAGAACAACATGATGCTCCACCTAGAAGCCATCAGTGACGAAATGATCGAAGTTATAAAGAATGGCCCCATAGTCATTCAACAACTTAAGCAAGTCATGGAGGTTTCTAATGGTCGAGACAAGGACTCCACTGACAAAGAACCCGCTGATAAAGATAGTGATGGTTCCTCACAAACAGATGCGTCAACTAGTGGAAGATCTACCGGTTGAATTGTTTATGAGACAAAACCCAGAGAACTATGGACATCGGAAGATGCAAAGAGAAATAGGCTGGATGGTCAAGCTCGTAACATCATCATACGTTCTACTCCAGAGCACATACAGTGTAAAATGTGGGGTGCAAAAATGGCGAAAGTGGCCTGGAAACTGATTGAAGAAATCTGTGCCGGTACTGAGAAAACCAAGGAAAATAAGTTCGAAGTTTTGAATCTCAAATTCCAAAACTTCAAACAAGGTCCCTCAGAGACTCTTGAAGAACTAGATTTCCGGTTTACCACACTGATGAGTGAAATGGCTGCACTTGGTGAAAGTGAGAGATACACTAACTCTGAAAAGGTTAAGACTATCGTGAGAAGCTTGAACCAAAACTGGGAACATACTTAGTACTTCTATTTCAACCAAGGAATGCCAAATATCACTCCAGCGGAACTCTTTTCTCACTTAGCTTCTGTCAACTATGAAATTACTCAGAGAGGACAAGTGGTTGCTGAGAAAGTTCACAATGTTGCTTTGGTGACTGAGAAAAATGCTCTTGCTATAAAGCAAATAAGAAAATATGTCAGTCAGGAGATTGAGAGAAGAAAAGCCAAAGAGAAACTGAAAAAAGCATCTAGGCTCAAACTATCACCAGTACAAAAATATGCAGCTGTCAAGCTCGCTGAACAAGCCGGCTCAGCAAGCATCTAGTAGTGAGGAAGCTGAAATTGGAAATGATATTTGTTTCTATTGTCAGAAACCTGGTCATTTTAAAAGGGACTACCCTGCTTTCAATAAGCTAAAGACGGGTGACAAGAAAGATAGAAGAAATTTCAAGATAGATCAGAGAGCTTTGCTCACTGAAGAGAAGAAAGGAAAAAGATTCAAATCCAACTGGATGCTCTTGATATTGTGTCAGAATCTGAGGAAGAAGACTCAGATGACTCCAAGCTACCTTCACCGGAGTTGTGTGGCATCACTCATGATTTGGTTGACTTTGGTTAAAAGAAAAGGGAAATGTGTGGGGTTGCTGAGGAGATCTATCCAGATTGCTCCAACCTTGAGTCTTGCCTAATGGCTGATGAAGTAACCAACATTTCTCAATTTATAAATTATGAGAGTGGTGAGGAAGGAATCAGAGATCTGGAACATCTCAGAAGGGAACTTGATCTTTATGAAAGAGAATTTTTTGTGGTCCAAGCTAGAACCAAAATTCTTGAAGATCAAAAGAAATCTCTTAAAAAGGAGAATTCACAACTGACCAAGATATCTGAGACAAAGGATGCCGAAAATGCATTTCTCAAAGCACAGATATATGAGACGGAGAAGTCACATAGAGAGGCAATGGATACACTTCAAAAGAAGTGCGAAGGTCTTCTTTCTGAGAATGAGGAACTCAAAAAGAAAGAATTATCCTTCCAATCTTATGCCAAAGCAAGTGACACTCTCACTGAAGTACACTCTTACCTAGGAGATTCTTCAGAAAAAGGGGGACTTGGGCTGAACACACAAATAAATAGTTCTACCACTCTGAATAAGAGTGATGAAAGAATGACATTTGTTAGTGCTCCGCAAGGTAGTTCCCAAACAACCTATAACATTGGTCAGAAAGCTAAGGCTGTTGACAAAGGAAAGGCAGTTGCGACCAAGCCTTTAAGGGAAAAACAAGTCCCAAAGAAATCTATTGGGAAAGTTCCTGTAAAGGGATAATACACTGAAAAGTGTAACCACCCACAGTGTTATGTCTCTCAGAAAGGAAAGATTGCTGGAGCGGGCAAATTTTTCAATGTTACGTTTTCTGGAAAGAAAGACATTCCAGAGACTAGCAGAGCTGCTGAGAGGAGAACTCAGATAGCACCAGGTGCTCGAAATGGCATTGCTACAAAGGCATCGGGAAATAACTTGTTCGTGAGTATAAACAAGAGCAAGAACGATGGATAAAAGCTAGGATTGCTCACAACAATCATCAGAAGTGGAAGAAAGAACAAGCCACAAACAATTTGAATGCCAAGGCTAGAAGAAATCTGATAAGGAAAGCTAAGTTAGCTGAAAAGCAGACTCAGCAACCTGACAGGTATCTGAAACAACCACGAGGAGCACCAAGGAACACACCAAGAAGGAAAATAATTCTTAATAACAATGACACTTCTCATTTACATAGGATTCCTGTTTACGTTCCTATTAGACAAAAGCATGTTCCTAAGAAATACATACAAAAATGGATTCCTACTAGAAGAATGTTTAGTCTAGAAGGTTCCATAATTGAAACAAGAACCTAACTCCTATTTCCTGTCTTGTGCAGAACACTCTAAAGAAGAATCCAACATGACATTTTGATAGTGGATGTGGGAAGCACATGACAGGAGATAAAGCAAATCTGGTCAACTACAAAGTTTGTAACACTGGACCAGATATCAGGTTTGCTGGAGGAGAAGTAAATCCAACTGTAGGATTTGGAGATCTGAAATTAGGAGCCCTTACAATCTCTGGTGTACTTCATGTAAAGGGATTGAAATATAATCTCCTAAGCATGAGTCAATTTGCTGACAAAGGGTTCTCAGTGAAGATCAAATCAAAATTCTGCAAATTGATTGACAATGAGTCAAAGCAGGTAGTCTTGGTTGCTAGGCGGAAAGGAAGTCTCTCTGTTGCCGACTGGGAATCTGCCACAACTGAAGAATGCCTCATGGTGAGTCAATCTGGCTACACTGAAGAAAATTGGCTATGGCACAAAAGAATGAGTCACTTGAATTTCAAAACTTTGAACAAGCTAGCCAAGAAAGAGTTGGTTGTTGGATTACCGAAAATGGCATACAGAAAGGATGGTGTATGTTCAGCTTGCCAAATAGGGAAACAAGCCAAAACATTATTCAAGTCTAAAACAAGACATTCCAGTGTGAGGCCACTACAACTATTACATATGGATCTCTTTGGGTCCTCTGTAACAAGTTATGCAAGAAAGAAGTATGGTCTGGTTGTTGTGGATGACTACTCGAGATTCACTTGGGTTGTTTTCCTCAAACAGAAATCTGACGCAAGGGTCGAGATACCCAGCTTACTGAATAAGCTTGAAGTTTTGAAAAATGATAAGGTATCTGTGATCAGAACAGACCATGGTACTGAGTTTGTAAACCAGTATATAAAAGAGTTCTGTACCTGCAAAGGTATACAACATCAACTATCTTCAGTAAGGACACCACAACAAAATGGTGTTGCTGAAAGGAAGAATAGGACCCTAAAAGAAGCAGCGAGAACAATGCTAGCTGACACTGAAATAAGTGAAATCTATTGGGTTGAAGTTGTAAATACAGCATGCTACACTCAGAATAGATGTTTGATCAACAAAGACCATGACAAGACTCCCTATGAGTTATTGATTGGTAGACCCTCTAGTATCAAACATTTAAGGGTGTTTGGTTGCAGATGTTTTGTTCTTAACAATGGCAAAGAATATATAAGAACATTTCAACCAAAGGCAGATGAAGGTGTATTTCTTGGTTATTCAATGAATAGCAAAGCCTATAGATTATGCAACAAAAGGACACAAAAGCTTGAAGAATCTGTCCATGTGGTATTCTATGAAGGAAACAAGAAAGTACCCTTGAATGAAGAACTCTCAGATAGGTTCAAAGAACTAATGATCAAAGATTCTGAACAAGAATTTCAGAGAGGTAATAATAATGTCATACACTTAGAGGATGAGTCTGACGATGAAAGACAACCAATGTCTAGTAACAACAAGATGACTCTAAGGCATGATGAAGAGTTTCCTCTAAGAAATCCAGAAATGGATCAAATCACTGAGAATCTTCATTATGAAGAGGTTTCTGAGTCGGAGGTTACTGAAAGACCGAACTCAGATACCCCAAACACTGAACAAGTGTCAGATATCTATTGCACATCACCTGTGCCATATATCTCAGGTACTGAACAAGTGTCTTATCACAACCATAGTGATTCACATTCAGATCAACATGATAGTGATCCCACTAGTTCAAAACCCATTACAAAATGGATAAGGGATCATTCTACAAAGGATGTGATAGGTCCATTAGACCAAGGGGTAAGAACTAGGAGAACAATTGCAGAAAATGCAAAATCTCTCTATGGATGTTTCATTTCAAATATTGAACCAAAAACTATTGAAGAAGCATTAAAAGACCAAGATTGGATCTCTGCAATGCAAGAAGAATTGGATCAATTTGAGAGAAACAAACTCTGGAAACTAGTTCCATTTGTTGAAGGAATATATGTCATTGGAACTAAGTGGGTTTTCAGAAACAAAATGAATGAGTCTGGTGAAATAACCAGAAACAAAGCAAGGTTGGTTGCCAAGGGATTCACTCAGACTGAAGGACTAGATTTTGATGAGTCATATGCTCCAGTTGCAAGATTGGATGCAATCAGACTATTTCTAGCCTTTGCAGCTCATAATGACTTTAAAGTTTACCAAATGGTGAACTTGCTGAAGAAGTCTATGTTGATCAACCACCAGGCTTTGAAGTTTCCTCAGAAAGCAAGATGGTATATAAACTCTAAAAAGCTCTATATGGACTGAAACAAGCTCCAAGAGCATGGTATGATACATTGGCTAAATACTTGCTGGAAAGTGAATTCAAGAAAAGGAAAGTTGATAAAACTCTCTTTACATTGAACCATGATGAAAAACTACTCTTAGTCCAAATATATGTTGATGACATAATCTTTGGATCTAAGGACAAGTAACTTTGTGAAGACTTTGCTAAGCTCATGAAAAGTAAATTTGAGATGAGCATAATGGGAGAATTGAATTACTTCCTAGGGTTGCAAGTCAAGCAACTTGATGATGGAATATTCATTAGTCAAACAAAGTATGCAAAAGATATGCTCAACAAGTCTAAAGCCTTCTGAAAAGAATGCTAAGATACCCATGAGCATTGAAACCAAAATGACCTATACTGAATCTTACAAGAGTGTTGAAGAACACAAGTATAGGAAATTAATTAGGTCTCTACTATACATCACTTGAAGTAGACCAGATATTCAATATGCAGTTGGTGTGTGTGCAAGATTTCAAACAAATCCAATGCAATCACACTACAACACTGCTATGAAAATTCTAAGGTATGTGAAAGGTACTGTAGAAATTGGATTGTGGTATCCAAAAGATAGTGGAATGAGTTTGGTTTGTTATTCTGATGCCGACTATGCTGGATCAATGCTTGATAGGAAAAGTACCTCAGGAACTTGTCAATTCCTTGGTGCTAGACTAATATCATGGTTCAGCAAGAAACAGAACCATAACGTATCTCCGAGCCACTTACCAAAATCTTTCTTATTGTCACAAAAACTTGGACTCGACAGTCCGGCCAGATACGGAAGTGGTTGACAGATCAACCACGGAAGAAATACTTCTCCGGCTCCTCTTTCCTATGCAGGGCTTGCATCCATTGAGGGATGTTCCGAGCCGTGGGCCTCCAGTCCGGAAGGGTACCTCGAAAGAACTTCTTCTCAAAATTCCACTGGACTCTCTGAGCCTCGGACTCCCCAAGTTTCAGTGCGGCTTGGACGAAGATATACCTTTGCCACCATTTAATCCCTAACGTGGAGATCAGATCCTCGAAGAAGGTGTAGGCCTGCCGAACCACTAGGGTATAAAAGAATTGGTGGGGCCTGCTCGGAGTGATGTTAAACAACTTTCGAAAGTTGTCGAACGTGATCGGTATCCCCTTGTGTTTACACAAAACTCCGAAGCACATCAGGTTTCCAAGTGAATTCGGAATCACCTGGTGATAGGGCTTATCCCAATACCAATTAGAACTTCTAGTAGTTCGGATGCGACAGGTATACGCCACCCACAGTGTAGTGAAGCCTCATAGACGCACATGTATCCGGGAGGCGGATTGTAGAAAGCATGAGCCTCATCCGGAACCATGATCTCCACGGAGTCTGGAATCTCGTACCTTCTCCGGAGCTCCTCCACTTCATCTACAGTTATCACCGAAGGACAAGTAGGGAGGAGATCATCCAAATTAAGCTCCCCATTAGGGTCCGGGTGGGTCACTTGTAGACGGGTCTGCGGGAACTTGACCCGGACTACATCATCACCCTTACTCTTGCCTCCCTCGGATGATTGGGAGGCAACTCCCCGGCTCGATCCTTGGGTAGAACTCTCTCCTCTCGGGTGACTAGTACTCGGACGATCAGAAGCCTTGGTCCGGACTAAAGGCACTTCATCTTCCTCCTCCTCCTCCTCCTCCTCCTCCTCCTCTTGTTCTTCTTCTTCCCCACCCATGGCTTCTTCCTCAACATTTTCGTCCTCGGACGACGACAGCACGAGTACAGTCCGAAGTGGAGTTACAACTCGGACAGCTTCCTCCACCCCTGCCTCGAAAACACCCAACTCGGGGGGCTCATCGATCGTGTCGTTGACCTCTTCTACACGTATCTCCTGTGGATCCAACTCAATTGCCACATCAACCACTGAGGCAGAGTATATTGCTGCTGGATGTTGTGCTTCACAAATATTGTGGATACAACAACAACTCAGAGACTATGAGATTGAGAAAACTCCCATTTTCTATGACAACACAAGTGCTATTGCAATCACTCAGAATCCTAAGTTTCATGCTAGAACAAAGCACATTGATGTTAGACACCACTTCATCATGTTGAAAAAGGCAATATTGAGATACTCAAGATTGGTACTGAACATCAACTTGCAGATATCTTCACAAAGCCTCTGCAAGAAAGTAGATTTCTAACCTTGAGACATCATAGTCTTGGGTTAATGGAACTATCAAGGAGCTAAAAGTGTGGTCACTGAGACAGGAACTCAGTAAGACAAAGGAAGAAAAAGAAGAGATTAGATATCTGGAATGAGAATCCAGATATCAAAGGCGAAAGGTGAAACACTTAGCAAAAAGGTATCTGAGACGGGTACTCAAATATCAAAGGTTGAGGGTAAAATGACTATTTGAAGATTTCTGATACGGGTACTCAGATATCTATGAGATCACTTAGTGAGGGGGAACACAAAAGAAGAATGTAGTACAACTATCTGTAGTCGACTACTCTCTTGTATTTTGTATTATTTCTATATTTGTGAAATATATGAACAGTTGCATTGAGATAGATTCAGAAAACTGTCCCCTAGTCACACAGAAGAAATGTGATTCAGATAGCTACTCGCCAAATTTCATTAATTGGGCACGATTACATGTAGTGATTGTGATCATTGCTGAAGAAGCAATCCAAGCCCTTGATGAAATGGGCGTTCCATATTAATGCCCAAGATTAATTCTCGGTAAAAAGTAGTGGACTGTAAAAACAGTTATGGCCCACTAGCATTTAATGCAAAGCAGTTTTCACCCATGCCACTCTGCACGTACACAGATCCATATACACAAAATTAATTTGTGAGTATATGTCTGTTGGATATACATTGCTATATATATAGAATTTTGGCAAAAGAAATCACTTTTGCTTAATCCAACATTCACTTACACAGAAATAGCAAAAAACCCTTCAAAGATTTCTGCAAGTCTCTGTTCTTCACTTAGTTATTCTGCAAAGAATCACTAAACTCACACTCTAATCTCTTTTCGACTTTCAAAAACTTCACTATTTAAAGAGATGGCTCCAAAACGTGCTTCTACCCAGAAATTCCAGGCTACTACCTCTGGTACTGCTGAAAAGCAAGAACCAGTGTTGGTTATCACAAACAATAAGTTGGTAGGAGACTTCACTCCTAACCATTGAACTTCAAATCACAGGATGATTTGGGGTGGTGCCATGGTTGAGGAATACCTTGTTGTTGTTATTGAAAACCAGGCTGATAGGAAGTTGATTGTTGGTATGCTTGAAAAGGCACAAATCAAGGGTTTCCTGTCTGCTATTCCCAGTGGAGTTTCTTCACTAGATGTGTTGGAATTTTACAACAATTCCAGAATTATTTCCTGTGTTTCTGAAGGCACTGAGATAGTGTCTGTAAAATTAAAAGATCAAGGAAATGACATCCTTTTGAACTTAACAACTTTCTGTGAGTTGTTTGAACTTCAAAATCTTGGAAATGATTTTGAAATAAACTCCAAGGATGATGATCTCCTTGAAGGTGTGAAGCAGCTATATAGTGATGTGTGTGATCTTGAAAAATCAGATACACCCATCGACTTCAAGCTTGTTGACATCAGAACCAGACATGGCATGCATTCTTCACAGATGCTTTGATGGTCTACAAGGAGGTGCCGACCAGATAAGCCAAGAACGCTGGATGATGATGTTATTGTTAAGTCAACAGAACAAAAGCCTGGAAAAACCATTCAACTGGGGAAAGTACTCCTTCATGAAGTTTTTGAAGAAGCTATAAGGCTTTGAGCTTAAGATCGTCAAGGGCCTTGCTGAGCCAAAAGTCATAGCGAGCTTTAGACTAAAGATATGTTTCTTGCTGGAGAAGCTTGGCATTGAGCTCAGAGAGAAGGCTGACATAGCCAACAGTAACCTGCTCTACAAATATGAGTATACAAACATGATGAAAAAGGTTACTGCGTTTCAGAAAGGTTCCAAGAAACGAAACATTAATGAAGTATCTGAGGGTTCCGTTGCGACCAAAAAGCCGAGAACTTCAAGGAAGAAGTCTGCTGGCAAGACATGAGATGCTCCCATTGTGGATGTCGACTCTCAAATATCTGTCGCCACTGCTGATGAACTCATCAATGCTGCTGAGTGCCTTGCTGATGAACTTATCAATGCTGATAAAAGCAGTGAGAGACTTCAAACACTCTCTGCTGAAGCAGCAGGAATTGTTGATAATTCAGTCCTAGATTTTGATGAGGAATCTGAAGATGAGAGGGAACCAAAAAATTCCCAAGGTTGCTGAGAGAGCAACAAGTGTAGAGGTTGCTGAAGAAGCACCCACACCAAAGGTTGCTGAAGAAGCAACTGTGTCTAAGGTCACTGGACAAAACACACCATCAGAGCAAGTAACACTTAAGCATATTGAAGATGCTCTGATGAGTGGTAAATTAGTGTTGGAGGATACTACCAATGCCTCAACACTTAAAAGTCTGTCTCAAGCAGATCTGGATAGGCCCTATACTGCATCACCTTCACCATCCGGAAAAAATCACCACAACAACCACAACAGCCACAAGTGGATGTTGAAATGGTACTTGAGTTACATCGTGAGATTCCAGCATTTTTCAATGCTGAAGAAATTCCTGCAAGAGATCAGGTTCCCCAACTCAATTAGAGGGATCAAGCTGAGGCCTCCACTCAGAATGATCAAACAGGGGAGGCAACTAAGTCTTAAACTCAGGATAGGTCCGAAGTACCTCAAACTTCAAACAAAGAAGTGGTCCAAGAACAACAAGACCAACACATGGAAACTTCACAATTTCTAGAGGCCAGTCAGCCTGACATAGCTCAGGTAGCTGAATGGTTTAACTCTTTACTTGTGATAACTTATGCTTAAATGTTGTTACTTATTAAAATTTCTTTGTTACAGGCTGAATTAGAAACACAAGAACAAGAGGAAGCTAGAAAGCTTGCCTCAGAGACTGAGAAGGAGGCTCCAACAGCCTCACCTCTTAAGGAATCTGAGCCTGTACTACAGATGATAGATAGTTCCTTAAGATATTACATTTCAGATATATATTTATACACTTGACTAATTAAGTGATTGTTTCTAATAGGCTCCAACTGAGAAGAAGAATGATGAGGCTGAGAAGCCTAGCTCATCAAAGAATCAACCAGAGACTCATAAAGTCTCTGAGGAACAAGAATCTGAGCCTTCTATTGAGAAGGTATATATCTCAGATATCTATACTTTCCACACTGATACTCTGATCATTTTTCTAAAAATGCTTAACACTTTCTACTTACAGGCTCAAAATGAAGTAGAAGTTGCTGGGGGTGTGCCACCTCAATCCCCACAACCAATGGAAATTGATGAGGCCACCAAGCCTTCATCATCTAAGAAAATTACAGAAACTGCACAAGTTTCTGAGAGATAAACATCTGATCCTCCTACTGTGGATGTAATTGACATCTCATATATCAAATTGTCTAATTATTTCTCTTAACAAATTTCTAAGTGTTATGCTATTCTCAGGTTAAAAAAGAAAGAGAGGATGCTGAGGATCAGACTTCCAAGTCTCCTCCTCACACCAAGATATCTGAGGCACCTGGAACCTCAGTAGTCCAACCATCTAAGCCTGTTGCTGTTGCACAGGTAACAAAGATACTTGACTACTCTAAAACCCAGGTACCTACTAAAGTTTTGAAACTAACTCAAAATTCTCTCTTTCAGGCTCAAGCTAGTGCCACAATGGTCCCTGAAGTTTCAGACAAGGACCTACTTCCATTTTTCAAGAATCACACTCTGCCAAAGCATCTCAAGTGCTTCAAGAAATGGCAGAGACTCAGATGCTCTGATTTGGTTGAAATAACAAGGGTCACTGATCACCCTAGAAGATAAAGAGCATTTGACCTTGAAAATTATGTCCATGCAATGTTCCCAACAGTGCAATACTCTTTTGCTTCTCTAATACATAAGGACTTCATCAGGAAGTGGCACACAAGCTCATTCAAGCCTTTGAAAAGGCAGATGGTCAGACCCGAATGCACATGGCATTCAAGTCAATCTTGCCCAAGTCTCTACAAATCATACCCTCTGAGCAAGAGGAAGTAGATGGGCAAATGATCACTATTCCAGAAGTGATCAATCTGGTCTCTGAAGATGAAGAAGAGAAGGAGACAGATGAAAATAATTATGAAGAACCTCCTTCTGACCATCACAATGATGAGGATGATAAGAAGGATGATGATGATGATGCCCCTGCACCAGGGACAGGAGGGATTGCACAAGGAAACAATGCCTCAGTTGCTGAAAAGCACACTGAGAGGACTTCACATAATTCCGCTCCTCCATCTCCTCAGAGATCTACCCATCCCTCTCCCCCAACAAAAAGACACTACTGAACAAGTAGTTGAGCACTCTGAGGATAACACTCAGAAGATATTGCACTACAAGAAAACCAGGAAAAAACGACGTTATGGGGCGACGGATTTTATCTGTCGCCCCATAACGACGGATCGGTAAACTGGGCGACGGAATCTATCTGTCGCCCAGTTTGGCGACGGATAATAGTTATCCGTCGCTAACTTGGGCGACGGATAAATATTTATCCGTCGCCCAAGTTTGACTTTTATTAAAAAAAAAAGAAATTATTTTTTTTTTGAAAACTGGGCGACGGATAGATTATCCGTCGCCTTATAGCGACGGATACCTATCCATCGCCATTTTTAGCGACGGATCGACTCTGGGCCGACGGACACGTGTCCGTCGGCCCAGAGTTTCCTAATTTACCCGGACAGAGAGGCAGAGTGCCTCGTTTTCTTCATCTCCTCCCTTCTTCTTCCTCATTCTCTTCTTCTCCTCTCTTCGGTTTCCGGTGAATTGTTCGTTATTCCGGCCAATCTTGGTGCCTAATCGAAGCTAGTGGGACAAGGAGTTTGTTTCTTCGATCAATTTCAGATTTCTACCGATTAATCAAGGTATTTTGGCTAAAACCTAGTTTTTTAAAATTTGGGGATTTTGTTTATTTTGATTAATTTGAGCAATTATATGTATATATGATAAGTATGTAGTAGTTAGTTTAGTTAATTTGATCAATTATATGTAATTTGTTCAATTTGATAGTTAGTTTAATTAATGATATGAATGTATGTAGTATGTTAAGTTTGGTATGTATGAATGTATGTAGTTAGTTTGATTTGTGTGTTAAGTATATATAGTTAGTTTAGTTAATTTGATATGTTTGTTAAGTATAGAAGTATGTAGTTTTGATTTGATAAATTTGTATGTTAAGTATGTAATTTGATATGAATATATGTAGTAATTCGATATGTATAGAGTAATTAGTTAATTTGATATGTATGTTAAGTATATGTTAGATATTTTGTTAGAATATCTGTTTAGATTTTGTTCAGCAACATGATGACTTATCTTAGTCTCAGAAAGGTGATTAGTACTCTTGGTTCACTTGAACATTGTAAAAGAGGAAACTCACTTAGTATGATAGTCTAGCTAATCTTGTATAGGATGTTAGGTCTCAAAATGTAATTTTTATTTTATGAAGAGAAGACCAAGAAGAAGACATCCAAGCAGAAAGCTCAACAAGAATTGAAGACTTGAAGAAAACTGCAAGATTATGAATTTGTTGTTCAGATATCTTAGCGGATATCTTGTAAGACGATTTCAAACAAACTGTGTCACAAGAGATATCTGAGAAATGAGATACATATCTGAAGACAAGGAAAGTGTCCACAGATGTCTATTCTCAGATACCTTGAGCGTTAAACTCGTTTCTGAAAAAGAAACATATATTGCAAACAAAGTTGTTTCAATAAATAACAAGTGGTATCTGAAGAATGAAGACAAGGATGTGCAAAGAATCAGACAACAAGTCTAGTCTCTGATACAAAGCATAGTTTCGTTGACACTACAGGACAAAAAGTATAGTACAATGCATTTAATGCACGGACAGAGATGTCTGAGTAAAAGCAACGGCAACTTCTGAGAAGAAGACAAAACCTGCTACAGTACTATACACACAGATATCGATAGTTTGAATTTGAGCCTAACGGATACTATTCAAACGGCACTCAAATCCATCTATAAATATCAACACTTAGACAGCTTGAGAAAAAAAGGACACACATTACATACGCTGAAACATAGAACTCTGAACATCCTACTCTCTCAAAGCATCTTACTTATTATCAAAGCTTTCTGTTGCGACTAAAGCTTGTGATCTTGAGTAAACACTGAAGTTCTAAGTGTCCTGATCCTAAACAAGCCAAGCTATCTGTGAAGGAGTTGAATCAAAAGATCAACTATCTGAGATTCACTCTCTTGAACAGATATCATAAGACTTGGGTCAGTAAAATCGAACTAGATACCATACGCTGTAAAGTGTATTAAGTAACTTAGATCACAGAGCTATCTGAATAGCTGAAAAGTTATTAAGACGCTCATCTGACAACTTAAACCGAAACCAACACCAAAACCGGCGTGGAGTACAGGAAGTACTTAGGTTGAAAAATCAGGGAATAACTCCAAGGTTACCGGAGTATAGGAAGTACTTGATTTGGAAAACTAAGGAATAACTCCAAGGTTTTTGAGTATAGGAAGTACTTAGCTTGGGAAGCTAGGGAATAACTCAAAGGTTTCGAGTATAGGAAGTACTTAATTTGAAGAAGCTAGGAACAACTCAGGGGGAACTTTTGGTTGGGAACCAATTGTTCAGAATCTTAGAATAGGATTTTTGTAAGGTTATCTCAATTATCTGTTCTAGTGAATTCTAGGTCTCTGATAGACCGAAGTGGATTAGTTGGAGGATTACGCCACCTCCAGATACCACTATACTTGTCGTGTCATTTACATTTACGTATTTATACTTCAAAGAACACACACACACACACTTATTAACTGTTTCTACACTTATCTTTATTAAAGTCTTCCGCACTCTGATTCTAAGTATCAGATATCCATTCAGATATCTGAGAAATATTTGTTATCGACAAAAGTTTTAAAAGACTATTCACCCCCCCCCTCTAGTCTTTTACCTTGCCGTTATCTGGACCAACAGTATATAATATATGTACTAAGAGGTTGAAATGGTTAAATTATATGCCCAATTTTGTAAATATCGAACACTTAATTAATAATTAATTTATAAGCAACATATAATAATTAACAATTAACCTCTACAATCTTCTTATCCGAATTGGAATCGATCTAATAAATTAAATACGATCTAATCAATTGGAACGTCTCAAGTTAAAAATAAAGTATATATCTGATGAATTCGACCGTTCATGGATGTACGATAAATGCAATGATAAAAAGACTAGAGGGGGGTGAATAGTCTTTTGCGACTAAACCTTTGTGGGAAAAAAACAAGTCAAAAACAAAACTGATGGGTACGTCTCTGAAAAGAAACACAACACTAAAAAGTGTAAACACCCACAGTGCTATGTCTCTCAAAAAGGTAGAATTGCAGGAGCTGGCAAATTCTCCCATGTCACTTTTTCTGGAAAGAAATTGGATCAACCAGAGACTAGCAAAGCTGCTGAGAAAAGATCTCAGATAGCTTCAAGTGCTCGAAACGGCATTGGCTACAAAGGCATCGGAAAACAACTTGCTCATGAATACAAGCAGGAGCAAGAACGATGGCTGAAGGCTAGAATTGCTCAAAGCAATTATCAGAAGTGGAAGTTAAATCAAGCTTTGAAAATCAATGCCAGGGCTAGAAGAAATCTGGCAAGGAAGGCTAAGTTTGCTGAAAAGCAAACTCAGAAACCTGACAGGTATCTGAAAGTATATATGGAGCACCTAGGGACACACCAAGGAAGAAAATAATTCTTACTAATGATAACCTTCATTCAAAAAGAATTCCTCCTTATGTTCCTGTCAGACAAAAGCATGCTTCAAAGAAATTCATTCAAAAATGGATTCCTACTGGAAGAACTTTTGATTCTGACGGTTCCATCAAAGATATGAGAACCTAATCTCTGTTTCTGTTGTGTGAATGCTTCCTGGACTAAAGCACAATGGCTATTTGATAGTGGATGCGGAAAGCACATGACAGGAGACAAAGCAAATCTGGTTGACTACAAAGCTTGCAACACAGGACCAGATATCAGATTTGCTGGAGGAGAATTAAATCCCTCTCTGGGATTTGGCAACGTCAAATTGGGAACTTTAACAATCACTGACGTATTACATGTTAAGGATTTGAAATACAATCTATTTAGCATGAGCCAGTTTGCAGACAAGGGTTTTACTATAAAATTCAAAGCCAACATCGCAAACTAATTGACAATGAGTCAAGCAGCAGTCTTAGTTGGTCGTGAAAGCGATCTTTATGTTGCCGACTGGGCATCTGCCACAACTGAAGAATGTCTCATGGTGAGTCAATCTGGTCACACAGAAGAGCACTGGTTATGGCACAAAAGAATGAGCCACTTGAATTTCAAAACTCTGAACAGAATTGCCAAGAAAGAGTTAGTGGTTGGTCTTCCCAAAACATCTTTCAGAAAGGATAGTATCTGTTCTGCCTGTCAGATGGGGAAACAATCTAAGATCTCTTTCAAGTCCAAAATCAGACACTCTAGTGTTAGACCACTGCAACTTTTACATATGGATCTTTTTGAATCATCTGTAACTAGTTATGCAGGAAAGAAATATGGTCTGGTTGTTGTAGATGATTTCTCAAGATTCACTTGGGTTGTCTTTCTGAAACACAAATCTGATGCCAGGGTGGAGATACCAAACTTGCTGAAAAAGCTTGAAATCATGAAAAATGAAAAGGTATCTGCAATCAGAACAGATCATGGTACTGAGTTTGTCAATCAGTACATAAAGGAGTTTTGTACCTGCAAAGGTATACAACACCAACTTTCCTCTGTAAGAACACCTCAACAAAATGGTGTTGCAGAAAGGAAAAACAGAACCCTTAAAGAAGCTGCAAGGACAATGCTAGCTGACACTGAGATAAGTAAAATATATTGGGTTGAAGCTGTAAACACAGCCTGCTACACTCAGAACAGATGCTTGTTAAACAAACACCATGATAGGACCCCCTATGAAATTTTGGTTGGAAGACCTCCTAATATCAAACATCTGAGAGTATTTGGTTGTAGATGTTTTGTTCTAAACAATGGGAAAGATTATCTGAGAACATTTCAACCAAAGGCAGATGAAGGTGTTTTTCTTGGCTATTCCACAAACAGCAAAGCTTACAGAGTTTACAACAAAAGAACAAAGAAAATTGAAGAATCAGTTCATGTTGTATTCTATGAAGGAAGCAAGAAAACACCTCCTACTGATGAACTCTCAGAAAAGTTCAAAGAACTATTACTGAGGGATACTAAAGAAGAACCCTCAGAAAGGAAAAACATCGTTATGGAAAGTGAGGATGACTCTGACGTAGAAAAGCTTGGAAAGCCTAGTAACAACAAGATGACTCACAAACATGATGAGGAATTTCCTATGAGTTTTCCAGAAATGGAACAGGTTACTGAGAACCTTCATCATGGAGAGGTATCTGAAAATAAGAATGCTGAAATGCATGTCTCAGATATCTCTAACACTGAAAAAGTGTCAGATATCCATGACATTTCTCATATGTCAGATATCTTAGATACTGAAAAAGTATCAAATCAAAATCCTAGTGATTCACATTCAGATCACCTGGATATTGATCCTACTAGCACTAAACCTTTGATGAAATGGATCAAAGATCATCCTACAAAGGATATAATTGGACCAATTAATCAGGGTGTTAGGACTAGGAGAGCAATAGCTGAAAATGCTGATTCTCTCTTTGGATGTTTCATCTCGAATATCGAACCCAAAAGTATAGAAGAAGCATTAGGAGACCAAGACTGGATCTCTGCAATGCAAGAAGAGTTGGATCAATTTGAGAGAAACAAAGTCTGGAAACTAGTTCCATTTATTGAAGGAATATCTGTGATTGGAACTAAGTGGGTTTTCAGAAACAAAATGAATGAAACTGGTGAAATAACCAGAAACAAAGCAAGATTGGTTGCCAAGGGATTCACTCAGACTGAAGGCTTAGATTTTGATGAGTCATATGCACCAGTTGCCAGATTGGATGCAATAAGACTCTTTCTAGCCTTTGCAGCTCATAAAAATTTCAAAGTTTATCAGATGGATGTCAAAAGCGCATTCCTAAACGGTGAACTTGCAGAAGAAGTTTATGTTGAGCAACCACCTGGCTTTGAAGTTTCCTCAGAAAGTAGAATGGTCTATAAACTACAGAAAGCTCAGATGGATCAAACAGCTCCAAGAGCATGGTATGACACTTTGGCCAAATACCTTCTGGAAAGTGGTTTCAAGAAAGGAGAAGTTGATAAAACTTTATTTACCTTAAATCATGATGGGAAACTACTCTTAGTTCAAGTATATGTTGATGACATCATATTTGGATATAAGGACAAGCAACTTTGTAATGACTTTGCAAATCTCATGAAAAGCAAGTTTGAGATGAGCATGATGGGAGAAATGAATTATTTCCTAGGATTTCAAGTCAAGCAACTCAATGATGGAATATTCATTAGTCAAACAAAGTATGCAAAAGACATGCTCACAAAATTCAATCTTAAGCCTTCTGAAAAGAATGCTAAGATACCTATGAGCATTGGAACCAAAATGACCTATACTGAATCAGATAAGAGTGTTGAAGAACATAAGTATAGGAAGTTGATAGGTTCACTACTTTACCTCACTGCAAGTAGACCTGATATTCAATATGCTGTTGGAGTATGTGCTAGATTTCAGACAAATCCAATGCAAACACACTACAACATTGCTATGAAAATATTAAGGTATGTGAAGGGTACAGTAGATGTAGGACTGTGGTATCCTAGAGAAAGTGAATTGAGTTTAGCTGGGTACTCAGATGCTGATTATGCTGGATCATTGCTTGATAGGAAAAGCACCTCAGGAACTTGTCAGTTTCTGGGCACTAGACTTATCTCATGGTTTAGCAAGAAGCAAAACTCAATTGCAACTTCTACCACAGAGGCTGAATATATTGCTGCTGGTTGTTGTGCAACACAAATTCTGTGGATACAACAACAACTTAAAGACTATGGACTCGATGAGAAGAAAACTCCCATTTTCTGTGACAACACAAGTGCTATTGATTACACGTAATCCTAAATTTCATGCGTAACAAAGCACATTGATGTTAGACATCACTTCATCAGAGACCATGTTGAAAAAGGCAATTTAGAGATACTCAAGATTGGGACTGAAGACCAACTTGCAGATATCTTCACTAAGCCACTACAAGAAAGCAGATTCTTAGCCTTAAGACATAGTCTTGGACTAATGGAACTACCAATGAACTGAGAAAGTTCAGGTATCTGGAACGGGCATCCAGAGAAGAGGTATATGGAACGGGTATCCAGAAAAGAGAGAAGAGGTATCTGTAACGGGTATCCAGAAAAGAGAGAAGAGGTATCTGGAACGGGAACCCAGAAGTCAAACAGACTAAAGAGCAAAAAGATAGCTTAAGATCTCTGAGACGGGAACTCAGATAACTGAATCATTCTATGAACGGGGAACACAAAAGAGAATAGCATAACTATCTGCAGTCAACTACTCTCTTGAATCTCGCACTATTTCTATTTTGATGAAAAACTTGGGAAAATCCCAAGTATAAGACAAATTCAGATGCGAACAGTGTCCTTGCTCCAACAGAATTGTGATTCAGATAACTATTAGCCAAAATTCATTAAATGGGCACAATTACATTTGTTGATTGTGATCATTGCTGGAGAAGCAATGGTGACCCTTGATGAATTCAAGCGCTTGATCTGAACGGCAGAAATTAATTCACAGTAAATAGTGGACTGTTGACATTCAGACATGGCCCACTAAGCATTTAATGCCGAACTAGCTTTTGCTCACGCCTGTTTGCAAATCACAGATACGTATACACAAAATCAATTTGTATGTATTTGTCTGTTGAGATTCACTTGCTATATATATAGGATTTTGGCAAATGAAATCACTTTTGCCTAATCCGAAATTTCAACTTGCATCAAAACAGCAAAAACCTTCTCCTAATCCTCTGCAACTTCTCTAAAATCTCTGCATTTCTTGATTAAGTTTTTCTGAAAAGAATCACTCAATCGAATCTCTTTCAAACACAAGCTTCAAATCCTTACTATATAAAGAGATGGCCTCCAAGAACACTTCTACACAGAAATCCCAATCCTCCACTGGTACTGCTGAAAAGCAAGCACCAGAGTTGGTTATTGTTAACAATCGACTGGTAGGAGCTTTCAATCCTGACCATTGGACTTCAAGTCACAGAATGATTTGGGGTGGTGCCATGGTTGAGGAATACCTCACGGCTGCAATAGAGAACCAAGCCGACAGAAAGCTAATTCTTGACATGCTTGAAAAGGCACAAATCAAGGGCTTTGTATCTGCTCGCCCTAGGGGAATTTCATCACTTGATGTGTTGGAATTTTACAACAACTCCAGGATTATTTCCTGTGTATCTGAAGGCACTGAAATAGTGTCTATCAAAACCTCAGTCCAAGGAAAGGAAATCCTTCTGGACTTAACAACTTTCTGTAAGTTGTTTGAGGTTCAAAATCTTGGAAAGGATTTTGAAATAAACACCAAGGATGAGGAACTCCTTGAAGGTGTTAAAGAACTTTACAGTGATGTGTGTGATCTTGAGAAATCAGATATACCCACTGAGTTTAAGCTTGCTGACATCCTAACCAGACATCTGTTAGTTCACTGGGATGTACTGGCTTGCATTCTTCACAGATGCTTTGATGGTCTACAAGGAGGTGCTGACCAGATAAGCCAAGAACGATGGATCATGATGTTCTTGCTGAATCAACAAGACAAAAGGCTGGAAAACCCTTTCAACTGGGGAAAGTACGCCTTCATGAAATTTGTGAAGAAGATTCAAGGCTTCGAGCCTAAGATTGTTAAAGGACTAGCTGAGCCAAAGGCCACAGTAGGATATGGTCTGAAGATATGCTACTTGCTGGAAAAGCTTGGCATTGAGCTCAGAGAGCAATTTGAAATAGCCAAAGAACTTACTCTACAAGTATGAGTATACAAATCGATGAAGAAGGTTCTTGGGTCTCGTAAAGGTCCTAAGAAGAGAAAATCAAAAGATATCCAAGAAAAGGTTGCGACCAAGAAGCCCAGAACTTCAAGAAAGAAGTCTGCTGGCAAATCAGAAGACACACCCAAAGAGGTTGTCAATTCTCAGAAATCTACAAACATGGCAGATGAACTCATTAATGCTGCAAAAGAGTTATCACCTACCGAACAAGTAGACTTAGCAAGAGAAAGTGCTTTCAGAAATGTTGCGACAAATGCAGAAAGCCTTGCTGATGAACTCATGAATGCTGCCAAAAGTGGTGAAAAACACCAAGCCCCATCTGCAGAAACCGCAGGAATAATGGACCAATCAGTTCCCAATGCTGATGAGAGCTCTGACGATGAAGATGATGGACTAGTCATCTCTCAAGTCCTAGAAAAATCAAAGAGGGCTAAAGTTACTGAACAAGTAACTGGTGATAAGGTATCTGAAGAAGAACTTACACCACAGGTTGCTGAACCTATAGCAAAGGTTGTTGGTGCAAACACATCATCAGGGAATGACTCTCTTACACAACTTCACAAAGCCCTGATGAGTGGTATCTTAGTTTTAACAGATGCTGATGGAAATGCCACATCTAAGAATCTGGAAGAACATTCAACTGATCAATCTTCTGCTTCCAGACAACCACAACAACCACAACAGCCACAAGTGGTTGATGAAATGGTAAATGAACTCCATTTTGAAATACCAAAATACAAGATTTCAAGAAAATCCTGAAATTGAGCAGGTTCCCCAACTCAATGAGAGGGATCAAACTGAGACATCTACTCAGAATGATCAACCAGGGGAGGCAACTGAGTTGCATACTCAGGGAAGGTGTGAAGTACCAGAAACTTTAAACAAAGAAACTGAACTGGGACAAGACGACCAATGTATAGAAAGGTCACAAGTTCTAGAGACCAATCAGCCTGAAACCGCCTGTAAATGGTGTTTAACTCTTACCTTGTGAAAAATTTTATACTTATAAATCTTGTTACCTTATAAGAATCTCTTTGTTACAGGCTAAGTTAGAAACGGAAAAACAAGAGGAAGTTGAAAAGCTTACCTCAGATACTGAAAAAGAGGCTTCTTCAACCTCAACTCTTGAGAAATCTGAGCCTGTGCCACAGGTTAATAATTCTTAAAGAGAACTAACTTTTCAGTAAAAATGTTTGTATGATCATTAATGATAAATGTTTCTAACAGGCTCCAACTGAGATGGAAGAAGATAAGGCAGAAATGCCAGAGACAAACCCAGAAACCAACAAGGTTTCTGAAGCACACATCACTGAGCTTTCAAACTTGAAGGTATATGAAAATCAGTGATAAGTACTCTTCAGCCTGGGTTATCTTAAAACTTCTTCTAAATTATTCAATACTATCTACTTACAGGCTCAATCAGAAGTAGAAGTGCAAGGGGACAAAGTTGCGACATCCCTTGCATCTATGGAAATTGATGAGGCATCAAAGGCTTCATCACAAGAAAAGATTCCAGAGACTGCACAAGTCTCTGAGAGACAAGTATCTGAGCCTCCCATGGAGGTAATTGACCTCTCAGATATCTGACTTGTCACTTAAAGTTCTTCTTGATAAAAATGTCTAAGTATTGTAATAATGTTAATTCTCAGGTTCAAGAAAGAAAGGTTGATGAGGACCAGACTTCCAAGTCTCCACCTCACCACAAGATATCTGAGACACCAATTGTCCCAGTAGAACAAGTATCTGAGCCTGATGTTCTTACTCAGGTAACTCAGAAACTAAACTACACTTCTACTCAGATATCTACCAAAGTTTTGAAACTCACTCAAAACTCTTTCTTTCAGGCTCAAACAGATGCAAAGCAGGTTCCCATTGAAGAAACAAGGGACCTACTTCACTTCTTCAAAGCTCACACTTTGCCAAAGCACATTCAATGCTTCAAAAAATGGCAGAAGTTAAGGTGCTCTGATCTCTCTGAAATATTGAGAATAACTGATCAACCAACCAGACGGGCACGAGCTCTTGACCTGGAAACATATGTCCAAGCAATGTTCGCTACAGAACAACATACAGTTGCGACTCTACTACACAAGGACTTTTCCAGAGAAGTGGCGCATAGTTTGATACATGCCTTTGAACAGGCAGATGATCAGACAAGATTACAGATGGCATTCAAGCGATTTACGCCTGCACTGCAATTCATACCTTCTGAACAAGAAGAAGTTAATGGGCAGAAGATCACTATCCCGGAAGTGATCAATCTTGTATCTGAAGATGATGAGGAGGAAGAAATGAATGAAAATTTCTTTGATGAACCTCCCACTGATCATCACCAAAAGGATGATAATGATAAAAAGGATGATGATGATGCTCCTGCACCAGGAACCGGAGGAATTTCACAGAGAAACAATGCCTCAGCTGCTGAAAAGCAAACTGAGAAGACTTCACAGAAATCTCCGTCTTCATCACCTCAGAAATCTACTCATCCATCTTCTCACCAACACGCAGTTCCTACTGAGCAAGTAGTTGAGCTTTCTGAAGAAACCAATCAGAAAATATTAAACACTCAGACCAGAAGTGCTCAACTCAGACAACTGTTGGAAGAAGAACAACAGCTCCATCTTCAACTGGAAGATCAAATAGCTAAATCCAGAGATAAGATTGATCAACTACAAGATCTATACTTAGAAGAAATGATTGCTTACTCTGAGGTTAAAGAGCTACGGGATGCTGTTCAAGAGATCACCAAAGAACTCGATACTGAAGAAGTATCTGAAGTCAAGCATGATGCTAAGGCTGCATCATCTTCGAAAGAAGTACCATCCTCCTCCCAGAAAGGAAAGAAACCAATCTCTGAGATGGTTGCTGGACTTGATACAATTGATGAAAATGTCCAAGAGGATGAAGATCACTGGGCTAATCCCTCAGATGATGAAGAAGACAAGACTTTGGCAGGACACCGCCATGAACATCTAGCGGTTTCTCACTTAAAAAGAAAGTTGATTGCTCCTACAATCTTCAACAGACTGCCAAACGTCCACTCTCAAGAGTACATGAGCAGGTACCAAGTACTAGCTACTCTGAATAAGGAGATGTCTTCACAAAACAAGGAAGTAATTGCCTCAGTCCCCTCTGAAATGAGAAAGTTCACTGAGCTCATCACTCAGAGAACAACTAGCATGATCATTGCTCAGAAGGATCTGGGAATGACAAGGGACGATGATGTGTCTTTAGCTGAAAAAGCTTTTCAAGAGGCAAGTTACACTGCTGGAAAAGCAGATGCCATCCTAGGCCCATTGGCAGAGCTCACTGATAAGGACAATGGACTTATCAAGCAAAATCAGGAGCTCAAAGCCGAACTTCAGAAGTTGGTCACTGCCTACAACTATTTACAAGGGCATTTTGACTCTCCCTCAGATTCCTTTATGAGACTAAGTCAGCCAACAATGACTAAGGGGGAAAGAAAGTACAAATCTGGACCTCAAAGTCAGGGGGAATGGGAAGAAGGAGATGAAAACAAGAAAAAATCTGGAGCTGGTGCTGCTCAGAAAGGAAGAAGAAAAACTTCCCAGCCACCACTCAGAATCTATGAATCCTCCTCAAGCCAAGCTGTTTCCCAGAGACCTACTGAAGGAACCAAAATGGTAACAAGGGCCATGGCACAGAAACCTCCAAGGAGTACCAAGGCTCCAAGGAGAAGACAAGTTAGAGGGATTAATGAATCTTCTAAAGAAGAAGAAGAAGGTCAAATCAAGTCCCTGGGCAATGAAGAAGGCTGCAAAGATCTCACAAGAATTGATCTTGATGATGATGAAGAAACTGATGAAGATGAAGCTCCTCTTCACAGAAAAAGGAAAATTGAAAGCCTAACTGAGCCCATAGCTGCAAAGCCCCTAGCAGCTAAAACACCCTCTGGAAATACCAAGTCTATCCAGGGTGGTAGTTCTTCAAGCAACAACCCCAAAGAGAATTCAAGATGTAAAAGGAACGGTCGAGAGTGAACAAAGACAAAGTCAACTTCCACTCAGGCCAGAAGAAGCCAAAATTGAGTATGTGAAGTACGACAATTATTCCTCTGTCTACAGGTGCATCAATCAGAAAAATGGCTATTGGATTCTGGAACTGAAGCATCTATTGGTAAATTTAAGATTTCCAGAACCAATCCTCAAACAGCTTATGGCATGGAGAAAGAACAAACCTACCTTGATCAACACCAATCACATCAAAGCATGGTTGGATTTTGAAGTTGTCAAGAGAACTGAAGCCATGAAGAAGGACCTCTCTGATGATTGTCCATATGGAAAGCCAGATGATGTGCACAAGATTCTGAATATCACAGGAACAGGCACAAGACCAAGACTTGCTGTGGAACCCTATGAGTCGTTCTATCTGACAGAAGATCAATACAAGGGTGACATCAGATATCTGAAGATTATCTATGGATACTTCAAGCTTTCAGATATCAAGATAGAGCATGCCTGTAAGTGGGGAAAGTACCTATGGGTCAAGCATTTTTCAAAGAAAAATCCTACCAAAACCTACAAAGAAGTCTGTGGATTTGCCAGAGACACAGAGATGCTTGTCAGAACTCTTCTCTATGATTATTCTGATGACATCAAAAGGTTTGGAGATAGGAAATTTGCAGACTGATCCATAGAAATTTTGTTGAAGACTTGAAGATTGAAGACTTAAAGACTAGTTCTTTAGGATGTTTACTTGGAGCTTGGTTACTCCTGTTGTCCTAATTTACTATGTAATTTTTTTTGCTGCATCTTGCTGACTGAGCTTAACTGTATCATGTATTTAAGTTATCTGTAATCTTTAGTTGCGACTTATCTGAAGAACTTACTCTCAGATAGTATTCTATAAAAGATAACTTGTCAGCAAAGATCACACCTTGTGATTTGGTTGATGTCTACTTTCTGCACTTAATTATATGATTTGAAAGATCTTAAGAAATGATTAAGTGGTGGATTGTTTCCTCATCCATATTTGTAATAGGGAAGATAGTCATCGTTGACTGATCAAAATGAGGGAAATTTGTTAGATATTTTGTTAGAATATCTGTTTAGATTTTGTTCAGCAACATGATGACTTATCTTAGTCTCAGAAAGGTGATTAGTACTCTTGGTTCACTTGAACATTGTAAAAGAGGAAACTCACTTAGTATGATAGTCTAGCTAATCTTGTATAGGATGTTAGGTCTCAAAATGTAATTTTTATTTTATGAAGAGAAGACCAAGAAGAAGACATCCAAGCAGAAAGCTCAACAAGAATTGAAGACTTGAAGAAAACTGCGCAAGATTACTGAATTTGTTGTTCAGATATCTTAGCCAGATATCTTAGAGCGACGATTTCAAACAAACTGTGTCACAAGAGATATCTGAGAAATGAGATACATATCTGAAGACAAGGAAAGTGTCCACAGATGTCTATTCTCAGATACCTTGAGCGTTAAACTCGTTTCTGAAAAAGAAACATATATTGCAAACAAAGTTGTTTCAATAAATAACAAGTGGTATCTGAAGAATGAAGACAAGGATGTGCAAAGAATCAAACAACAAGTCTAGTCTCTGATACAAAGCATAGTTTCGTTGACACTACAGGACAAAAAGTATAGTACAATGCATTTAATGCACGGACAGAGATGTCTGAGTAAAAGCAACGGCAACTTCTGAGAAGAAGACAAAACCTGCTACAGTACTATACACACAGATATCGATAGTTTGAATTTGAGCCTAACGGATACTATTCAAACGGCACTCAAATCCATCTATAAATATCAACACTTAGACAGCTTGAGAAAAAAAGGACACACATTACATACGCTGAAACATAGAACTCTGAACATCCTACTCTCTCAAAGCATCTTACTTATTATCAAAGCTTTCTGTTGCGACTAAAGCTTGTGATCTTGAGTAAACACTGAAGTTCTAAGTGTCCTGATCCTAAACAAGCCAAGCTATCTGTGAAGGAGTTGAATCAAAAGATCAACTATCTGAGATTCACTCTCTTGAACAGATATCATAAGACTTGGGTCAGTAAAATCGAACTAGATACCATACGCTGTAAAGTGTATTAAGTAACTTAGATCACAGAGCTATCTGAATAGCTGAAAAGTTATTAAGACGCTCATCTGACAACTGAAACCGAAACCAACACCAAAACCGGCGTGGAGTACAGGAAGTACTTAGGTTGAAAAATCAGGGAATAACTCCAAGGTTACCGGAGTATAGGAAGTACTTGATTTGGAAAACTAAGGAATAACTCCAAGGTTTTTGAGTATAGGAAGTACTTAGCTTGGGAAGCTAGGGAATAACTCAAAGGTTTCTGAGTATAGGAAGTACTTGGCTGAAGAAGCTAGGGAACAACTCAGGGGGAACTTTTGGTTGGGAACCAATTGTTCAGAATCTTAGAATAGGATTTTTGTAAGGTTATCTCAATTATCTGTTCTAGTGAATTCTAGGTCTCTGATAGACCGAAGTGGATTAGTTGGAGGATTACGCCACCTCCAGATACCACTATACTTGCTGTGTCATTTACATTTCTGTATTTATACTTCAGCAACACACACACACACACACTTATTAACTGTTTCTACACTTATCTTTATTAAAGTCTTCCGCACTCTGATTCTAAGTATCAGATATCCATTCAGATATCTGAGAAATATTTGTTATCGACAAAAGTTTTAAAAGACTATTCACCCCCCCCCTCTAGTCTTTTACCTTGCCGTTATCTGGACCAACAGTATATAATATATGTACTAAGAGGTTGAAATGGTTAAATTATATGCCCAATTTTGTAAATATCGAACACTTAATTAATAATTAATTTATAAGCAACATATAATAATTAACAATTAACCTCTACAATCTTCTTATCCGAATTGGAATCGATCTAATAAATTAAATACGATCTAATCAATTGGAACGTCTCAAGTTAAAAATAAAGTATATATACAATGAATTCCGACCGTTCATGGATGTACGATCGTACGGCGGTAAATGGCAGAGTTTCTAGGAGTTTTGTAGAAGGGGTTAAAGGTTTCATCTCGTTTGCCATGGGACGTCCGGTTTGTGCAACTGGGGGTTGATAAAGTGTCTTTGCACATTGGAAACCTGCAGAACAAGCAATTTATGACGCCTGATGAGTATTCGAGCACTTGCGACGTTATGGATTCATGCCCAGTATCATGTATGGATTCATCACGGTGAGAAGCACCGTCCATGGCATACCTCAATGGAGGAGAGGCGGGGTTTGGGGCCGCCTATCGAGTGCCTTCTCGCTTGTCGGAACATGTGCATGGTGTATTGGGAGGAGGATGTAGATCTGTTGGAATGCAAGTTACGTGGTAGGGGCGTCACAAGTGATGAGGAGGGGGTGCATGAGAATGAGGAGTTTCATCCGTTTTGTCTCTAGCTTGTATAACTAGTAATCATTAGTTGATATATATATGAAACCAAACATTATGGTAAAATTGAAGTCGATGTAACTTATATTATGTAATGCCGTAACAATTGGTGGAGCTAATATAACTTATATTACGTAGCAATTGATTGAATTATTGTGAAATTGATTTATTATCGTAAATGAAAGACCTCGATCTAATGAATTCAAAGCGTCAAACGTTATTATCTAATTATTCAATGAATACTGATCGTTCATGGATGTATTGTCGTACTCTCAATGGCAGAGTTCAATGGAGTTTTCTGAAAGGGGTTGAAGGTTTCATTGCATTTGCAATGTCAAATCCGGCTTGTGTAAAGGATGGGTTGATAAAGTGTCCTTGTGCAATGAAACAGTGCAGAAACAAGCAATACGTGACTCCTAAAGTGGTAGTCCAGCACCTGAGGAAAAATGGATTCCTGCCTGCGCATCAGGTATGGAATCATCATGGTGAGGAATCAGCACCGTCCAATACATATGACCAATACAGACAGCGTGGAAGGAAGAGAAAAAATGAACAAGTCGGGGAACAAAGTACATCTGAAGGCGATGCTATTCGAGCTCGAGTCGAACAAATGGTGTACGATGCTGCAGGGGCGGAGTTCAGGGACACAACCAACACTGAAACCGAGGTGGAGGTGGAGGAACCACCGAATCCCGAGGATCAGTTGTTCTTTGACTTGTTAGAATCATCAAGGAAGCCGGTTTACCCGGGGTGTAAGCTCACTGAGTTGTCTTTGTTAGCTCGGCTAATGAGTTGTAAGGCTAATGGCCAGCAATCTGAAACGAGCTTCAATGAATGGGTTGACGTAATGTCGGACCTTTGTCCTGAAGAAAACCTAGTTCCCACCAACTTTTACCAAGCGAAGAAAAAGATGCGGGGATTAGGGCTGCCTGTGGTAACCATAGACTGTTGTCCGAAAATGTGCATGATATATTGGGAGGAGGATGCAGATCTAATAGAATGCAAGTTCTGTGGTAAGGAACGGTACAAGCGTTACAAGGAGGGGGCTGCAAAGAAACGACAGAAGAAAAATCTCTCACATAAGAAAATGTGGTACTTCCCTCTAGCACCTCGTTTGAAAAGATTGTATGCTTCAAGTGCTTCTGCGGATAAAATGCGGTGGCATAAGGAGCGAGTAATCTCGGATAATGCAGAAGGTGGTAGAATGGACCATCCAGCAGACTCACCCGCATGGAAATCGTTTGACAAGACATATCCAGAGTTTGCAGCCGAATCTAGAAATGTACGTTTGGGACTTTGTACGGATGGTTTTAACCCGTTCGGTAGTGAACGTAAATACTCTTGTTGGCCAGTTATGCTCACACCGTACAATCTGCCCCCCCGGTGAGTGCATGAAGGAACCATTCATGTTTCTGACTGCATTGGTGCCTGGGCCGAAAGATCCTGGACTGACGTTGGATGTTTTCTTGCAACCCCTAATCAAGGAGCTGATCGAGTTGTGGACGGATGGTATCCCTGCATATGATGTGTCGACAAAAAAGAACTTCACCTTGAGAGCAGCTCTTCTTTGGACCGTGAGTGACTTCCCTGCGTACTCCATGCTATCTGGAAGGAAAACTGCAGGGAAATATGCATGTCCACATTGCTTGGAGGATCTGGATGCATTTAGGCGAAGGGTAGTGGAAAATTTTGTTGGTTTGATTGTCATCGTGGGTTGCTAGAAAGTGACCATCCGCTCAGAAGAACAAGGATCAATTCTTGAAAAATAAAAGAAAAATCAACAAAAAGCCCGACGACAAGACTTCTTTGAGAGCACAAATTCTTGCGGAGATTGATAGATTGGGTCTTATGAAGGTGACTGAGCTTGGGTGGATGAAGCATAACGAGAAAATTGGTAAAAAATGTGGTTGGAGGAAGAGAAGCATTTTATGGGACTTGCCTTACTGGAGCAGTCTTCTTATCCGTCACAACTTAGATTTCATGCACATTGAGAAGAACGTGTTCGAGAACTTATTCAATACACTTTGCAACATTGAGGGAAAAACAAAGGACCATGCGAAGTCTAGATCCGAGTTGTCGACGTGGTGTAAAAGGCCTGAGTTGACAAAGAGGGATGAGAATGGTAAGTGGCCGAAAGCGTGCTACACAATTGACAACGCTTCTAGGTCAATTTTGTTTGATTGGGTGAGGGCATTGAGTTTCCCAGATAATTACGCCTCAAATTTAGAGAGGTGTGTGGATTTGAAGAAGACAAAGGTTTATGGGATGAAGAGCCACGACTGTCATGTGTTCATGGAGAGGCTTATCCCGGTAGCATTTCGAGAGCTTCTGCCGAAACACGTATGGACTGCTATCACCGAGTTGAGCTTATTTTCAAAAATTTAGGCACAAGGGTGGTTCATGATAAAGTGTTGGAAAATCTTGAAAGGAACATACCATTGATTCTATGCAAGCTCGAGCGTATCTTTCCACCGAGCTGGTTTGATTCTATGGAGCACTTGTCGGTTCACCTTCCTCATGAAGCGAGACTTGCTGGTCCGGTTCAGTATCGATGGATGTATCCATTCGAGAGGTACTTGGGGAAATTGAAGAAGTATGTCAACAACAAAGGTAAACCTGAAGGTTCGATTGCCAATGCCTACATTCGAGAGGAAACTGCAACCTTCTGCTCTTATTACTTTGATGAACACGTCCCTACGAAGACAGCAAGGCCGGCTCGAAACGCAGACACATTCGTAGTTCAAGCAGAGGGTCCATTCAAAAAGGCTCTCGCAGAGGGTCCATTCAAAAAGGTCTACACATTCCCAGGTTATATAGTCAATGGCCTTAGGTTCCACACGACTGAATGTAACACGGCCATGGCGACAAGCAAACTCCGGGGTGTGTGTTAATGGTGCAGAAGAGTATGGAGATGCTACTTTGTTTGATTTCCACGGCAAGCTAAAACGAATTGTGAGGATTGAATATTCTGGATTGCCATTTAAACGAACCTTCTTGTTTGACGTTGAGTGGTATGATCCTAATCCAGGAGGTACGAGGAAGAACGAGCGGTATGAAATGGTTGATGTGAACCAAAAGAAGAGGTACCGAACCAAGTATGAACCATTTATTCTGGCGACTCAAGCACGACAAGTGGTGTTTCTTGAATATCCAAGCAGAAAACGCGATAAGGGGGAATGGTTAGCTGCGGTACCTATTCGTGCTCGCACGAAAGTGGAGTACATTGAGAAAGACGACTCAATTACCAACTCGTACCAACAAGAGGATGTCGATAAACAAGCAGAAGATCCCATAGAAGCAGATGAAGAGTTGTTTGATCTGCACGAGGACCAATATGTAGTCTTAGAGGACGGCGATAACGGTATATTATGTGTATTATGAGTAATTATATGTGTTATTATAATCTGTTATGTATTATAACTCGTACTAACACATTTTTATTGTATTTATTACATTTTTTGCAGATGCCGCGACAGAGGCCGTCCACCTATCGTTCCCCCCCCCCCCCACGCAGCCGGCCACATGATAGTGGTGGGTCGGGGACACCGTCAGACAACAGGGAGGGCTCCGAAGATCAGGACAGTAGGTCTCGGATTCCTGAGACCCCTGTGCGGAGAGAAACGTGGCTCTACCAGTCAGCCCAGACACATGCTGGAGGACGACCACGACGATTGTCCCTACCTCATGTTCGATCCAAACAATCCCAACGTCACGTGGGACGGCTTGCCTGTGATTTTCCCTATTGGTCCTGCCAAGTAAGTATTATACATTCTTCTTAAATATGTAAAACATAACTGATAATGATAGTTGACAAGTATAAATTGTTGTACTAAAGTAATGCATATTCGTTTCTTGTATCTTATACATTGACAACATCTTATGGCCTCGGGAGGTGCACAACAAACTAGGTGACATCTTCCGGAGCAGGAGAGAGCCACCGGGGCAGGGTGGTGAGTGTTGGAGCCACATCTCAGAGCGCATGAGGGCCGAGTACTTCGATGAGCTGAGGGTAAGTTAAAATATGACATTCATTTGTTTGTAATTATAATCGTTTTAATATGTGTGGTATGTTAGCCACTGTATGTGAGTGGTATGTTAGCCACTTTATTTGGGTGATATGTTAGTCACCATTGTGTTAGTAAATTTTAGGACAATGTGAGTGGTATGTTAGCCACTATATGTGAGTGGTATGTTAGCCACTTTATTTGGGTGATATGTTAGTCACCATTGTGTTAGTAAATTTTAGGACAATGTGAGTGGTATGTTAGCCACTATGTGAGTGGTATGTTAGCCACTTTATTTGGGTGATATGTTAGTCACCATTGTGTTAGTAAATTTTAGGACAATGTGAGTGGTATGTTAGCCACTATATGTGAGTGGTATGTTAGCCACTTTATTTGGGTGATATGTTAGTCACCATATACATTATGTTGTTAGGACATGTATTGACTTTGGATGTTGTATGAAATTGGGAATGTAGAAGGAGTACTTTATTCGGCAGTTGATCCCAGATCTGGCGTTTACGAGGCTGTGGGATCCAAACTATCTGAGGATATGGTCTGCACGTGGAAGGCCATTCGGGATCGGGTGGCCCAATCCTCCACAAAGTTGATGCAACGGAGTGGGCCCTTTGGGATGCCTACTGGCGCCGAACTGATGTCCAAGACGTTGCTTGGACCAACAGGCAGAATCGGGCATCCCAGTCTGATACGGCAGGAAGGGCCGTTCACCACCTTGGGAGGCGATCTCATTGCGATTATTATCAATCGGTGCGTATATATGTGTTTTTGCAATCTAGCATTACGTGTATGTATGAAGTCTCTGCTGCTCTAATACTTGTAGATGATAAATTGTTGACTAGATCTGGTTTGATTCAGGTGGCACGGGGGGGGGTGACATCCAAGTATGCCATCTTCAAGAAGGCCAAGCAGAAGGGCGGGGTATGGACCGACTACCGGGCCTCGTCTATTGCGGTATGTTTATGTTGCTTAAAGTTCATATTTGTACACTATTACAAGTCACTTTTTAAAAACAGTAACTGATCATGATATCTGCTATTTACGATTTCAGGCTGAGGTTGATGCTCAGGTGGCGAGGCAGGAGGACGAGACGGGTGATGTGTTGTCAACTGAACAAGTTGACAACATCTTCCTAGAGGTCAACAAACCGGACAAGAAAGGACGAATATATGGACTCGGGAGCCTCGGTTTGCATCTGGCTAGTCCGGGGTGCTCCTCATCATCATCCCAGCAGTCCAGACGTCCGGTTTACACACAGGACCAGGTCTCGGAAATGGTGCAGTCGCAGGTCCGGGAACAGGTTGCTCGGCTAACTCAAGAGATGGAGCAACAAAGGGACGAGATGGAGCGCCGCGACAGAGAACGAAGGGAGGAGAACGAGCGCCTTGATGTATGGAGCGATTCATGTCAGCCCGCCATCACCCACACCCACCCCGTCGATAGCTAGTTATGTATCCGTATGTTCGGATTTTTTCATATTTACACTTGTTTGGATAATTTCTCCATTCAATATTACTTTTTTATTCATTGAAACATTTTTCGTATTATTGATTTATTATCGAACATTATATTGATTAAATAGGTGAACTACGAAAAATAGGGATTAATATGAAATAAATAGTGACGGAATTAGTGACGGAATTCACAGTGACGGAATTAGTGACGGAATTCACAGTGACGGAATTAGTGACGGAATTTCAAATTCCGTCACTAGTCCAATTAAAATATGTAGCGACGGATAGATTCTATCCGTCGCTATATTTCGGAATTAAAAAAAAATAATTGGTCAATCCGTCGTCCAACTGTCATGAATTGGACGACGGATTGTTATCCGTCACATAGCTGTGGGGCGACGGATTTTCTATCCGTCGCTCGATCCGTCGCCGAAATGGGCGATGATAGTTCAGAAGCGACGGATCTATCCGCCGCCATGTGCCGTGTTTTTGTAGTGTTGGATGCACAAGCCAGGGTTGCTCAACTCAAACAATTGTTGGAGGAAGAACAACAGCTAAATCTTCATCTGGAAGAAAAGATAGCTGAATCAAGGAAATGGAAGCTTATACTGAGATGAAGGAACTCCGGCTTGCCGTTGAGGCAATTGCTGAGGAATTAGATGCTGAGCAAGCATCTGAAGACAAGCATGATGCTAAGGCTGCATTACCAAAAGATGTACCATCCTCCTCACTAAAAGGAAAGAAGCCCATCTTTGAGATGGTTTCTGGGCTAGAGAACATTGATGAAAATGTCTAAGAGGATGAAGATAACTGGGATGAAGACTCAGATGATGAAGAAGACAGAACCTTGGCAGAACATGCAAATGTTCACTTGGGAGTTTCTCACTTAAAGAGAAAACTGATTGCTCCTCAAAGCTTCAGTAAGGCACCAAATCTCAACTCCCATGATTACATGGCCAGATACCAGGTTCTGGCAACTCTAAGAAAGGAGTTGTCTCAACAAAATGAAGAAGTGATTGCATCAGTCCCTTCTGAAATGAAGAAGTTCACTGAGTTAATCACTCAGAGAACAACAAGCTTGGTCATTGCTCAGAGAGACCTAGGCATGGTGACGGATGATGACAATAATCTTGCTGAAAAAGCCCTCAATGAGGCCAGCTATGTTGCTGGAAAAGCAGATGCTACTCAAGGCCCACTGGCAGAGCTCACTGATAAGGAAATATGACTTATCAAACAAAATCAGGAGCTCAAGGCTGATCTGCAAAAGTTGGTTGTTGCTTACAACTATCTGCAAGGCAACTTTGACTCCCTTTCAGAATCTTTTGTGATTCTTAGTCAGTCAACAATGACTAAGGGGGAAGGATCTCAAGGTGCTCGGAGAGTAAGAGGAAATAAAAGAAGATCTGAAAAACCACCTCTCAGAATAAATGAGTCCTCCTCCAGTCAAGCTGCTACTCAGATAGTAGCAACAACTCAACAGATTTCTGAACAAGGAATGACAACAAGGGCTAGATCACAGAGACCTCCAAAGGGAACCAAGTCCCCAAGGAGAAGACAAGTAATAGGGATTGAAGAGTCTTCTGAAGAAGAAGAAGAAGGCCAAATCAAATCCCAAGGCAATAAAGATGCATGCAAATCTCCCAAGCACAAATTTAATGTTGATGATGAGGAAACTGATGATAATGAAGCTCCTCTTCACAGAAAAAGAAAAAGGGAATTTAGCTCATTTGAGCCCATTGCTGCAAAGCAATTGGCAGCCAAAACACCCTCTGGAAATACCAAGTCTATCCAGGGTGGTTCTTCAAGCAATCTCTCAAGGGAAAACTCAAGGACAAGGAGGAAGAGATCAAGGGATATCAAGTTTGGTAGGGTACTTCCACAAAAGCCAGAAGATGCCCTGATTGAATATGTGAAATCTGATAACAACTCCTCCTCATATAGGTGCATCCATCAGAGAAATGGATAATGGATACTGGAACTCAAGCACTTGCTTGTAAATGAAAAATGATTTCCAGTACCCATCCATCAACAACATATGGCATGGGGAAAAGATAAGCCAATCTTGATCAACACCAATCATGTCAAAGCTTGTTTGGATTTTGAAGTTGTCAAGAGAGTTGAAGCTATGAGGAAGGACCTTACTGATGAGTGTCCTTATGGCAAACCTGATGATGTGCACAGAGTACCAAACCTCACTGGAACAGGCACAAGGACAAGACTTGTTGTGGAACCCTTTAAGTCATTCTTCATGACTGAAGATCAATACAAGGGTGACATCAGATATCTGAGGATCATATATGAATACTTCAAGCTATCAGATATCAGAATTGAGCATGTCTGGAAATGGGAAAAGTATATGTGGGTCAAACACTTTGCCAAGAAGAATCCCACCAAATCATACAGAGAAATCTGTGGTTATGCAAGGGACACTGAGATGTTAGTCAGGACTTTGCTCTATGACTACTCAGATGACATCAAAAGATTTGGAGATAGGGAATTTGCAAATTGATCCATGGAGTTGCTGAAAACTCGAAGATTTTTGAAGACTTGAAGACTAGTTAATTAGAATGTTTACTTGGAGCTTGGTTACTCATGTTGTTCTAACTTAACTATGTATTTTGTATCTTGTTGATTGTACTCTAATGTATTTTATTCATTGTAAAAGTTATATGTGGACTTTCCTTTTAACATATCTGATGAACCTACTCTCAGATATCAATCTATAAAAAGATAACTTGTCAGCAAAGATCACACCTTATGATTTGGTTGATGTTTACTTTCTGCACTTAATTAAATAAATTGAAAAGATCATAAGAAATGATTAAGTGATGGATTGTTCCCTCTTCCATGTTGTAATAGGTTTTCAAGATAGTCATCGTTGACTGATCAAAAGGGGAAAATTTGTTAGGAATATCTGTTTAGATTTTGATCAGCAACCTAATGACTTATCTTAGCTCAGAAAGGTTACTAGTACTCTTAGTTCACTTGAACATTGTAAAAGAGGAAGTTTACTGAGTATGTTAGTCTAGCAAATATTGTATAGGATGTTAGGTCTCTGAATGTAATTTTTATATTCTTGATGAAGACCAAAAAGGAGGCATCCGGGAGAAGAGTTCAATGTATTGAAGATTCGAAGACTGCACAAGATTGCTGAAGACTAAGGAAATTGGTCTCCTCAGATACCTACTTCCAGATACCTTGAAGAAACAAGTGTTTTTCAATAAACAAGTTTCACAAAAGATATCTGAGAACACAAGGTTACTGAGTAAGGAAAAGTGCCCACAGAAACCCACGCTCAGATACCTTGGATAAAACTATGTTTCTGGAAAATAATATTTTAATAGGTATCTGGAGAAGTGAAGGTCCATGGAAAAGGACATGCAATGCTTCAGAAAGCGTGCATAGTTCCGTTGGCACTACAGGACAAAAAATAGTACAGTGCAATAAATGCGCAGACAGAGACATCTGAACAAAAGAGGAAATCACTGAGAAGAGACAAACGTCTTCTGCAGTACTATTTACAGATATCAATAGTTTGAATTTCATTGTGCTTAACGGATACTATTCAAACGGCTTGATTTTCAACTATAAATATCACCACTTAGAATGCTTGAAAACACACCAAGAACTTACACATCTACGAACTTATTCATTCAAGCATACAAGCCTTCAACCTACTTATTCTCTAGCTTACTGTTGTGACCAAGCTCTTGAATTCTAAGGAGCACGAAAGTTCTAAGTGTCCTGATCCTTAACAAGCATTGCTATCTGTGAAGGAGTTGAATCAAAAGATCAAGTATCTAAGATTCATTCTCTAGAACATTTAACATAGACTTGAGTCAGTAAAGAAAATATCACCACACATTGTGAAGTGTGTTAAGTGATTCTTGTTCTATAGAGTATTCCTACATAACTAAGTAAGTTATTAAGACTACTCATCTGACAAACTACCTTAACCAACACCACACACGGCGTGGAGTACAGGAAGTACTTAGTTTGGGAAACTAAGGAACAACTCCAAGGTTACTGAGCACAGGAAGTACTTAGTTTGGGAAACTAAGGAATAACTCAAAGTTTTTTTAGTACAGGAAGTACTTGGCTGAGAAAGCCGGGGAATAACTCAGGGGGGACACTTGGTTGGGAACCTAGTGTAAAAGGAAATCAAGGGATAGGATTATTGTAAGGAGAACTCAATATCTATCTTAGTGAATTTCAAGTCCTGGGAAAGGGCGAGTGGATAAGTTGAGGGATTACGCCACCCTCAGATACCACTATAAAGATCTGTGTTATTTACTTTCTGCAACTTATTAATTGCTTTATTTACCTTGCTGAGTATTTACACACTTATATCTTGCAAAGCACGTGCACTTTTCACATAGAATATCTTCCGCTCTCTGAATATAAGTATCAGATATCTTCACACATATCTGAGAAACTGTTTTATCGTCAAAAGTTTTAAAAGACTATTCACCCCCCCCCCCCCCCTAGTCTTTTACTTTGTCATTATCTGGACCAACAAAGACCATATTGTTCCTACAAGCCCACAACACGTAATCATCCATGGTCCTTGTATACCAACACAAATGCCTTCAATATCACTCCACAACTTCCTTCTGTGTTCAAGTTGTTTATGAGCATACACACCTCTATTAACTAAGTAGGAAAAGCTTCCATTCGATTCATAAACGCCACAGTATATAAGTTGATCTAAAGCTACTACCTTCCTGATATCTAGAATGCCAGCTTTCCATAGTATCTAAATCCTATCATTGCCATGGTATTCATAATTATCCAAACAACACCAATGAGAACCTAAACATTGTTTAATTATGGTAGCGTTGTCTAAGTCTGGTAGCATTACCTACTTTTACCCTAGTTTCTAACAAAACTAACAAAGCAATAGAAGAAATATTCAATTTTCTGATATGGCCCCCAATCTCTATATTTCTTGCTCTTTTATTAAGGCCCCTTACATTACATGAAATTATCATGGGACCTTGTTAGATGAAACATCGGGGTCAGTTCCAATCCCAAGCCCTGCAAATGAGATATAACATTTACGTACAAACACATGTGTAGAGATAGCAGGATCAATAAATGAAATATTATAACGACAATAAAATTCTTACGTTTCCAGGAGCTTTTCCTTTATGTAGGATCAGAGAAGAAGAAGAGCTTGCTCTTCCTTGATCCACTATGTCGGTAAGAGTTGGCAGTTGGTGCATACTTCTCTTTGATCCATATCACTAGTACCGGTGGATGTAGATGCTTGATTCTTTTCAGGTCTAGGCTGCCAAGTTTTTGGAGCAAGGGGGGGCTTGTTTTTGTCTTGGCTTGGGTTGAGCAGCTGGTTTTGTACCACATTCATGACCTACATTTTTGGCATTTTTTTACCAAAAAAAATATTGCCAATCATAGTGAACCGGCTGCACAATACTCCTCTCTAAATGATCTTTGATAACAATTAACAGACTTCCGGATCTCCACAATTACATCAACCTCTACTAAAACTCGTGCATAAGACACCCTCAGTTCTTGGAAGTACACTCATCAGTCATCAGTGGTTTACCCAAAGCACTTGTTTTATTCCCTAATATGTTTTCTCCCAAAAACATAAGAGGTAATTGAGAAAAAACCACCCAAATAGGTAAGACACACAACAAGTCATCTTTAACTTTAACTTTTAAGAGTAAACTCAGGAGTCCATTGATGCAAAAACATCGATTTCTTATAAATATTACAAGGACCGCGCATCAAAACAACATCTATATCCTCAGGAGAACGAAAGCGAATGATAAAGTAACCCTCATCATTAGCGTAAAGCTCCGGTGATGCAACAAAATTCCAAACCGTACTCAAGAAATGTTTAACAACATTCATTGATAACTCTTCACTATGAGCATACATAATAAGCGCATTATCCCATAATAGTAACTCAGAATTTGACTCCACTTTACCAATAATAACTTCTAGTTCACCATCAACAATAGAAGGAGCAACATAAGGTACCTTGATTCTTGATTCCATGGTAGGCAATTGATAACATCAAGTCATCAACCAAGGGGAGTGGCAATTCATCAGTACTCGGTTCCTCAACATCTTCAAGTCCATCATTCTCTTTGTCGGTGACTCGGTGGTGACTGATTCACCGTCAAAGGGATAGGCTAAATCTGAGAAGTGTTGTCAGTCACGATCTGTTATGGAGTCGTATTAGTACTTTGAGACGAACCAATATTACCATTACTTTGTCGTATGATAGACCTGACCATCGTTGGAGGAGTCGTCACCGCCTTCTTCTTCAGTCGGCCGCAACCACGAGGCATGATTTTGGTACGAGGGAGGGAGGGAGGGAGGGAGGGGGGGGGAGAGAGAGAGAGAGAGAGAGAGAGAGAGAGAGAGAGAGAGAGAGAGAGAGAGAGAGAGAATTTAAAGAAATTTAACTATTTTTGTAAATCTACTACTACCTCTGTTCCAATAAGAGCTTCCTAGCTCCTTACTTTCTCTATTATTAAGGAAAATTAATAAAATATTAGTTTGTGTGGGGTATTATATTGCTAAAGTTGTAAGTGGGTGATAAAGTAAGAGAGAGAGATTGAATAAAATGATAATAAAGTTGGTGTGGAGTAGATTGAATTTGGTGTTGAAAGGTTGACGAAAAGAGGAAGAAAGAACATGGTTTCTATTCTTGTTCTGTTGTTGTGCATTGACAAGAAGGAAGAAGATTAAAAACGTAACAATCTAATTAAGAGCGCGTTTCCACTTAGTCAGAGTGAGGTGTCGATCTGTGATTGGATGATGACACGTGAAGTGACGTAAGAAGATGGAAACAAAGAAGTATAAGTAGAATTGCGTTTCTATTGTAAAGGATTACGTTTTCTTCATTGTAACAGACTTAACTGTCACTTTCATTTCTTCTGTTCTTCATTCTTCTCCGTTTATTTCTCTCTTCTCTGCAAGTTTCGATTGAAGCTTATTGTAATACATTCTTGTGTTGATCAATAAAGAATCTCTGGTTGCTTCCGTGGATGTAGGCATTTGCCGAACCACGTAAACACTTGTGTCATTGTTCAGTTTATGCATTTTGTGTTTGTTTGGAAATTCGAAGTTGTTTGATCGGAATTGGATTATTGTTTTGTTATCGATTGATTGTGCTTAACAATTGGCACCGTCTGTGGGAAGATCGAATCGATAACTGTCACAATGGCGAAGTTTGATATTGAGAAGCTCACAGAGAAAGTCGATTTCACTTTATGGAAAGTGAAAATGGAGGCTCTTCTTGAACAGCAAGGATTGAATCACGCATTGCTAGGAGATGATGGATTTGCCAAGGATTATGCAGAGAAGAAGCGCATCATTGGTAAAGGTCGGAGCACTGTGATTCTTTCGCTGGGAGATAATGCCTTGAGAGAAGTGATTCAAGAGAAAACTGCAAAAGGAGTATGGGACAAGCTTGAGTCTCTTTATCATGTAAAGACATCTGCAAGCAAGATGCATATGAAACAGAAATTCTTCTCATACAAGATGAGATCTGATAGATCAGTTATTGAACAACTTGATGAGTTCAATAAGTTGTGCTTGGAGCTTGAAGCATTGGATGTTAAGGTTCAAGATGATGATAAGGCAGTTATTCTGCTGAGCTCACTACCTAAGAGCTATGAGCACTTTACTGATGCAATTGTGATGACAAAACCAGATTATCTGAAGGCTTCTGATGTGGAGAAAGCATTGAGAAACAAGCTTGATCAGAAGAACACTGGGAGTCAATCAGATTCAGTTGCAGAAAGTCTAGCTATCAAGAATGCCTGGAATAGGAATCAAGCTTTGAAAAACAAGAAGATCAAAGCTCAGAAGGATTCCATGATTGGTACAAGTGACAACACTGAGAAGAGAAAGTGTTTTCACTGCAAGAAACCTGAACATTTAAAGAATAATTGTTTTCTCTTAAAGAGAGAAAAGAGGAATGCAGGATCACAATCTCAAGGTGGAGCACCTATAGCAGATCTTGCAGAAGCTTCTAATGTCTATGATGAAGCTTTGGTACTTTCTATTACTAACTCCAGCTCTGGTTTACATGTGTCATATTAACGATTGGTTTGAAAGTTTCAAATATGAGCACAGTGGTAGTGTATTACTTGGTGATGATCATGCATGTGCCATTATGGGAATTGGTAATGTCAGGATTAAAATGCATGATGGAGTTGTTAGAATCCTATCAGGTGTGATGTTTATACCAGATTTAAGGAGGAATCTTATATCCCTTGGTATATTAGATAAGATGGGATACAAGTATGGATCAGAAAATGGTGTCATGAAAGTGTTTAAAGGTGATATACCTGTGATCAAAGCTGATCTCAGGAATGGATTGATTGTGCTTAACAATTGGCGTCGTCTGTGGGAATCGAACCCACGACCACATGGTGAAGTTGTGAAGCATACTTCAATCAGGATTTTGTTGTCAATAGTTACTCAGTTTGGTTTATATCTACATCAGATGGATGTTAAGACAACATTTCTTCATGGAAATCTTGAAGAAGATATATATATATATATATATATATATATATGAAGATACGTGATGGAGCTAAAGTGAATAATGCAATCACTAAGGCTTGTTTACTCAAGAAATCTCTGTATGGTCTCAAGCAATCACCAAGGCACTGGTATAAGAGATTTGAAGAGTTTGTTACTTCTGTGGGGTTTATGAGGAGCTGTTATGATAGTTGTATCTATCAGAAAGGTGATCAGAATACAGGTTTTCTATATCTGTTGTTGTTGTTGTTGTTGTTGTTGTTGTTGTATGTTGATGATATATTGATTGCTGTCAAATGCAAGTCCATGATTGATCAAGTAAAAACATATCTCAATAAGGAATTTGAGATTAAGGATCTTGGATATGCAAAGAGAATCCTAGGCATGGATATCTGCAGGAGCAATGATCAAGGAGTTACTACACTTACACAAATGAGTTATCTAACTAAAGTATTGCACAAATTCAAGATGCATGAGTCTAAACCAGCATCAGTTCCTATTATTCAAAGTATTAAAGTCTCAGCTACTCAATGTCCAACCACTGGAGAGGAAATTCAGAGAATGGAAACAATTCCTTATGCTAGTGCAGTTGGAAACATCATGTACACAATGGTGTGTTGTAGGCCTGATTTGGCTTATGCTATGAATGCTATCAGTAGGTTCATGAGCAATCCAGGATATACTCATTGGGAAGTAGTAAAAGGTATACTGAGATTCTTGAAGGGGACTACAGATCATGGTTTATATTTTAAAGTTGCAGAGAACATTGATCAACCTTTAGTAGGTTATGTGGATGCAGATTTTGCAGCTAATCCAAATACAAGGAAGTCCAACACAGGTTATGTTTTCACTCTTTATGGGACATCTATCAGTTGGAAAAGCTCTCAACAACCTGTGGTGGCATTATCTACTTCTGAGGCAGAGTTTATTGCACTCACTGAAGCAATTAAGAAAGCTCTATGGCTTAAAGGCTTGTTGAAGGAGCTTGGTTATAAACAAGATTGTGTTGCTATCTTCTGTGACAACCAGAGTGCTATTCAGTTAGCAAAACATCAAGTGTATCATGAGAGGACTAAGCACATTGATGTGAGGTTGTATTATATCAGAGATGTCATTGCAGAAGGATGCATTAAGGTGGAAAAGATTCACACTTCTGTGAACATGTCAGATAGCTTGACAAAAGCTGTTCCAACAACAAAGTTCCAGTTGTGTTCTTCTTTGATGAAAGTGCAGAAGGGTTTGCTCCAACCTTAAGGAGTGTCTTGGAGCTAATCAGAGAGGAATTCAATCTAAGGTGGAGATTTGTGGAGTAGATTGAATTTGGTGTTGAAAGGTTGAAGAAAAGAGGAAGAAGAGCATGGTTTCTGTTCTTGTTCTGTTGTTGTGCATTGAGAAGAAGGAAGAAGATTAAAAACGTAACAAGCTAATTAAGAGCGCGTTTCCACTTAGTCAGGGTGAGGTGTCGATCTGTGATTGGATGATGACACGTGAAGTGACGTAAGAAGATGGAAACAAAGAAGTATAAGTAGAATAGCATTTCTACTGTAGAGGATTAAGTTTTCTTCATTGTAACAAACTTAATTGTCACTTTCATTTCTTCTGTTCTTCATTCTTCTCCGTTTTTTCCTCTCTTCTCTGCAAGTTTCGATTGAAGCTTATTGTAATACATTCTTGTGTTGATCAATCAAGAATCTATGGTTGCTCCTGTGGATGTAGGCATTTATCGAACCACGTAAACACTTGTGTCATTGTTCAGTTTATGCATTTTGTGTTTGTTCGGAGATTCGAAGTTGTTTGATCGGAATTGGATTATTGTTTTGTTATCGATTGATTGTGCTTAATAGTAGGAAAGAGATTTAATAAAAAATTAGTTAGTGGGATAAAAACTTTCCATTTATGGGTTAAAAAGTTTCTAACGAAATGTGTTAGGAATATCTGTTAGTATTTTGATCATTCATCACATGTTCTTATCTTAGCCAGAAAGGTGATTAAAGTACTCTTGGTTTACTTGAACATTGTAAAAGAGGAAATCACTGAGTATGATTAGTCTAGTAAATCTTGTATTAGGATTATAGGTCTCTGAGTGTAATTTTTATTTCCAAGAAGACCATGAAGATCAATCCTAGCAATGGAGCTTTTCTGAAGATTACAACACCGGAGATTGCACAAGATTTATGAAGACACCAAGGTTTAGTCTCACTCGGAAAGACTATGTCCTCAATCCTTTCTTAAGTTCATTTAGTTACTTTTGATACATGATTCTGGAACATATGACATCATGAGTATGGAGCATGCAAGCCATCAGAAAGGCTAATGTATCCGTTGAAGACTACAGGACAAGAAATAGTACATGTGCATTAATTGCATCGGCAGAAAAGCCGCTAAAGTACAGTCCTCTCTGAGATATGAGACAAGGACTTCTGAGTACTTATTTCAAGATAAGTATAGATTGAATTCGAATTGTGTCTAACGGATAACATCCCAACGACTCTCTAATTCATCTATAAATATCACACACTTAGATGCTGAGAAATACGACCTTAGAACGCTCTATCTTGCAAACTTACCATCAAGCAAAGTATTCTCTCAAGCACTCTACTACCCTTTCTGAAAGCTTTCTGTTGCTTGAAGAATCACTAGTAGTTCTAAGTTGTCCTGAACCTTAACAAGAGATTGTTATTCGTGAAAGAGTTGAACTATCAGATAACCTTTCTGAAGCTCATTCTCCAGAACGGACATCAATTACTTGGGTCAGTAAAGAGCAGATTGCCATACACTGAACAAGTGTATTAAGTAGTCTTGTTCTATTAGGCTCTCTGAAAACATAACTGAAAAGTTATACGAGAAGCCTCTCTAACAAACCTTATAACCAACACCATCAAGGCGTGGAGTAGAGGAAGTACTTGATTTGGGAAATCAGGGAATAACTCCAAGGTTATCTGAGTAGAGGAAGTACTTAGCTCTAGGAGCTGGGGAATAACTCAGGGGGAACATTTGGTTGGGAACCATTTGTTTAGGAATCTTAGAATAGGATTTTTGTAAGGTGAACTCGATTATCTGTTCTAGTGAATTCTAGGTCTCAGAAAGAACGAAGTGGATTAGTTGGAGGATTACGCCACCTCCAGATACCACTATACTTGCTATGTTATTTACCTTTCTGTATTTATCTTTCACCAAAGCACACACACATACTTATTGTTTCTGCACTTACCTATCTTAAAGTCTTCCGCGCTCTGAATCTAAGTATCAGAAACCCCCTAGGTTTCTGAGAAACTGTGTTTATTGACAAAAGTTTTAAAAGACTATTCACCCCCCCCCCCCCTCTAGTCTTTTACTTTGCCGTTATCTGGACCAACAAGTGGTATCAGAGCAGGAGGTTCACAAGCCCAGATAGATGAAGGAACTTTGTCCCTTACTGAGAACTATATAATTTGTGTGTTAAGCGTGCAGGTATGTCTCTGAGTGATGCTCCCGTTCTAAAGCCAGAAAACTACGAGAAATGGAAAAACAACATGATGCTCCATCTGGAGGCCATTAGTGATGAAATGATCTATGTCATCAATGAAGGGCCTATCAAAATCAGACAACTCAAACAAGTCACTGAGGTTTATGATGGAAGAAAAGCCTCAGACAAGGAAGATGAAAGCGAGGATGCAACTGCTAGTGATAGTGGTCGTGTTGCTCGTGGAAGCATTATGTATGAAGACAAGCCAAGAGAGCTCTGGACATCAGAAGATGCCAAGAGACACAGATTGGATGGTCAAGCTTGCAATATCATCATCAGATCGACACCTGAGCACATACAGTGTAAACTGTGGGGTGCTAAAATGGCGAAAGTTGCCTGGCAATTGATTGAAGAAATCTGTGCCGGAACTGAGAAAACCAAAGAAAACAAGTTCGAAGTTCTTAAATTGAAGTTCCAAAACTTCAAGCAAGGTCCCACTGAAACTCTGGAAGAACTTGATTTCAGATATACTACACTTATGAGTGATATGGCTGCACTTGGTGAAAGCAATAGATACTCCCAGTCAGAAAAGATTAAGACTATTGTCAGAAGTCTCAATCACAACTGGGAACACACTAAGTTCTTTTATTTCAATCAAGGGATGCCAAATATTACTCCAGTAGAACTCTTCTCTCATCTTGCTACTGTAGACTATGAGACAACTCAGAGAGAACAAACAGCTGAAAAATAGCAAAGTGTTGCTCTAGTTTCTCAAGGCACTTCTGAAAAGAAGGATACCAAAGAAGCATCTGAAGAAAATGCTCTTGCAGTAAGACACATGAAGAAATTTGTGAGTCAAGAGATTGAGAGAAGAAAAGCAAAAGAAAAGCTGAAAAAGCATCTTGGCCCAAACTATCATCAGTACAAGAACATTCAACTAAACAACTCTCTGAAGACCCCCATTCAGAAAGGTGTTAGTAATCGAATCGAGATAGATAGGAAATGATATCCGCTTCTATTGTCAAAAGCTGGTCACTTCAAGAGAGATTGCCCCGCTTTAAACAAGCTCAAGACAGTGACAAGAAGGAGGAAGAAATTACAAAAGAAATCAAAGGGCCTTACCGATCAAGAAAGGAAGAAGATTCAAATCAACTTGATGCTCTAGATATTGAGATGATTCAAGATGGAGATTCAGATAACTCAAACCTACCATCACCGTAATTGTGGAATCACCCACGACGTAATCGACTTCGGCCTTAAGAAGAATGAAATGTGTGGAGTTGCTGAGATTGCTGGTCCAGACATCTCCAACATTGAAATGTGTCTTATGGCTGATGAGGTAACTAATATTTCACAAATTCTGTACTATGAGAGTGATGATGGAATTGAGGATCTGGAGTTAATCAGGAGTGAATTGGATCGTTATGAGAAAGAATTTCTGGAAGCACAATCCAAAACCAGAATTCTAGAGGAAAGCAAAGAAACTCTTGAAAAAGAGGTTTCTGAGCTAACCAGAGTATCTGAGAACAAGAACGCTGAAATAGCCCTTCTGAAATCTCAGATATCTGAGAATGAAAATTCTCACAAACTAGCCTTGGATGAACTTACTAAGAAAATGATGAAGCTGCTTTCTGAGAATGAAGAACTCAGAAAGAAAGAGCTATCCTTCCAATCTTATGCAAAGGCTAGTGACACTCTCACTGAGGTTCAATCCTATCTGAGAGATCCCTCTGAGAAAAGTGGACTTGGACTCCAGGAACAATCGAGTAATTCATCTCCTCTGAAGAAGAGTGATGAAAGGTTGACCTTTGTAAAAAGTCAACAGAATGGTTCTTCAACCACCTATAGCATTGGTCAGAAAGCTAGGGTAGTTGACAAAGGAAAAGGTGTAGCAACCCAACCTTTGAAAGAACAACAAGTTCACATGAAACTTGTGGATGAGGTTTCTGAAAAGAAATACAACCCTCAGACATGTAACCATCCACATTGCTATATTACTAGGAAAGGAAGAATTGCTGGAATAGGCAAATTCTCTACTGTACCATTTTATGAAAATAAAGACGGTGCAGAAACTAGTAAGGCTTCTGAAGAACGTATTCAGAAAGCCAAAGGTGTTCGAAATGGCATTGGCTATCGTGCTATTGGAAAAGTCCTTTTACAACAATATAAGGAAGGACAAGAACAATGGCGCAAGGCTGATATTGTACGTAGCAATAAACAGAAGTGGAAGAAATCTCAAACCACTGAAAAACTGAATGCCAGAGCTAGAAGGAACCTGGCCAGAAAGGCTAAGTTTGCTGAAAAGCAATCCCAGAAACCCAGGGTCCAGAAAGCACCAAAAGGAACACCTAGAATCACCACAAGAAGGAAGATTGAGATCAAAATTACTGATTCTATTGCTTCTCCTTCTGATAAAGTTAGACAAAAACAAACTCCCAAGAAATTCACTAAAATGTGGATTCCTACTGGAAGAATATTTAGTCTAAGTGGTTCTATCTCTGAGGCAAGAACCTAACTGCTTTCTGCTTGTGCAGAACGCCTCTTGGACTAAGGCTCAATGGCTATTTGATAGTGGATGCGGAAAGCACATGACAGGAGACAAAGCAAATCTGGTCAACTACAAAGCTTGCAACACTGGACCAGACATCAGATTTGCTAGAGGAGAATTAAATCCCTCTCTGGGATTTGGCAACGTCAAATTGGGATCTTTAACAATTACTGACGTATTACATATTAAGGGTTTGAAATACAATCTATTTAGCATGAGCCAGCTTTTGCAAGGGATTTACTGTGAAATTCAAAGCAAAGTTTTGCAAACTTATTGACAATGAGTCAAAGCAGACAGTCTTGGTTGCTCGGCGGAAAGGTAGTCTTTATGTTTCCGATTGGGCATCTGCCACAACTGAAGAATGTCTCATGGTGAGTCAATCTGGTCACATGTAAGAGCACCGTTATGGCACAAAAGAATGAATCACTTGAACTTCAAAACTCAACAAACTTGACAAAAAGAGTTAGTGGTTGGCCTTCCCAAAACATCTTTCGGAAAGGATGGTATCTGCTCATTTGTCGGATGGGGAAACAATCAAAATCTCTTTCAAGTCCAAACCGACACTCTAGTGTTAGACCACTGCAACTATTACACATGGATCTTTTTTAATCATCTGTAACTAGTTATGCAGGAAAGAAGTATGGTCTGGTTGTTGTAGATGACTTCTCAAGATTCACTTGGGTTGTCTTTCTAAAGCACAAATCTGATGCTAGGGTGGAGATACCAAACTTGCTGAATAAGCTTGAAGTCATGAAAAATGACAAAGTATCTGCAATCGTAGCAGACCATGGTACCGAAGTTTGTCAACCAGTACATAAAGGAGTTTTGTACCAGCAAAGGTATACAACACCAACTTTCCTCTGTAAGAACACCACAACAAAATGGTGTTGCAGAAAGGAAAAATAGAACCCTTAAAGAAGCAGCAAGGACAATGCTTGCTGACACTGAAATAAGTGAAGTTTATTGGGTTGAAGCTGTAAACATAGCATGCTACACTCAGAACAGATGTTTGATAAACAAACACCATGACAAGACCCCTTATGAGCTCTTGGTTGGTAGACCCCCTAATATTAAACATCTGAAAGTGTTTGGTTGTAGATGTTTTGTTCTTAACAATGGAAAAGAGTATCTAAGAACATTTCAACCAAAGGCAGATGAAGGAGTTTTTCTTGGTTATTCTATGAATAGCAAAGCTTACAGAGTTTACAACAAAAGAACAAAGAAGATTGAAGAATCAGTTCATGTTGTATTCTATGAAGGAAGCAAGAAAACACCCCTTGCTGATGAACTCTCAGAAAAGTTCAAGGAACTAATGATAAAGGATTCTGAAGAGAAACTCTCAGAAAGGAAAATATCATTGTGGAAAGAGAGGATGACTCTGATGAAGAAAAGCATGAAATGCCTAGTAACGACCAGATGATTTTCAGACATGATGAAGAATTTCCTATGAGAATTCCAGAAATGGAAACTGAAGATGTTCATCAGAGAGCTAACTCTGGAAATGACCTCTCTGACAGGCATGTCCCAGAAAGCTCACATCGAGCAAGTGTCAGACATTCACCGCCCTTCTGAGGTGCAAAATGTCACAGATACTGAAGAAGTATCAAGTCATAATCATAGTGATTCACATTCAGATCACATAGATGTTGACCCTACTAGCCCTAAACCCATGATGAGATGGATCAAGGATCATCCTGCAAAAGACGTGATTGGACCAATCAATCAAGGTGCTAGGACTAGGAGAGCAATAGCTGAAAATGCTAATTCTCTCTTTGGATGTTTTATCTCAAACATTGAACCAAAAACTATAGAAGAAGCATTAAGAGACCAAGACTGGATCTCAGCAATGCAAGAAGAGTTGGATCAGTTTGAAAGAAACAAAGTCTGGAAACTAGTTCCATTTGTAGAAGGAATATCTGTGATCGGAACTAAGTGGGTTTTCAGAAACAAGATGAATGAATCTGGTGAAATAATCAGAAACAAAGCAAGGTTGGTTGCCAAGGGATTCACCCAGACTGAAGGTTTAGATTTTAATGAGTCATATGCACCAGCGGATTGGATGCAATAAGACTCTTTTCCGCCTTGACTCATAAAGACTTTAAAGTTTATCAGATGGATGTCAAAAGTGCATTCTTGAATGGTGAACTTGCTGAGGAAGTCTATGTTGAACAACCACCTGGTTTTGAAGTTTCCTCAGAAAGTAGAATGGTCTACAAGCTACAGAAAGCTCTATATGGACTGAAACAGGCTCCAAGAGCATGGTATGACACTTTGGCCAAATACCTTCTGGAAAGTGGTTTCAAGAAAGGTGAAGTTGATAAAACTTTATTTACATTAAATCATGATGGGAAACTACTCTTAGTTCAAGTATATGTTGATGACATCATATTTGGATCTAAGGACAAGCAACTTTGTGATGACTTTGCAAATCTCATGAAAAATAAGTTTGAGATGAGCATGATGGGAGAATTGGACTATATCCTAGGATTGCAAGTCAAGCAACTCAATGATGGAATATTCATTAGTCAGAGCAAGTATGCAAAAGCATGCTCACAAAGTTCAATCTTAAGCCTTCTGAAAAGAATGCTAAAATACCTATGAGCATAGGAACCAAGATGACCTATACTGAATCAGATAAGAGTGTTGATGAACACAAGTATAGGAAATTGATAGGTTCACTACTACCTTATCGCAAGGACACTGATATTCAATATGCAGTTGGAGTGTGTGCTAGATTTCAAACAAATCCAATGCAATCACACTACAACATTGCTATGAAAATATTAAGGTATGTGAAAGGTACAATAGATGTAGGTTTGTGGTATCCTAAAGAAAGTGGATTGAGTTTGGCTGGTTACTCAGATGCTGATTATGCTGGATCAATGCTTGATAGGAAAAGTACCTCGAACTTGTGGTTACGAACTAGACTTATCTCGTGGTTTAGCAAGAAACAAAACTCAATTGCAACTTCTACCACAGAGGCTGAATATATTGTTGCTGGTTGTTGTGCAACACAAATTTTGTGGATTCAACAACAACTCAGAGACTATGGACTCAATGAAGAGAAAACTCCCATTTTCTGTGATAACACAAGTGCTATTGCAATCACACAGAACCCCAAGTTCCATGCCAGAACAAAGCACATTGATGTTAGACAAGACTTCATCGAGACCATGTTGAAAAAGGCAATATAGAGATACTCAAGATTGGCACGTAAGACCAACTTGCAGATATCTTCACCAAGCCCTACAAGAAAGCCGGTTCTTGACCTTAAGACATAATCTTGGGTTGATGGAGTTGCCTAAGGACCTAAAAATGTCCGAATCTCTAAAGTCCGAGTAAGCAAGGTAGAAAGAAGTAGGCCTCGAGAACATGCTCTCGTAAAGCCAAGTTGTTAAGAAGTGATGCAAAGGTTTCGAGTAGCAACACTCGAAGGCAAAACATTTCGAACGGGTATCCGGAAAAGGCAAAGGTTGGTACACACTCAATGAGTAAATAAGACTAGAACTTACTTACTAAGAGTGGGTCAAATACATTCAAACAACTGAAGTTTCTGATTCTTGAATTCAGGAAACTATTTAGTCATAAAGAGAAAAGACACATAAAGCCCGAAAAACATAAGTTCTGGGAGTCAAACATGTCCAATGTCTTGTATTTTTGCCATTTTCATGATAAATAATATAAAGATAAGGACTTGATACTCAGAATGATAAAGTTCAAACGATTGAGTGTTCTTACTCTTTACTAAGTGACATAATGAATGTAGCATATTAAAAATCCATCAAGTCGGCACATTACCATTTGTTGATTGATATCATTACAAGATATTCAATATAAGCCCTTGATGAATAAATGTTTGATTTCAACGGCTGAGATTAAAACAAAGCAAGTAATGTCTGTTTAGAAATTCAGACGTGGCCCACTAAGCATTTAATGAGAAACGTGTGTGATACCACGCCTTTGCAGATACAAAGACACACATTCATACTCAGTTATATGTATGTTGTATCTATATGCGTTTTATGCGCTATATATATAGGAATTGGGCAAAAGACAAACACTTTTACCAAATCCGAAATTTCATACTTGCATCAAAATAGCAAAACCTCTCAAGTTTTCTGCAAAACTTCTTCTGCAACTCAACTTCTTGTGCTTAGTCTTCTGAAAAGATAGACTAATCTCGATTATTCTTGCAAAACCCATCTGTAAACACTCACTCAAAGACTCTATATAAGAGATGGCACCAAAGAAGATGACCACCAAGAACCCTAAGGCCGCATCATCTGCTCCTGCTGAAAAGCAAGGAGGAAAAGAACTCAAGGTGTTGAATAAACGCCTTCTAGGAGAGTTTACCCCTTCTGACTGGAATCCAAGTCACAAGATGAATTGGGGAGCTTCTCTTGTGAAGAAATATGTTTCTGCAGTCATTTCTTCAAAAGCAGATAAAAAACTGATATTGGGAATGTTGAAAAGTTCCCATATCTACAAGTTTCTGTGTGCTGCACCCAGTGGACTTTCCACACTGGATGTGTTGGAGTTCTACAACAACTCCAAAATCTTCACAAAAGTTGTGAATGATGTAGAAGAGAAGTACATGCAGACTGAAGTTCAAGGACAAGAAATTGTCCTAGACTGCAAGACTTTCTGCAACTTATTCCGATTGAAAAATCGAGGAACAATCGACGACATCAACATCAGGGATGCCTCCATGATTCAAAGTGTTAAGGAGCTATTTGAGGCAATCCAGATTGAAAATGCAAAGGTTGCCCAAAGAAACTTTGTTCTGAAAGCCATCAGAACCAGTCATCTCCAGAAACACTGGAGTACTTTGGCTCTCATTCTGGTCCGTTGCTTTGATGGCAACAAAGGTGGAGTAGACCAGATAAGCATGGAGAGATGGATGATGATGCATCTTCTGAATAAGAAGCATGAAGGGCAGGAAACCCACTTTAATTGGGGGAAGTACGCCTTCAACAAATTTCTTGGGCACATTGAGGAATTTGAGCCTAAAATCATCAATGGCCTTGCTAAGACAAAGGCCAATATGCATTTTGGTCTCAGAATCTGCTACATTCTGGAAACAATGGGAATAACTCTCAGAAAGAGACAAGAAATCCCAGTCACCAACTCCCTTTTCAGACATGCCTTTGAAGAAAAGGAGAAAATTGCTGCTGAGAAAGCTCAGAAAGAGGCAGAAGAGCTTGAAGCTGCCCAGCAAGGTGAAGAGGTCTCTGAGCAAGCTCCTGCTCAACCTCCAGTTGCCAAGAGAAAGATGACTCAAAGCAAGAGAGCCTCTAAGTCCCAAAGTGTACAAAAAGCACAACCTTCTGGAGACAAGATCTCAGAAGATGTTGTTCGGCCAGAAAGGCAACACCAGAAAGCCCCAAGAATTCTAAGACAGGCTGCTCCAGAAATCTCCAGAGATGATAGAAATATCATAGATGGGTCAGCTCCCAATCTGGACAGTGACTCTGATGATGATATAGTACTTACACAAGTATTCAAAAAGTCCAGGATTGAGACCCATGGAGGAGCATCAAGCTCAGCCCCTCAGAAAGAAAGGAGCCCCTCCCGTGAGGAAGAAGAAGGCCTGGATGAAGAAGATAGAGTGATGGAAGATGTTGACATTGCTTCCACATTCACAATGCTAGCACTTAATGTGGCTGAAGAAAACCCTGTTCTTGAACAGGTTCCTCAACCTTCTGAGAGAGCTCAACTCTCAGAAAGAGATCAAACTGAGATGGAGACTCAGAAAGATATTGTAGAGGAGACCAACAATGAGCAAAGAGAGGCTGTGGAAACTCCACTAGTCCAAGAGACCCAAACTCAGCCTGACTCAATTCAGGTAACAAAGATAGTTTGTATCTAACATGTCAACATAATTGTATGTTAACTTGTTACTCATAAGCTGTATTTGTTACAGGCCAACTTGGAGACACAATTTCAGGGGGAAGAAAACTTGTCCACTCCCTTGAATCAAGAAGAGGTTACTCCAACCTCAGAACATCAAGAAGAGCCTGTTCCACAGGTAGTAAAGTTATCTCTGAACAAGAAATAACTAACTTAAAATTTCTCTAATCTTATGTTCTGATATTCTTAAATGTCTCTTATTAGGCTACAACTGAGGAAGTAGTGGTGGTGGAACCAAAACCCCAAAACCTAGAGATTCCAGAAGCTGAAAAGCTTTCTGAGGAAGTATTTACTGAGTCTTCTGCTGAGAAGGTAAGTAATCAGTAATAATCTTCTTCAACGAATGCTCTGAAGAAACCACTACTAAAATCTCTTATGTTTGTTCTTACAGGCTCAGTCAGAAGAACAATTGGATGGAGAAACAGTTGTGTCATCTCCTCCAAAAGAAACTAAAAGCTACGAACAAGCAAGATTCTGCAGAAAGGTGCGAAACCCCAAGGTTTCTGAGGAACTTGCTACTGAGCTTCCTCACTTGGAAGTAAGTGAAGTCTCAGAAAGCACTTTTCCATCTATCTTTTCATTATGTTTCTAAACATATTTGATTGTAATTCTCGTTCAATCGAGAAGAAAGGATCGAGGATCGACTTCTCCTCACATCAAGGTATATGAGGCCTCTGTGCCCAAACAAGGTAAGTCCAAGCAAATGACCCTAGTGTTTCTACAGTGCACGCCTCGAAAGCTTACTTTTGCACACAGATACTAACACAAGTAGTTTGAACAAAACTAACTTGATCCCTTTCTTTCAGGCTCAAAGTCTAGTGCCACTCAACTTACCTCAAGCCTTTAAGAAGCACACTCTCAAGAAACATCTAAAGTGCTTGAACAATGGCGTAAACTTCGAAGGCCGATCTTTCTGAAATTGCAAGAGTAATTGACATCCCAGAGAAAAGGGCCATAGCAATCATTCTGGAAGACCATATCCATGCTATGTTTCCCACGGAATCATATTCTTTTGCCACTCTGATGGATGATAACTTCTTAAATGAAGTAGCACAAAGACTCCTAGCAGACTTTCAAGTCAGCGATGCTCAAACCAAGAGATGGTGACCCATCCTGCCTTGCCCAGTAAGCTCACAACCTACCCTTCTGAGCAAGAAGAAGTAAATGGGAGGATGATCACACTTCCTAATGTGATCAACCTGGTTCCTGAAGATGAGGAGGAAACTAATGAGAATGACTACCAAGAACCTCCTTCTGAGCATCCAAGTCAAGAAGACAAGAAAAAGGATGATGATGATGATGATCAGAATGATGATCCCCAACCTGGAAACGGCGGGATTCAGAAAGTTAGCAAAGGAAGTGCAGAAAAGGCTACTCCTTCCAATACTCAGATTGCCCCATCATCATCACCACCAAAGTCTCATCAAAATACCCAACAGGCTGAACAAGACACAATTGAAGAAATCACAGCCACTGAGTTCAGGATTGAACAACTCAGATTTAAGTTGGAAGAGGAGAAGAGAATCAACTTAGAGTGTCAAGCTCTTATTGAAGAAAAGGAAGCCAAACTTGAAAAGCTCAGAGAAGCTAATGCTAAGGAACTGGCACTCCTAGATGAGCAAAGGTTGTTGAAAAATTCCATCGTTGTCACTACTGCTGAGATAGATGCCATGGATGACAATGATGATGAAGAGCATTATGCTAAGGCTGCATCAGAAAGACCTTCTACTTCTCAGAAGGCCAGCATACTCAAAAGCAAACAAAAGATTGCCACTCTGCAAACAATCCAAGAAAAGGATTATGAGAGTGATGCTGAAATAAACCCAAACTTGATCTCCCAAGCAGAAGATGAGAGGCTAATCACTAAGGAAAAGCTAGCCCTTCTGGCTCCTCAAATTTTCTCTGCTCCAGGTGCTTCAAGAAGTGATGAGCACAGGTCAAGAACAACTGTTTTCTTGGAACTAAGAGACAGACATGTTGCTCAAGACAACCAAGTCCTACAGTCAGTCCCAGAAAAGATGAAAGATTTGGCTGCTGCATTGCTAAATAGAGCAACCAGCATAGCTCTCTCTCAGAAAGACTTAGCTCTGATCAGGGAAGAAGACTGCAACAATGCCAACCAAGCACTAGCAGATGCTACTTATGCTACTCAACAAGCTGAGGCTATTCTAAGGCCTCTTGAAGAGCTCAACAGAAAAGAGCAAGTGTTGGTTAGGCAAAACAAGGACATGAAAGAAGAAATCCAAGAATTGGTCAGGGTGCATAACAACCTCCAGAAGAACTTTGAATCACTCTCTAAGGCTTATGCTATCATGAGTCAGTCATTCGTGACTAAGGGGGGAGGAGAGATGCCTCAGAAAGGCAGAGGAAGAAAAAGAAAACAATCAAATCTCCCCTCCTCAAGTCAACTAGTCATTAAGGACACCACTGGAGACACCCCTGCTGAAGAAGTTGTTCCAGATCAACCAGCCAGAAAGCTGAGAAGTATGGTCACTAGGGGTACCAAGTCCCTTAGGATCTCAGATGGGAACAACCAGAAAGCTTCTGAAGAAGAAAATCAAGAAGAAGGTGAGGTAAGAGGTCAAGAGAGCTGCAAGCCTCACAACTGGAACATCAATGATGATGAGGATGAATCTGATACAGATGAGCATCCAATTCACAAAAGAAGAAGGCAAGCAAGCCCCTTACAACCTCCTTTGGCAGCAAGGCCATTAGAACCAGCACCAAGTGAATTCAAGGGACTTCCACCAGCACAGCCCCAAGGCAGGAAGAAAGAGTCACAGGATCTCCTGACAGAAGGCCACCTAACAGAAAGGCTAGAAGGGATATTCAGTTTGGCAGAGAAAAGAAAGAAACTCATCAAGAAAAGCCAACTGATGCCCACATTGAGTATGTGAAGACCAGTAATGAAGAGTCTTCATATAGGTGCATTCTGAACAAGAAAGGGTATTGGATTCTGGAACTGCAACATCTACTTGTCAATGATAAGTTTCCAACTCCCATCTTCAACCAGATCCTAAAATGGAGTGAAGGCAAGCCAAATTTGCTAAAACATGAGCACCTTCATGCCTGGCTAAACTTTGAGGTTGAAAAGAGAAATGATGCCAGAAAGATGGACCTTTCTTTTCCTTGTCCTTACCCCAAGCCAGAAGATGTGCACAAGACAAGAAAACTGGATGGTAGCTACAACAAGCAGAACAAGCTAGGTGTTCATCCCTATGAGTCATTCTACATGACAAAGGATGAATATCTGGATGATATTCACTATCTGGAAGAAATATACAAGTATTTCAACCTATCTGAGCTACAAGTAGACCATGTCTGGGTCTGGGGAAAATACTACTGGGTCAAACACTTTCTGAAGAAAAACTACAATCTTTGCAAGAGTCACCATGAAATTTGTATCTTATCCAGAAAGACAAAACTTTCTGTCAGAAGGATACTTTATGACTATGTCCAAGAATGCAGAAAAGTGGATGATTATGTCAACTGATCCAGAAAGGGTGCTGACGAACTTGAGGTTTCTGAACCTAAGTTATTTTTGAAGACTTGAAGACTAGTATCTTAGAATACTCTCATGGATCTTGGACTATCCTATGTTCTAATTTACTTAGTTTGTTTTGTTACTTTTGTAATCTTGCTGTTTGTTTCTAAACTTTCTCTATCTGTAAAAGTTGCATCTCATTCTGTAATCTGTACCTATCTGAAGATCATACTCTCAGATACACTCTAATAGATGACAACTTATCAGCAAAGATCACTTCTTGTGATTTGGTTGATGTTTACTTTCTGCACTTAATTCAACTAAAATTGAATATCATTTGAAATGATTAAGTGGTGGATTGTTTTCTCTTCCAGGATTACAAATTTGTAATAGGACTTTGAAAGATAGTCATGGATGACTGATCAAAAAGGGGGAAATTTGTTAGGAATATCTGTTAGTATTTTGATCATTTATCACATGTTCTTATCTTAGCCAGAAAGGTGATTAAAGTACTCTTGGTTCACTTGAACATTGTAAAAGAGGAAATCACTGAGTATGATTAGTCTAGTAAATCTTGTATTAGGATTATAGGTCTCTGAGTGTAATTTTTATTTCCAAGAAGACCATGAAGATCAATCCTAGCAATGGAGCTTTTCTGAAGATTACAAGACCGGAGATTGCACAAGATTTATGAAGACACCAAGGTTTAGTCTCACTCGGAAAGACTATGTCCTTAATCCTTTCTTAAGTTCATTTAGTTACTTTTGAAACATGATTCTGGAACATATGACATCATGAGTAAGGAGCATGCAAGCCATCAAAAAGGCTAATGTGTCCGTTGAAGACTACAGGACAAGAAATAGTACATGTGCATTAATTGCATCGGCAGAAAAGCCGCTAAAGCACAGTCCTCTCTGAGATATGAGACAAGGACTTCTGAGTACTCATTTCAAGATAAGTATAGACTGAATTTGAATTGTGTCTAACGGATAACATCCCAACGACTCTCTAATTCATCTATAAATATCACACACTTAGATGCTGAGAAATACGACCTTAGAACGCTCTATCTTGCAAACTTACCATCAAGCAAAGTATTCTCTCAAGCACTCTACTACCCTTTCTGAAAGCTTTCTGTTGCTTGAAGAATCACTAGTAGTTCTAAGTTGTCCTGAACCTTAACAAGAGATTGTTATTCGTGAAAGAGTTGAACTATCAGATAACCTTTCTGAAGCTCATTCTCCAGAACGGACATCAATTACTTGGGTCAATAAAGAGCAGATTGCCATACACTGAACAAGTGTATTAAGTAGTCTTGTTCTATTAGGCTCTCTGAAAACATAACTGAAAAGTTATACGAGAAGCCTCTCTGACAAACCTTATAACCAACACCATCAAGGCGTGGAGTAGAGGAAGTACTTGATTTGGGAAATCAAGGAATAACTCCAAGGTTATCTGAGTAGAGGAAGTACTTAGCTCTAGGAGTTGGGGAATAACTCAGGGGGAACATTTGGTTGGGAACAATTTGTTTAGGAATCTTAGAATAGGATTTTTGTAAGGTGAACTCAATTATCTGTTCTAGTGAATTCTAGGTCTCAGAAAGACCGAAGTGGATTAGTTGGAGGATTACGCCACCTCCAGATACCACTATACTTGCTGTGTTATTTACCTTTCTGTATTTATCTTTCAGCAAAGCACACACACATAATTATTGTTTCTGCACTTACCTATCTTAAAGTCTTCCGCTCGATCTAAGTATCGAAACCCCAGTTTCGAGAAAGCTGTTTATCGATAAAAGTTTTAAAAAACTATTCACCCCCCCCCCCCCCAGTCTTTTACTTTTCCGTTATCTGGACCAACAAAATGCGAAAAAAAGAAAGTTAGGAAGTTATTAATGAAACAGATGGAGTATTACTTATAGTGGATACCCACGACACAAAGGGTATCTTTATATACCTACTCAAAGTTACTCTAGTCTACAAATTATTTCCGCTCCATTCTGCCATGTTCTGTTCACTGTTGTCGACTGTTAAGGACATTATTGACTAAACATTGTGTCGAAGTCAATTTATTGTACCATCTCAGCCTTTATGTTCTAAAGATTAATAAAATGGGTGAATAGATATCGTAGAATAAATTAACAAAAAAATTAAATCATATTAGTATAAATTAGACGAGTATGTCGACAACTTGAATATGAATAATATGAATTTCATAATATTTAAAAATATCATATATTTTACAACAATTTCACCTCATGATGCAGCCATATAGGTGTGCAATTCCTTCCAATGGAAATTTAACACAATAGGTCTTTTACCAAGAAAATTAGGAACGAGACAACGACATAAAGGTTTTCCATACCATTTTGTACTCTCCTCGTCTCAGACCAAATGGCTCATTTTAATTTTTTACAGTTAATATTTTTCAACTTTAACTTTAATTTAATATTAAACCGTAAATATGACATGTTCAATTAAATTATATGATGAAACTTTACTTACAAAAATTAATATTATAATTTAATTAAACATTTTATATTTACGGTAAAAATTAAATCGTAATTAAAGTTGAAAAATATTACCTGTATAAAGTTAAAATGAGACATTTAGTTTGGATGGATGTAATACAAAATTCCTAAGCATGTTTTAAGCATTAGATTTAATTTGTTAGGTGATGCATAAAAGTTGCGTGATAAACCCGCTTTTAATTACAGATAATCATTGTGTTCTTATGGTACTTAATTTGGTAGGCAAAATTGGAGATAAAAGAAGAATGTTCACTCAACCATGATTGGACTGCTCTATATTATATGAGCAAAACCAAAATCCCCCTATCATGGTTAAAAAGTAATGGTACGTGACAAATCCAACTTCATATGTGGATCAATATACATGCAATTCATGGGAATCTAGGGCTAATCCGTGTCTAGATCGTCGTGGAGGTTTGAGCTGATCAAGATGTTGAAGACGTACATTCCGTTTCAAGGGCGGTGATGATAGATCGAATTGGACATGGACACATCTTTTATTATCTAATAGTGTGTATTAAACTTGTTTTATTATTTAAATAAGTAGTTAATAGAGTAATTTGTTAGTTTTGGCATGAGTTCATGAGGATTTTGATAGAATGCTCTTCAGGATAACTTAGTCAATTAGGTTATGTTAGGATTGTTTAGATTTTGATCAGCAACCTAATGACTTATCTTAGCACATAAAGGTGGTTAGTACTCTTAGTTCACTTGAACACTGTAAAAGAGGAAAATCACTAAGTATAATAGTCTAGCAAATCTTGTATAGGATGTTAGGTCTCTGAATGTAATTTTTATATCTTTGAAGAAGACCAAGAAAAAGGCATCCCGCAGGAGAGTTCAAAAGATTTAAAGATTTGAAGACTGCACAAGATTGATGAAGACAAAGGTCATCAGATACCTATGTCCAAATATCTTGAATAAACAAGTGTTTTTCAATAAACAAGTTTTGCAAAAAGATATCTGAGAACGCAAGGTTTCTGAACGAGTAAAAGTGCCCACAGATATCTACACTCAGATACCCTGGATAAAACTATGTTTCTGGGAAACAATGTTTCAACAGGTATCTGGAGATGAGAAAGTCTCTAGAAAGGGACATGCAATGCTTCAAAAAGCGTGCATAGTTCCGTTGGCACTACAGGACAAAAATAGTACAATGCAATAAATGTGCAGACAGAGACATCTGAAAAAAAGATGAAATCTCTGAAAAGAGACAACGTCTTCTGCAGTACTATTTTCAGATATCAATAGTTTGAATTTCATTAAGCCCAACGGATACTATTCGAACGGCATGATTTTCAACTATAAATATCATCACTTAAAATGCTTGAAAGACACACACTAAACTCACTGAAAATACCAAGCTTCTCTGATAATACAACTAGTGGTATCTTTCTCTCAAGCATACAAGCCTTCAACCTACTTATTCTTCAGCTTACAGTTGCGACTAAGCTCTTGAATTCTAAGTAGCACGAAAGTTCTAAGTGTCCTAATCCTTAACAAGCATTGCTATCTGTGAAGGAGTTGAATCAAAAGATCAAGTATCTGCATTCTCTAGAACATTTATCATAGACTTGGGTCAGTAAAGAACATATCACCACACATTTTGAAGTGTGTTAAGTGACTCTTGTTCAAGAAAGTAGTATTACATAACTGTAGAAGTTATTAATCTACCAAACCTGACAAACTACCTTAACCAACACCTTAAACGGCGTGGAGTACAGGAAGTACTTAGTTTGGGAAGCTAAGGAATAACTCCAAGGTTACTGAGCATACGAAGTACTTAGTTTGGGAAACTAAGTAATAGCTCAAATGTTTCTGAGTATATGAAGTACTTGGCTGAGAAAACCGGGGAATAACTCAGGGGGAACACTTGGTTGGGAACCTTGTGTATTTAGGAATCGAGAGAAGATATTTGTAAGGTGAACTCAATTCTCTGTCTTAGTGGATTCTAGGTTTGAGAAAGGCCGAAGTGGATTAGTTGAAGGATTACGCCACCTTTAGATACCACTATAAAGATCAGTGTTATTTACTTTATGCAATTTATTGCTTGCTTTATTTACCTTGCTGAGTATTTACAAAAATCTTGATGAGCACGTGCACTTATCATAGAAAAGTCTTCCGCTCTCTGAAATTAAGTATCAAATATCTTCACAGATATCCGAGAAATTGTGTTTATCGACAAAAGTTGTAAAAGACTATTCACCCCCCCCCCCCTAGTCTTTTCCCTTTGCCGTTATCTGGACCAACAAGTGGTATCAGAGCGGGAGGTTCCCAAGCCTTCTGCACTGAACCTAGATCCCAGATAAGTGCCCACTAACTGCTTTTCACCTACACTTGATTTGTCTGTTTAGTGTGTTTGCTGCAGGATGTCTTTAAGTGACGCTCCAATTCTCAAGCCAGAGAATTATGAGAAATGGAAGAACAACATGATGCTCCACCTAGAAGCCATCAGTGATGAAATGATCGAAGTAATAAGGAATGGCCCCATAGTCATTCAACAACTCAAGCAGGTCATGGAGGTTTCTAATAGTAGAGACAGAGTTTCCACTGATGAAGAACCAAGTGGTGGTTCCTCACAAACAGGTGCTTCAACCAGTGGAAGACCCATCGTCAAGTTGTTTACGAGCAAAGCCTGGAGAGCTGGACATCGGAAGATGCCAAGAGAAATTCAACTGGATGGTCGTCTGCAATATCATCATCGTTCCACTCGAGCACATACATTATAAAGCGTGGGGTGCAAAAACGCAAAAGTGGCACAACCGATTGAGGAAATCTGTGCACCTTTGAAAAACAAAGGAAAATAAGTTCGAAGTTTTGAAGCTCAAATTCCAAAAACTTTAAACAAGGTCCCACAGAGACTCTTGAAGAACTAGATTTCCGGTTCACAACATTGATGAGTGAAATGGCTGCACTTGGTGAAAGTGAGAGATACTCTAACTCTGAAAAGGTTAAGACTATCGTGAGAAGCTTGAATCAAAACTGGGAACACACTCAGTATTTTTATTTCAACCAAGGAATGCCAAATATCACTCCAGTAGAACTCTTTTCCCACTTAGCTACTGTCAACTATGAAACTACTCAGAGAGAACAAACAATTGCTGAGAAAGTTCACAATGTTGCTTTAGTAACACAAGGTACTTCTGAAAAGAAGGATACCAAGGAAATGACTGAGGAAGATGCTCTTGCTGTAAAGCAAATGAGAAAATATGTCAGTCGGGAGATTGAGAGAAGAAAAGCCAAAGAGAAGCTGAAAAAGCATCTAGGCTCAAACTATCACCAGTACAAAAATATGCAGCTGTCAAGCTCGCTGAACAAGCCGGCTCAGCAAGCATCTAGTACTGAGGAAGCAGAAATCGGAAACGATATCTGTTTCTATTGTCAGAAACCTGGTCATTTTAAAAGAGATTGCCCTGTTTTCAATAAGCTAAAGACAGGTGACAAGAAAGATAGAAGAAACTTCAAGAGAGGTCAGAGAGCTATGCTCACTGAAGAAAGGAAAAAGATTCAAATCCAACTGGATGCTCTTGATATTGAGTCAGAATCTGAGGAAGAAGACTCAGATGATACCAAACTACCTTCTCCAGAATTATGTGGCATCACTCATGAATTAGTTGACTTTGGTCAAAAGAAAAGGGAAATATGTGGGGTTGCTGAGGAGATCTATCCAGATTTCTCCAACATTAAGCCTTGCCTAATGGCTGACGAGGTAACCAACATTTCTCAATTCATAATTTATGAGAGTGATGAGGAAGAAATCAGAGATTCAGAATATTTCAGAAGAGAACTTGATCTCTACAAAAGAGAATTTCAAATGATCCGAGCTAGAACCGACATTCTTGAAGAAGAAAAGAATTCTCTTGAGAAGGAAAATTCACAATTACTCAAGATATCTGAGAAAAAGGATGCTGAAAATGCATTTCTCAAAGCACAGATATCTAAAACGGAGAAGTTACACAGAAAGGCAATGGATATACTCCAAAAGAAAAATAAAGATCTTCTTTCTGAAAATGAGGAACTCAAGAAGAAAGAATTATCTTTTGAATCCTATGCCAAAGCTAGTGACACTCTTACTGAAGTGCACTCTTATTTAAGAGATCCTTCAGAAAAGGGAGGACTTGGGCTGGACACACAAACAAATAGTTCTACCACTCTGAATAAGAGTGACGAAAGAATAACATTTGTTAGTGCTCAGCAAGATGGTTCCCAAATAACATATAGCTTTGGTCAGAAAGCTAAGGTTGGTAACAAAGGAAAGGCAGTTGCGACCAAACCTTTGTGGGAAAAACAAGTCCAAAAGAAAACTGTTGGGAACGTTTCTGTAAAGAAACATAACACTGAAAAGTGTAATCACCCACAGTGCTATGTCTCTCAGAAAGGAAAAATTGCAGGAGCAGACAAATTTTCCAATATCACATTTTCTGGGAAGAAAGACGTTCCAGAGACTAGCAAAGATGCTGAGAAAAGAACTCAGACTGCGCCAGGTGCTCGAAATGGCATTGGCTATAAAGCCATCGGGAAACAACTCGCTCATGAGTATAAACAAGAACAAGAACGATGGATGAAAGCCAGGATTGCGCACAGCAATCATCAGAAGTGGAAGAAAGAACAGGTTACGACCACTCTAATTGCCAGGGCTAGAAGAAGTCTGGCAAGGAAAGCTAAGTTTGCTGAAAAGCAGACTCAGCAATTTGACAGGTATCTGAAAGCACCACGAGGAGGACCAAGGAACACACCAAGAAGGAAAATAGCTTTAAATGATAATGACACTAATCATTTAATTCCTCCTTATGTTCCAACAAGACAAAAGAATATCCCAAGGAAGTTCATTCAGAAATGGATTCCTGCAGGGAGATTCTTTAGTCCAGAAGGTTCCATTATTGGAATAAGAGCCTAACTCCATATTTCCTGTCTTGTGCAGAACACTCTGAGGAAGAACCCGAAGTGGCATTTTGACAGTGGATGTGGGAAGCACATGACAGGAGACAAAGCAAATCTGATTAACTACAGAAAATAAGATAAAGGACCAATTATTAGGTTTGCTGGAGGAGATGAAAATCCAACCATAGGATTTGGCAATCTGTAGTTTGGAGCTCTTACAATCTCTGAAGTACTACATGTAAAGGGATTGAAATATTATAATCTCCTAAGCATGAGTCAATGGGTAGACAAAGGGTACACTGTCAAGATCAAGTCAAAACTATGCAAAGTAATTGACAATGAGTCAAAGTAGACAGTCTTGGTTGCTAGGAGAAAAGGAAATCTTTATGTTGCTGACTGGGCATCTGCCACAACTGAAGAATGTCTCATGGTGAGTCAATCTGGCCACACTGAAGAAAACTGGCTATGGCATAAAAGAATGAGTCACTTAAACTTCACAACTCTGAACAAGCTAGCCAAGAAAGAATTGGTGGTTGGTTTACCCAAAATGGTATATAGAAAAGATGGTATATGCTCAGCTTGCCAAATGGGAAAACAATCCAAAACATCTTTCAAGTCTAAAACTAGACACTCCAGTGAAAGGCCACTGCAAATGTTACATATGGATCTTTTTGAATCCTCTATAACTAGCTATGCAGGAAAGAAGTATGGTCTGGTTGTTGTTGATGATTACTCAAGATTCACTTGGGTTGTATTTCTCAAACAAAAATTTGATGCAAGGGTTGAGATACCCAACTTGCTGAATAAGCTTGAAGTCATGAAAAATGACAAGGTATCTGTCGTAATGCAGACAATGGTAATGAGTTCGCATCGAAGTTTGTGAACCAAGATTACATAAGAGAGTTTTGTACCTGCAAAGGTATACAACATCAACTATCTTCCGTAAGGACACCACAACAAAATGGTGTTGTTGAAAGGAAGAATAGGACCCTAAAAGAAGCAGCAAGAACAATGCTTGCTGACACTGAAATAAGTGAAATCTATTGGGTTGAAGCTGTTAACACAGCCTGCTACACTCAAAATAGATGTTTGATTAACAAACACCATGACAAAACTCCTTATGAACTTTTGATTGGTAGACCCCCTAGTATCAAACATCTAAGGGTGTTTGGTTGCAGATGTTTTGTTCTTAACAATGGAAAAGAATACTTGAGAACATTTCAACCAAAAGCAAATGAAGGAGTACTTCTTGGTTATTCTCTAAATAGCAAAGCCTACAGAATCTACAACAAAAGAACGCAAAAGATTGAAGAATCTGTTCATGTTTCTTCTACGAAGGAAACAAGAAAGTACTCTTGAATGAAGAACTCTCAGATAGGTTCAAAGAAGTAATGATTAAAGATTCTGAAGAAGAATCCTCAAAAGAAAACTCTATCATTCACTTTGAGTATGAATCTGACGATGAAAAGCAACCATTGCTTAGTAACAACCAAATGACTTTAAGACATGATGGAAAATTTCCTATGAGAATTCCAGAATTGGAACAGGTTACTGAGAACCTTCATCATGAAGAGGTTTCTGAGAATGAGATTGCTGAAAATCAAATTCCAGATATCTCTAACACTGAAAAAGTGTCAGATATCCATGTGCCAGATATCTCAGATACTGCACAAGTATCCTATCAGGATCATATTGATTCACATTCAGATCAAAATGAGATTGATCCTACTAGTTCAAAATCCATTATGAAATGGATAAGAAATCATCCTGCAAAGGATGTGATCGGTCCTTTAGACCAAGGAGTTAGAACTAGGAGAGCAATTGCTGACTCTCTTTATGGATGTTTCATCTCAAATATTGAACCTAAAACTATAGAAGAAGCATTAATGGATCAAGATTGGATCTCTGCAATGCAAGAAGAGTTGGATCAATTTGAGAGAAACAAAGTCTGGAAACTGGTTCCATTTGTTGACGGAATATCTGTCATTGGAACCAAGTGGGTTTTCAAAAATAAAATGAATAAGTCTGGTGAAATAACCAGAAACAAAGCAAGGTTGGTTGCCAAGGGATTCACCCAGACAGAAGGACTAGATTTTGATGAGTCATATGCTCCAGTTGCAAGATTGGATGCAATTAGACTATTTCTAGCCTTTGCAGCTCATAATGACTTTAAAGTTTATCAGATGGATGTTAAAAGTGCATTCCTAAACCGTGAACTTGCTGAAGAAGTCTATGTTGAACAACCACCAGGCTTTGAGGTTTCCACAGAAAGTAGAATGGTTTATAAGCTTCAGAAAGCTCTGTATGGACTGAAACAGGCTCCGAGAGCATGGTATGATACTTTAGCCAAATATTTGTTGGAAAGTGGCTTCAAGAAAGGAGATGTTGATAAAACACTCTTTACTTTGAACCATAAAGGGAAACTACTTCTAGTTCAAGTATATGTTGATAACTTATATTTGGATATAAAGACAAGCAACTTTGTGAAGACTTTGCTGAGCTCATGAAAAGTAAATTTGAGATGAGCATGATGGGAGAATTAAACTACTTCCTAGGATTGCAAGTCAAGCAACTTAATAATGGAATATTCATTAGTCAAACAAAGTATGCAAATGATATGCTCAATAAGTTTAATCTAAAGCGTTCTGAAAAGAATGCTAAGATACCTATGAGCATTGGAACCAAAATGACCTATACTGAAACTGACAAGAGTGTTAAAGAACACAAGTATAGGAAATTGATTGGGTCTCTACTGTACCTTACTGCAAGTAGACCTGATATTCAATATGCAGTTGGAGTGTGTGCTAGATTTCAGACAAATCCAATGCAATCACACTACAACATTGCTATGAAAATATTAAGGTATGTAAAGGGTACTATAGAAGTTGGATTGTGGTATCCAAAAGACAATGGATTGAGTTTAGTTGGCTATTCTGATGCTGACTATGCTGGATCATTGCTTGATAGAAAAAGCACCTCAGGAACTTGTCAATTTCTTGGTGCCAGATTAATATCATGGTTCAGCAAGAAACAAAATTCAATTGCCACATCCACCACAGAGGCTGAATATATTGCTGGTGGGTGTTGTGCTTCACAGATATTGTGGATACAACAACAACTCAGAGATTATGAGATCAATGAAGAGAAAACACCGATTTTCTGTGATAACACAAGTGCTATTGCCATAACTCAGAATCCTAAGTTTCATGCAAGAACAAAGCACATTGATGTTAGACACCACTTCATTAGAGACCATGTTGAAAAAGGCAATATAGAGATACTCAAGATTGGTACTGAAGACCAACTTGCAGATATCTTTACAAAGCCTTTGCAAGAAAGAAGGTTCTTAACCTTGAGACATAGTCTTGGGTTAATGGAGCTACCAAAGGAACTGAAAAGTTCTAATCTCTGAGACAGGAACTCAGTATGATTGAGAAAGGAAAAAAAGGAGAGATAAGATATCTGGAACATGAATCCAGAATATCAAAGACAAAAGGTGAAACACATAGCAAAAAGATATCTGAGACGGGTACTCAGATATCAAAGGTTAAAGGATAAAATGGCTATTTGAAGATTTCTGAGACAGGTACTCAGATATCTAGATCACTTAGTGAGGGGGAACATAAGAGAAATGTGGTACAACTATATTCAGTGAACTACATCTCTGGTGTTTTGTATCTTTCCATTTTTATGTTAAGTTACACACAATCTCTGAACTGACTACATAAGTCCAAAGATTGTCCCCTAGTCACAGAAAAGAGATGTGATTCAGAAAGCCTTACGCCAAATTTCATTAATTGGGCACAATTACAATTACTGATTGTGATCATTGCTAAAGAAGCAATCGTGACCCTTGATGAAATGAGCGTTTGATCTTAACAGTCGAGATCAATTCTCAGTAAAATAATGGACCGTAAAAACACAGATGTGGCCCACTAAGCATTTAATGCAAAATGAATTTTACCCACACCTATCTGCATTGGCACAGATACATATGTACAAAATCAATTTGTATGTATATGTCTGTTGAGAGTAAGATGCAATATATATAGGAATTTGGCAAAAGAAGTCACTTTCGCCTAATCCAACATTCACACTTACACAGAAATAGCAAAAACCTTTCAAAGTTTTCTGCAAATCTTTGTTCTTTGTTTAGTTATTCTGCAAAGAATCACTAAACTCACACCTTAATCTCTTTTCGATTTTCAAAAACTTTCACTATTTAAAGAGATGGCTCCAAAACGTGCTTCTAACTAGAAATCCCAAGCTACTACCTCTGGTACTGCTGAAAAGCAAGTACCAGTGTTGGTTATAACAAACAAACGATTGACTGGAGAGTTCAAACCTGATCATTGGACTTCAAATCACAGGATGATTTGGGGTGGTGTCATGATTGAGGAATACCTTGTAGCTGCAATAGAAAACCAGGCAGACAGAAAGTTGGTACTTGATATGCTTGAAAAGGCACAAATCAAGGGCTTTCTATCTGCTCTTCCCAATGGAATCTCTTCACTGGATGTCCTGGAGTTTTACAACAACTCCACGATTATTTCCAAAGTCTCTGAAGGCACTGAGACAGTGTCTATCAACACTAAAGTCCAAGGACAGGAAATCACATTAGGCAAACGACTTCTCAGAAGCTGTTTGAACTTCAAAATCTTGGAAAGGATTTTGAAATTGACACCAAGGATGAAGATCTCCTTGAGGGTATCAAAAAGCTATACAGTGATGTGTGTGATCTTGAAAAATCAGATACACCCATCGACTTCAAACTTGCTGACATCAGAACCAGACATCTGTTGGTTCATTGGGATGTGTTGTCATGTATCCTTCACAAATGCTTTGATGGTCTACAAGGAGGTGCTGACCAGATAAGCCAAGAACGCTGGATGGTGATGTTCTTATTGAATGAACAAAACAAAAGGCTGAAAAACCCTTTTAATTGGGGGAAGTACGCCTTCATGAAATTTGTGAAGAAGATACAAGGCTTTGAGCCTAAAATCGTTAAGGGCATTGTTGAGCCAAAAGCCACAGTAAGCTATGAACTGAAGATTTGCTACTTACTGGAGTGCCTTGGCATTGAGCTCAGAGAGATGGCAGACATTGCCAATAGTAACCTACTCTACAAATATGAGTATACAAACATGATGAAAAAGGTTACTGCATCTCAGAAAGGTTCCAAGAAATGAAAGACTGATGAGGTATCTGAGGGTTCCGTTGCGACCAAAAAGCCCAGGACTTCACGAAAGAAGTCTGCTGGCAAATCATTAGACATACCCATTGTGGATGTCGACTCTCAGATATCTGCCGCCACTGCTGATGAACTCATAAATAAAGATGAACTCATCAATGCTTCTAAGACCACAGCTGATGAACTCATCAATGCTGCAGAGTGCCTTGCTGATGAACTTATCAATGCTGATAAAAGCAGTGAGAAACTTCAAACACTCTCTGCAGAAGCAGCAAGGATTGTTGATAACTCAGTCCCAGATTTCGATGAGGAATCTGAAGATGAGGGGGAAGCCATAATCCCCAAGGTTGCTGAAAGAGCAACAAGTGCAGAGGTTGCTGAAGAAGCAACTGTGTCCAAGGTCACTGGACAAAACACACCATCAGAGCAAGTAACACTTAAGCACATTGAAGATGCTCAGATGAGTGGCAACTTAGTGTTGGAGGATACTGCCATTGCCTCAACACTTAAAAGTCTGTCTCAAGCAGATCTGGATAGGCCCCATACAGCATCACCTTCTTCATCCAGATCAGAATCACCACACCAACCACAACAGCCAATAGTGGATGCTGTTGAGATGATACTTGAGTTACAGCATGAGATACCAGCATCTTTCCTTGCTGAAGAAAATCCTGTAAAAGAACAGGTTCCCCAACTCAATGAGAGGGATCAAACTGAGGCATCTGCTCAGAATGATCAACCAGGGGAGGCAACTGAGTTGCACACTCAGGAAAGGTCTGAAGTACCTAAAACTTCAAATAAAGAAGCTGTAAAGGAACAACAAGACCAAAGCATAGAAGGGTCACAAGCTCCAGAGACCAATCAGCCTGACACTGCTCAGGTAGCTGAATGGTTTAACTCTCTACTTGTGATATTTTATGTTTATTAATCTTGTTATTTAATAAAATTTCTTTGTTACAGGCTGAATTAGAAACACAAGCACAAGAGGAAGCTGGAAAGCTTGCCTCAGAGACTGAGAAGGAGGCTACTACAACCTCACCTCTTAAGAAATCTGAGCTTGTGCTACAGGTGATAGAGAGTTCCTTAAGATATTACTTTTCAGATATATGTTAATACACTTAACTAATTAAGTGGATGTTTCTAATAGGCTCCAACTGAGAAAGAAGAAGATAAGGCAGAAATGCCAGAAAAGGATCCAGAAACCGTCAAGGTTTCTGAAGAAAATGTCATTGAGCCTTCTAGTGTGAAGGTATATAAAAATCAGTGATAAACATTCTTCATTATGGGTTAATATAAATTCTTCTCTAATTACTCAATACTTTCTACTTACAGGCTCATTCAGAAGTAGAAGTGCAAGGGGAAAGAGTTGCAACATCCCCTGCACCCATGGAAATTGATGAAGCCCCCAAGACAACATCACCAGAAAGAACACCAGAAACTGAGAAAGTTTCTGAGAAAAATGATTCTGAGCCTCCTGTTGAGGAAGTAAGTGGAAAACTCAGAGATCGTTGAAGCTTAATTGCATAAATTCTTTCATGACAATTTCCTAAGTATTGTGATAATTTTAATTCTCAGGTTCAAGCAGAAAGAAAGGTTGATGAGGACCAGACTCCCAAGTCTCCACCTCACAACAAGATATCTGAGGCACCCCCTGCCTCAGTAGTACAAGTCTCTGAGCCTGATGTACTCATTCAGGTAACTCAGAAACCTAACTACACTAGTACTCAGATATCTACACAAGTTTTGAATCTAATTCAAAACTCTTTCTTTCAGGCTCAAACAAGTGTGCCAAAGGTCTCTGCATTCTCAACAGAAGACCTGCTTCCATTCTTCAAAGACCATACTCTCAAGAAACATCTCAAGTGTTTCAGAAAGTGGCAAAAGCTCAGAAGCTCAGATCTGACTGAATTAACAAAGGTGACTGATCACCAATTGAGAAGAGTAAGAGCTTTTGACTTGGAGAATTATGTCCATGCTATGTTCCCCACTGAACAATACTCTTTTGGAACATTAATGCATAAGGACTTCATCAAGGAAGTGGCCAGAAAGCTTATTCAAGCTTTTAACCAAGCAGATGGTCAGACCAGAATGCAGATGGCATTCAAGCCTATTTTGCCCCAGACTCTACAGTTCATACCCTCTGAGCAAGAGGAAGTTAATGGGCAAATGGTCACTATTCCAGAAGTGATCAATCTGGTCTCTGAAGATGAAGAAGAGAAGGAGACTGATGAGAATGACTATGAAGAACCTCCTTCTGACCATCAAAAGGATGAGGATGATAAAAAGGATGATGATGATGCCCCTGAAAAGCACACTGAGAGGACATCACAAAAATTCCATCCTCCATCTCCTCAGAAATCTACCCATCCATCTCCCCAACAAAAAGACTCTACTGAACAAGTAGTTGAGCACTCTGAGGACAACACTCAGAAAATATTGGATGCACAAGCCATAGTTGCTCAACTCAAACAACTGTTGGAGGAAGAACAACAGCTACATCTTCAACTGGAAGAAAAGATAGTTGAATCCAGAGTCAAGCTAGATAAACTTGAAGAACAAATGCACAAAGAAATGCAAGCTTACTCTGAGGTTAAAGGGCTCCGGGACGCTGTTGATTATATTGCTAAGGAGCTAGATGCTGAACAAGTATCTGAAGAAAAGCATGATGCTAAGGCTGCATCTTCACCAAAGAAACCATCCTTCAAAGGCAAGAAACCCATATCTGAGATGGTTGTCGCCTTCAGAAACCTTGATGAAGAAGTACAAGAGGATGAAGATCACTGGGGGCTGATGACTCAGATGATGAAGAAGACAAGGCATTGGCAGAACACCGCAATGAACACTTAGCCGTTTCTCATTTGAAAAGGAAGCTGATTGCTCCTGAAATCTTCAGCAAGCTGCCAAATGTCAACTCCAATGAATACTTGAACAGATATCAAGTACTGGCTAAATTGAAAAAGGAGTTGTCTTCTCAAGATAAAGCCGCCATTACGGATCCAAAAATGAAGACATTCACTGAGCTCATCACTCAGAGAACAACCAGTCTGGTCGTTGCTCAGAAAGACCCAGGCATGGTTAGGGATGATGACCAAAACTTGGCTGCAAAAGCCTTTGAAGAGGCTAGCTATGCTGCTGGAAAAGCATATGCTATTCAAGGCCCACTAGCAGAGATCACTGATAAGGAAACAGGTCTTATCAAACAAAATCAGGAGCTCAAGGCCAATCTGGAAAAGTTGGTTGCTGCTTACAACTATCTGCAAGGCAACTTTGATTCCCTTTCAAAATCTTTTGTGATTCTTAGTCAGTCAACAATGACTAAGGGGGGAGGATTTCAAGGTGCTCAAAGAGGAAGAGGAAGAGGAAACAAAAGAAAAACTGAACAACCACCTCTCAAAATAAATGAGCCCTCCTCGGTCGGGCTCTCTGAGATAGTGGCCACTACTCAGCAACTTCCTGAAAAAGGAATGACAACAAGGGCCAGGGCATAGAAACCTCCAAGGGGTACCAAGGCTCTAAGGAGAAGACAAGTGATAGGGGTTGATGAGTGTTCCGAAGAGGAAGAAGAAGAAGAAGAAGAAGAAGAAGGCCAAATCAAATCCCAGGGCAATGAAGAAGGCTGCAAATCACCTAACAAGAGAAATCTGGAAGATGATGATGAAGATGAAGCTCCTCTTCACAGAAAAAGAAGAAATGTTGATAACCTATCTGAGCCCATAGCTGCAAAGACTTTGGCAGCTAAAACACCCTCTGGAAATACCAAGTCAATCCAGGGTGGTTCTTCAAGAAATCCCCCAAGGGATAATTCAAGACAAAGGAGGAACAGGCTGAGAGCTGAACAAAGAAAACTTCAACTACCACTCAGGCCTGAAGAAGCCAAGATTGAGTATGTGAAGACCAACAATGACTCATCTGTCTACAGATGCATTAATCAGAAGAATGGCTACTGGATTCTGGAACTCAAGCACTTACTGGTACATGAAAAATTTCCAGAACCAATCCATAAACAACTCATGGCATGGAGAAAAGACAAGCCAGTCTTGATTAATACCAACCACATCAAAGCCTGGTTGGATTTTGAAGTAATCAAGAGAATATAAGCCATGAAAAAGGACCTCTCTGATGATTGCCCTTATGGAAAGCCAGATGATGTGCACAGAATTCCCAACATCACTGGAACAGGCACAAGAGCAAGACTTGTTGTGGAACCCTATGAGTCTTTCTACATGACAGAAGATCAATACAAGGGTGACATCAGATATCTGAAGATCATATATGAATACTTCAAGCTATCAGATATCAGAATTGAGCATGCCTGGAAATGGGGAAAGTATCTGTGGGTCAAACAATTTGCCAAAAAGAATCCCACCAAAACCTACAAGGAAGTTTGTGGATTTGCCAGAAACACTTAGATGATAGTCAGGACTTTGCTTTTTGACTACTCAGATGATATCAAAAGGTTTGGGGATAGAAAATTTGCAAATTGATCCATAGATCTGCTGATTGAAGACTTGAAGTTTTGAAGACTAGTTTATTAGGATGTCTACTTGGAGCTTGGTTACTCATGTTGTCCTAGTTAACTATGTATTATGTATCTTGCTGATTGTGCTTTACTGTTTTATCATTGTAAAAGTTATCTGTAAACTTTACTTGTAACATATCTGATGAACCTACTCTCAGATATCAATCCATAAAAAGATAACTTGTCAGCAAAGATCACACCTTGTGATTTGGTTGATGTTTACTTTCTGCACTTAATTAAAATGAATTGAAAAGATCACAAGAAATGATTAAGTGTTAGATTGTTCCCTCTTCCAAGTTGTAATAGGTTTTAAAGATAGTCATCGTTGACTGATCAAAAAGGGGGAAATTTGTAAGGAATATATGTTTAGATATTGATCAGCAACCTAATGACTTATCTTAGCACAGAAAGGTGGTTAGTACTCTTGGTTCACTTGAACACTGTAAAAGGGGAAAATCACTAAGTATGATAGTCTAGCAAATCTTGTATAGGATGTTAGGTCTCTGAATGTAATTTTTATATCTTTGAAGAAGACCAAGAAGAAGGCATCCAGCAGGAGAGTTCAACAGATTTAAAGATTTGAAGACTGCACAAGATTGCTGAAGACAAAGGTCATCAGATACCTATGTCCAGATATCTTGAATAAACAAGTGTTTTTCAATAAACAAGTTTTGCAAAAAGATATCTGAGAACGCAAGGTTTCTGAACGAGGAAAAGTGCCCACAGATATCTACACTCAGATACCCTGGATAAAACTATGTTTCTGGGAAACAATGTTTCAACAGGTATCTGGAGATGAGAAGGTCTCTGGAAAGGGACATGCAATGCTTCAAAAAGAGTGCATAGTTCCGTTGCCACTATAGGACAAAAATAGTACAATGCAATAAATGCGCAAACAGAGACATCTGAACAAAAGAGGAAATCTCTGAAAAGAGACAACGTCTTTTGCAGTACTATTTTCAGATATCAATAGTTTGAATTTCATTAAGCCCAACGGATACTATTCGAACGGCATGATTTTCAACTATAAATATCATCACTTAGAATGCTTGAAAGACACACACTGAACTCACTGAAAATACCAAGCTTCTCTGATAATACAACTAGTGGTATCTTTCTCTCAAGCATACAAGACTTCAACCTACTTATTCTTCAGCTTACAGTTGCGACTAAGCTCTTGAATTCTAAGTAGCATGAAAGTTCTAAGTGTCCTGATCCTTAACAAGCATTGCTATCTGTGAAGGAGTTGAATCAAAAGATCAAGTATCTGAGATTCATTCTCTAGAACATTTATCATAGACTTGGGTCAGTAAAGAACATATCACCACACATTGTGAAGTGTGTTAAGTGACTCTTGTTCAAGAAGGTAGTATTACATAACTGTAGAAGTTATTAATCTACCAAACCTGACAAACTACCTTAACCAACACCTTAAACGACGTGGAGTACAGGAAGTACTTAGTTTGGGAAACTAAGGAATAACTCCAAGGTTACTGAACATAGGAAGTACTTAGTTTGGAAAACTAAGGAATAGCTCAAAGGTTTCTGAGTATAGGAAGTACTTGACTGAGAAAACCGGGGAATAACTCAAAAGGAACACTTGGTTGGGAACATAGTGTATTTAGGAATCGAGAGAAGATATTTGTAAGGTGAACTCAATTATCTGTCTTAGTGGATTCTAGGTCTGAGAAAGGCCGAAGTGGATTAGTTGAAGGATTACGCCACCTTCAGATACCACTATAAAGATCAGTGTTATTTACTTTATGAAATTTATTACTTCCTTTATTTACCTTGCTGAGTATTTACACATATCTTGCTGAGCACGTGCACTTATTGAAAACATTGAAAAAAACACGGAAAATCCAAGTAGAGATTTCAGCTATAAAAAATTACCATATAATTCGAGGAATTGATATGCTCAAATTACTACTTAGGAAACAAGTAGAAAGTAGTTGTTGTAAATAGACAATGCTAACCACAAGGTCGTTCTCTAAGGAATCAATTAGGCTATCGCAACGATTGAAAACAAACGGTTACTTGCGAAACGATGTTGATTTGTTTGAATTCGAGAACTTAAAACTAGAAAACGGAAATTAACAATGTAGTTGTTTGTAAGAATGAGGTAGGAGGAACACAGTAGTTACGATCAAGCAATGCTAATTCGCTCTAGGGATACGTTCATACTGTCACACGGTCGGTGTACATAAAACTACCAATTCAACCTATACCAAACGAGTTTGAAGATATTTGAACTAGAGTAATCGTGGGTCGTCAATCCACGATCCTTCACCAAAACGTTTTAGAGAATCTTTGAACGAGAGTATTAAATTGAGGGGTTTTTACGAAATCTTTGAACGAGCCTAACCTATATGAACAATTTCGAACCCTAGAAGCGAATACGCAAAGCTCTCACGCAACTACCATGTTCGGAGTGATTGAGCTACTCATAATCGAAGCAAGGATGAAAGAATACAAGATATTGCCCATGTTTAACATAAACAGAATGATAATCACATGCAAGCTCAAACAATTCGAGAAACAGAGTAAGAACGAATTGAATAAGATATAACAATAGAGATTTACCACAGTAACCAGGAATTCGATATCAATCCTTCGATGAATAATCAAAATCAAGCTCCAAGTTGTTATCCATGTCAAAGTATGGATGTGTGGAGCTTTTTCTATCAACTAGGTTTAGATCTAAGGCAAAGTGTGTTTTTTTCACAATAGAATGAATATTCCAAGTAATTGTGTCTTGTTCTAACTAATAGAAAGGAGAAAAACTAAGTCTGGGCGAATTAGGAAACAAAATGCAGAAAAACGGCGAAAAGAAGAAACTGGCGCCGCCAGTTTGGTCTGCAGACGAAACAGATCTAGAGTTACTGGCCAGTTCTTCCAAAATGACTGTTTTGCCCTTTCCGCTCCTTTTTGCTCCTTTTGCTCCTTTTAACTTCGATTCTTGGTATTTTGGGCTTCCCGCTCCACTTCTAGCATCCATACGAAGCATTGGAACACCATATCTTGTAGATGCATGTAAAATACACCATTTTACCTTCAATTAGCGCGGTTTAGCCAAATACTTGCAAAATACACAAAGAACAAAACAAGTAAAAAGATTCTAGGAAAACTACTAAAACTATACTTAAGGATAACAAAAAGACGGTAAAAAAGACCAGATGAGACGGTATAAAACCGACTCATCAAACTCCCCAAACCGAACCCTTACTTGTCCTCAAGCAATAGACTCTCTAAAAATCCTAGAAAAATAAAAAACACATAGACACAAAATAAAGTCTAGCTCCCAAGCTACCGAGTCTACGATTGGACATAATAAGCCCAAGAAATGCAGAAGCTTTGACATCACACTGACATTCACAGAATAACATGCGCAAGTTCAAAAAGTTCATTTCCAAAGTAAATAGAACTTAAGTCTAACACAGCAGTCCCTCACAAGTGGATCCTATGCATCTATTCCCTCACACTCCTGGAAATGTCCAGTAGGGGCAATCACTCAGGAATATAAAGAGATAATGAAGGTGACTTGCGTCACAACGATGTCTCAAATACCTCATGCAATGTACTCAATCAGTTAAGTCGGAAGGGACTTTTCCATAGCTCTGTAACAATCAGCAGTAGACTCATATAAAGGCAGTCGTTCTCTCTTTTTTCAATATATATATTTTTTTCATTCTTTTTTTTTTTTTTTTTTGCAGTCTTATATATGACCCATATGATTATATATTTTTTCTGTCTCAATTTTTTGGTAGTGTTTGTTTTACCGAAAGTCCGCACTTTTGTGCGTGCTGGTTTGGTGTACACGCCATCAACCCTCACAGACATATAGCTTTTAAAGGCCACGCCGGTATATAGGTAGTATCTAAAACGTGCCCAACACGACTAATGGTGGTAACTAGTACCATAGATCCACTCCGAGACTTATTTTATTTGTTTGAGAGAATGAAAAACCTGAACACAATCTTTATCAATACAAGTAGGGCACATAAACCTCCTCCCCAAACCTGTTCTTGGAACGGGTTCGGCATAAGCAAATTAGAATGTAAACCATGTCGTTCATCATACTTAACTTACACAGAGTACACATGAGAATGATGAGGCGCAAACAAGGGAGTTTGCACTTCCCGGATTAAATCACACAGGCGCCGGTACAATATTTTTTCAGCGGCTATGGTTTACTCACATGATTTTTGGACTACAAAATTAGAACAAACTTTCTATTTACAACATAAACGAACTTAGCAAACTGCTAATAGTCAAGGATCAGTCAAAGCAAAAGCATTAAACAGGTTTAGTACATGCAATCGACGCTCGGATTAGGAGACAGACTTAGACTCAACAGACTGAATAAGAAATACAAAGCAAAGTACGAAATACAGAGAAAGAAACACATCCGAAAATATGCAAGTAAGAAGCCTAAGGCAAATCAAAACTCGAAACACCCCTCCCCAAACTTGAACTCGTGCTCGCCCTCTAGCAAACGAGTGAAATGAGAAAAAGTAGAGAGTTGATAAGACAGATGCTTCCCTGATTGAAGGTTTCCAAGATGCGGAGAAGGTTGAGGAGATGACCTGATACTCAAGAAGAACGTTAGAAAACAAAGAACCGAGCTAGCAGACGAAAAGGAGGGTTTTAAAAAGAAAGGAACTGGCGTGGCCAGTTTCCTAACTGGCGTACGCCAATTAATTTCTATTAGTCGACTAGCGAAGCTAACTGGCATCGCCAGTTTACTGCGTTCCGATGTTTTGCCCACTTCTAACCTTCTAGCTCAACTAGACTCAACTAAAAATAACAAAATACACTAAATGAAAAAACAAGAACTATGCTAACTTACCTGGCCACTTACCGGCCAGTACTTGTTCCAGCGGGACCTGCTGGTGTACCTGTATAGTCATGTACTAGACTCACCAAGAACAACCTCTTCCTCCGGTCGCTCTTTAAATCCTTCCAGATATGGCTTAACCCGTTGTCATTTGACCTTAAAGGTGGATCCATCACTTGTATTCAACAGTTCGACAGCACCATGTGGTGCCACTTGAACGATTTCGTACGGTCCATCCCATCGAGAGCGCAGCTTACCTAGAAACAGTTTAAGGCAAGAGTTGAAGAGTAAAACTTTCATACCTGGGGTCAAATCCTTACGAATTATACCTTTATCGTGATACTCCTTAGTCTTGGCCTTATAGATCTTAGCATTCTCGAAAGCAGTGTTCTGGAGTTCTTCCAGTTCTGAGAGCTGCAGTATACGCTCTTTGCCAGCTGCATCCAAATCGAGGTTCAGGACCTTAATTGCCCATTCTGCCCTGTGCTCAAGATCTACCGGTAGGTTGCAAGCTTTCCCATAGACTAGCCTGTAAGGTGTGGTCCCTATAACAGTCTTGTAGCTTGTGCGGTATGCCCACAAGGCGTCGTTGAGCTTGTACGACCAGTCTTTCCGGTTAGGCTTCACCACCCTCTCAAGTATACTCTTAATCTACCGGTTACTAACCTCTACCTGGCCCAAAGTCTGGGGGTGATATGTTGTATCAACCCGATGATGCACTCCATACTTTGTTAACAGATTTGCAAAGGAGCGGTTGATGAAGTGGGAGCCACCATCACTGATTACTACCCTGGGGGTGCCAAACCTGCAAAGAATATTCTTGGCAAGAAAAGAGACAACAACTTTGGAATCATTAGTCTTGGTTGGAATTGCTTCCACCCACTTAGTCACAAAATCAACAGCAACCAGTATATATTCAAAGCCATTACTCTTGGGGAAGGGTCCCATAAAGTCGATGCCCCACATGTCAAAGGGTTCAACAATAAGATTACTGGTGAGGGGCATCTCATTCCGCTTGCTTATATTGCCACTCGCTGACAAGCATCACAGCTGATACAGAATTTATGAGCATCTTTAAAAAGAGAGGGCCAGAAAAAACCTGATTGAAGAACCTTCAAGGCGGTTTTCTTCCCGCTATAGTGCCCACCACACTGCATGGAGTGGCAGAATGCGAGTATGCTTCCAATCTCATCTTTCGGTACACAGCGCCGCATCATGCCATCATTGCCTAGCTTGAACAATTATGGATCATCCCAGAAGTAGCTCCTGTAGCGAATAGCGAAATTCTTCTTTTCCTGCGAAGTCATGTTAGCAGCAAACAATCCTGTGGCCTTAAATTTAACAATGTTGGCAAACCAGGGTTCTAGACTAACAGAGAATAAATGCTCATTAGGGAGATCATCAGGGATGGGGGAGATGGGGCGATGGCGCCAGAATTAATCCTGGATAGGTGGTCTGCCACTAAGTTGTCTTTGCCACACTTGTCAACTATCTCACAATCAAACTCTTGCAGCATTAGGACCCATCGAATAAGGCGAGGCTTAGAATCGCTTTTAGCCATAAGGTGGCGAATTACTGCATGGTCGGTATGCACTATTACCTTGAATCCCTTCAGATACAACCTGAATTTATCCAGGGCGAATATGACAGCCAGGAATTCTTTCTCATTGGTAGTGTAATTGACCTGTGCACCATTTAGAGTTTTGCTGGCATAGTAAATCACATGGAAATGCCTATCGACTCTTTGTCCTAGAACAATACCTATAGCGTAGTCAGAAGCATCGCACATAATCTTGAAAGGTAAAGACCAATCAGGTGCCATACCAATAGGGGCGGAAACAAGTTTTTCTTTCAGGATATTAAAGGCTTCCATGCACTTATCATCGAAAACAAAAGGCACATCTTTCACCAGAAAGTTACTAAGGCACTTAGCAATTTTTGAGAAATCCTGGATGAACCTCCTATGGAATCCAACATGTCCTAGAAAAGATTGTAACTCTTTCACACAAGTGGGTGGGGGAAGTTTCACTATAACATCAAGTTTAGCTCTATCTACCTCAATCCCCCGCTTAGAAACCACATGCCCTAGAACAATACCCTCTCGCACCATAAAGTGACTTTTTTTCCAACTAAGGGTCAGATTACATTCTATGCAACGTTTCAAGACTTTATCAAGCTTACCAAGGCAGTCGGTGAACGAGTCACCAAAGAGAGAGAAAGTCATCCTTAAATACCTCAATGAAATCCTGCACCATGTCAGAGAAGATAGAGAGCATGCATAAGCCAAAAGGCATCCTGCGATAGGCGAAGGTGTCGTATGGGCAAGTGAAGGTGGTCTTCTCTTGGTCCTCCTGCGCTATGGGAATCTGATAGAAACCTGAAAGACCATCCAAAAAATAATAGAACTCGCGCCCTGCAAGGCGGTTTAGCATCTCATCAATAAAGGCAGGGGGAAGTGGTCCTTCTTAGTGGCAGCATTCAATCTCCTATAATCTATGCATACACACCACCCTGTGGTCTTCCTAACAGGAACCACTAACCCTTTCTCATTGGTCTCAACAGTTACTCCAGACTTTTTCAGGACAACATGCACAGGGCTTACCCATCGACTGCCAGTTATAGGGTAGATCATATCATGTTCTAACAGCTTAAGTACTTCGGTTTTAACTACGTCTTGCATGACAAGATTAAACCTACGCTGGGGTTGCCTCACAGGTTTGGCGTCATCTTCAAGACTAATCCTATGGGTGCACCTAGTCGCACTAATTCCCTTGATGTCACCAATCCCCCACCCTATTGCTTCTCTCTCAAAAGCTCTACTAGCCTATTCTCTTCTTCCTTTTGCAATTTCGAAGATATTATCACAGGTTTAGTTTTGTTTTCTCCCAGGAAAGCGTATTTAAGATGGGACTGGAGCTCCTTGAGGTCGGGTTTAGGTGGTTCGATTTCCCCGATGTTTCCACCAAGGGGATGGATTTCCTCACCAGGGTCAACTTCAGCTGAGTCAAGCATGCAGACTATCTCACTACTCTCCTCACAAAGCATATCCTCATCAAAACTAAGGGTTAGGGCTGCTTCTAGCTTATCATCAGTTAATGTAGCTAGGTAAGTAGCATGCACACAATTATCGATAATATCATCAAACTCAACATTTACTTCAGAAATCAGATTACATTCTTCCACTGAGTAGGTGTCAGAATTACCTGCCGGTCGTGTTGCATCCTTGCTGATCTTGTTGCCACCAATTTCCATGGCAATCTTTCCTTCCGCCACATCGACCTGCAGCTTCACCATTTTCATAAATGGTCTTCCCAAAAGGATCACATGGTCCTTACTACTAGTGCTGGCTCCACTTGGGGGGGGGGGGTACCACGAAATCTACTAGAACCAGGAAGGTGTCTACTCTGACCAGTGCATCACGAATCACTCCCAGGGGGCGCCTGATGCTCCTGTCGGCTAGCTGCAAGGTCATGTTCACCGGTGTCAATTCCCCCAAACCCATCTCCTGGTAAAGAGCATGGGTGATAAGATTGATGTTGGCTCCCAGATCGAGCATTCCTTTTGCTATCTTCCCATTTTCCATCTGTATATCAATCACAAAGCTCCCCGGATCTTGTTGTTTCACTGGTAAGCAACCACTGAATTAGCTGTTTCTAGTAGAACTAGCTTTTCATTGGCCAAATACTTCCTCTTACTTGCATTGAGATCCTTGAAAAACTTAGAGTAGGAGGGGACATTATCAATGAGGTTAAGGAGTGGGAGGTTCACATTCACCTTTGAGAGCATGGCCAAAATAGCTTTGAATTTGCTGTCATCCTTGGGTTTCCTGATTCTACCTGGATATGGCAGTTCTTTGCTGATTGAAGGTCCGTGAATGGTAAGGTTATCAGTTTGTAAGCACCCGTGCATTACCCGGTGGGTTGGCTAATTTTGTCAAGGGTTGGTCCTCCTCCGTGAGATCGACTACTGGGGCATCCAGAGCGTGTGTCTGTGGTTCTAGTTCCGGCCTTTGGATTACCTTTCCACTTCGGAGTACTGTTGTTGCCTGAACTTCCTCCTCCTCGGTTTCCTCATCCCCGAATTCAGTGCTTGCCAGAAACCTGACCAGTTGGTCGGTAAAATCCTCCATCCTGCTTACCATTCCCTCTATCTGTTTGCTAGTCTTTTCTTGCCCTTCCATCACAAGACTCATGCATTTTTCGTCATGGGAAATCAAAGCTAGCAGGGTACTGTTGCTGAATGCACTAGCTCCCGGTCGCACCTCCAGACTATTCGTTGTCTCCATAATGGCTGGTCCAGATAGCTCTGCGCTGGGTGCGTAGTAACTAGGAAAGCACTCCATAACTGGATCAGAACAACAAGAACTCAACTGTTGTTTTGTTTCTATTAGTCCAAATAAAATGAAATCACGGTGCTACGGTAGGAATTGGTTCCCCGGCAGCGGCGCCAAATTTGATATGCTCAAATTACTACTTAGGAAACAAGTAGAAAGCAGTTGCTGTAAATAGACAATGCTAACCACGAGGTCGTTCGCTAAGGAATCAATTAGGCTATCGCAACGATTGAAAACAAACAGTTACTTGCGAAACGATGTTGATTTGTTTGAATTCGAGTACTTCTTAAAACTAGAAAACTGAAATTAACATTGTAGTTGTTTGTAAGAATGAGGTAGGAGGAACACAGTAGTTACGATCAAGCAATGCTAATTCGCTCTAGGAATACGTTCATACTGTCACACGGTCGGTGTACAGAAAACTATCAACTCAACCTTTACCAAACGAGTTTGAAGATATTTGAACTAGAGTAATCGTGGGTCGTCAATCCACGATCCTTCACCAAAACGTTTTAGAGAATCTTTGAACGAGAGTATTGAATTGAAGGATTTTTACGAAGATCTTTGAACGAGCCTAACCTATATGAACGATTTCGAACCCTAGAAGTGAATACGCAAAGCTATCACGCAACTACCATGTTCGGAGTGATTTAGCTACTCATAATCGAAGCAAGGATGAAAGAATACAAGATATTGCCCCTGTTTAACATAAACAGAATGATAATCGCATGCAAGCTCAAACAATTCGAGAAACAGAGTAAGAACGAATTGAATAAGATAAAACAATAGAGATTTACCACAGTAACCAAGGATTCGATATCAATCCTTCGATGAATAATCAAAATCAAGCTCCAAGTTGTTATCCATGTCAAAGTATGGATGTGTGGAGCTTTTTCTATCAACTAGGTTTAGATCTAGGGCAAAGTGTATTTTTTCACAATAGAATGAATATTCAAAGTAATTGTGTCTTGTTCTAACTAATAGAAAGGAGAAAAACTAAGTCTGGGCGAATTAGGAAACAAAACGCAGAAAAACGGCGAAAGAAGAAACTGGCGTCGCCAGTAAGCAAAATCAAGCGTCGCCGATTTGTCTGAGATGAACAGAGATTCTTGGCGTCGCCAGTTCTTCCAAAATGACTGTTTTGCCCTTTCCGCTCCTTTTTGCTCCTTTTAACTTCGATTCTTGGTATTTTGGGCTTCCCGCTCCACTTCTAGCATCCATACGAAACATTGGAACTCCATATCTTGTAGATGCATGTAAAATACACCATTTTGCCTTCAATTAGCGCGGTTTAGCCAAATACCTGTAAAATACACAAAGAACAAAACAAGTAAAAAGACTCTAGGAAAATTACTAAAATTATACTTAAGGATAACAAATAGACGGTAAAAAAAAGACCAGATGAGACGGTATAAAACCGACTCATCAGGAATAAATATCATATTATGTTTGAATATAGAACTAGAATATCTCCAAAAAATTATAATTTAAATTTAATTATATACTACAACAACCACTCTATATACGCTCCCACTCCCAAATATTTTTGAATTTGGCGAATTTTTGCTCTCGCTCCCGTTCCCGCTCTTGTGCTCGACTTCGCTCTATGTGAGTAAGGTATTATTAATACTATAACATCCAGCCTATTACTCTAATAAGTTCGGGTTAGTTATGACCTGATTTTCGGATGTGTGATATATTGTACATACAAATCAATAAATGTTCTTTTCAAAGATCGATGTATTTTCAGAAAATAATAACGCACCATTTAGTATGGGAATTTTTAATCTTTTTAAACTTTTCGATCGCTACAAATATTATAGGCCAGAATAAGACCAAAAACAGCCATGTGAACTTAAACTTATATTACAAACTAGTTTCTTAACATAATCATTATAACCTTAGTGACTGAATAAGAAGTTGTAAGGATAAATGGAAACAAAATTCTATTCTCCACATCAAAATCAGACCCTTTTTCTCCATTAACGATCTTATCCATGTCAACTCCAAATATAGCTAGCTCAATTATGCAACCCATTTTCTACCATGGCTTCTGTATTCTAGCTAGCTCCGTATATATTTCATTTCATCTATGTGTGAATCACTAATGATAACAGTAGAAAAGATGATACGTATACATACTTCTTGTCACTATTTTAGGTATAACTTAAAAGACGTGACCTTGAAAACAAATAATTTTCGTGGCCATTCAACACTGACTATGGATGTAAGCCAAATAGGGTAAGTCGTAGAAATTTTGGGCTTGCCTCCCCTTAATTCACGGGTGACGTCTAGGGGTTCCAAATTAACAATACTAGCTTCATGTGTCAATCTTTGCTCGCGTCTTATATATATGAAAATTAACCGGGGTTATTCTAACTAGGGATGGAGACGATCCGAGCCGAATTGAGTTATGTAAAAGCTCAATAATGAGGGATCAAGCTGGGCCAGCTACCCCAATAATTTAAAGACATCAGTAGTAATAATTTCTATATTTATGTTTGTCCGGGTGGATATGGAGTTAGTTTTGTAACAGGGGGTTGCGGTTCTTTTAGTCACAAAATCAACATTTTTTTTGCTTGTTTTACCTTTTTTTCTTTCCTTTATGCTTTCCCCCCTAAATTTTATTTCTATTTTTGACCCCTTTAAATTTTACTTTGAATTTGCCACTGCATAACTCAAATTCGAACTCGATTGAAAAAAAAATATTTTTGTTCGAACTCGGCTCTCAAGTTCTTTTTTTCTTTGAGTGAAACATTTGAAACCCAAAAGCTCGATATAGCTCAACTGGCAAGTTCAAAAGGTTACAAAACTCGAATTTAACTCGGGTCGAAAGCTCGAATTTGTGTATCGTAAATTAAGGTTACATACTTACTAATTTACTATATATAATTATTTATTTATTCATATAATTGAAACAATATAATAAGAGCCAATATTGTCCAAAAATTGTAAGAAACGTAAAACAACTTTCACAAATCGTGTTTCCACTTTATTCTCCATCTTCAACTGTGACAAATCGGCTTCTACCACTTGAATCGCCGCCACCCACCTCCCAAACCTTCATGCGATCCGGCATCTCCAACCGGTGCATGTGGCTTCCTTTATTCCAAATAACTCAATAAGGGGCGTCCAATGTCACGACCGCACCACTTCCCCTACTTTTAAGATTTAACCCCATAGATCTGCAAAACTCTGTTTGACCTACTGTCGCTTCACCAATAGGGGAATTAGTTCCACTTCCCCTACTTTAGAGTTTTAAATTGTTTCCCCATAAATTGTTATAAGTTACACCTCTTTTTTTGTCAGAAAATCCATCCATAATAACTCTGAGCAGAGTTAAACATGCTTGCTCTGTAACGGACGACTTATCGTGAATTTTTCCAGTGTGGATAAAGTATGCAATAAATGACATGTGTTTGTAATAGTGGTACAGCGGAATCATCATATCCTAGAAATCATCCGTGATTAATTTTGTTGACCCAAAGGTTAGTATATCCCTCGTTACATATGATGTTTACACTTGCTAGAGTTTGTTTATTTAGACTCTCTACCAACATTTTATAAGTATGACTGGTGAGGCGCACTGCTTTTTTTTTAAAATACGATGCGGCAAGAAAGAGTATTTTAGGAAGTTTTAGTGGTGGAGATTGTATTATTATAACACACCATAAAGTTGAAAAGATTAATTTTTGTGGGTGCATGGATATATAGAATTCACTTATAGTGACAATGTTACATCCCGTCAATATAAAAGATAACATGATTAAATTGTAGGGTAGTACAATCCACAGGAAACACCTGTTGTATCCATTGTGCTAAGTGTAAAATCTACTCACTCTAGATCTGCTAAACATTGTCCCGTTGGGTAAAAGAATAAGAAGATGATGAGCATCCAATCACCAATCAACTTAATCATATTGCGGCCATCTGTTGAATTTTGTAATTGCAAGTGTATTCTCCAAGCATCCCTTGTGCTCTTGTAAACGTTTTAAAACTTTAATAAATTTTTGCCGATTTAAAAAAAAAAAATCATATTGCGGCCATTGGGAAGAAGACTAATATTACCTCGGCACTGTGGTTCAAATTCCACAGGGATAGAATTTATATCATTTATGATTTATGAGTCTGACCATGTTACAAATTATTGTGAGCTCATGAAATTTACCTAATACACACTCGAATATTGACGGCTGCAGATTTCCAATGCCATTCAAAAAATAAATTAAAAAATATAATAATAATAATAATAATAATAATAATAATAATAATACACAAAAACAGACACACATATTATAAATAATATTAACTAGTAACTAGATCCCAACAATCCCAACAAAATGTGCAGATCAATCGATTTTCTGAGATAGAATTTGACTACAAATTGCTAATGAAATACATGAAATGTTATCAATATGCGTACGGGTTACCGTTTACTAGAAATATAAAAACGACGAACATATATTAAAATTGATATATATTTAGGTTGTTTGATTAAAAACATTAATGTTTTTCTTATTAACATTACTAAGTCTCTTTTTATTTTAAATAAATAGAAACGATTTTCCAAAAAATTTAACAAAATGCCTATGCCCTGGACAAATGTATTATTTTGTTTATCGAAAACACAAGTGATTTTAAGTAAATATCCTAAAAATACTATGATGTTTATTTGTCATTTTTTCATATTTCTAGTAGACGGCCTAACATTAAACTTATTCTATATTTTTAATATAAATTATAAGTAATTTATCGTTAAAGTCAACTTTAAAATTCCAACCTCCATATTATAATGGGGACATCATATATTATTTAGTTACTGGGGTTATTAAGTTATTGGAATCATGGGAGTGTTTAATTTGGCATGCAATTTATTAAAGCAACGTGCTCCATTTGTATTCAACATAGCCATCATCATTTTATAAGATGGGAAGATGGGTCATGGGTGGGTCTTTGATTTAACCAACTCACCAATTTTGCCCTTCATTTTCGTCTACGTAGTAATCATTCGACTTGGCAAGCTAATGTTTTCAATGTCATTAGTTAACAAACCGTAATTTAAAAGAAACCTGATAATCTTAGTTGACATAGATGGAAAATTACTTTCTTCGTTTCTCATAAATTCATATATTACAAAAATACTAGTAATTTTAAAAGGAAAAATATAGATAAAAAAATTGATAAAATATTAAAATGTGAAAAATTGTATACTTTAAATGACAATATGTTTAAATACCGTGGCAATTAATGTTTTAAATTATTTGTTGCGTGTGGGTAGTTTCTATTTTTTATAATGTTTAAAGTTTTATTGGACACCTAAAAATAGAAAATTTATAGAGTTATACGAGACAAATGAAGTATTATATATGGAGCATATACGGCAAGGGAACTTTAACATTCAGGAGATGAAGACTATAGTTCTTCCGTTCGAATCACATCAAAACCAATGCGCATCAATTTGAAAGAAAAGTCGTTCGCGAACTTGGCACAAAGGATCAAAATCGGGTACGTACATGGAAGTTCAAATTGGACGACTCACATACACCTGCAGTAGTATTCTCAAATGCTATTAAAAAAGGAAATTGTACCAAATTAGTACGATTAGGGTTCCAACGCAACGATCCTCTTCATCATCGAGAATCGATTGTTCCTCCATTTACCTCAGATAAAATGTTAGGGGTTTTACTGACTGTATTGCTGCTGGGCCTATTTCTTTTAATGTAATTTCAGTTTTTGCAGAAGATAGAGGGGTTAATTGTGCGCAGAGTATCCGAATCAATTGTTCCATCATGTGGCTCGATTCATGGTTACATGCAGAAACAACGACGTCGCAACGACTGCAACTCATACTCTCATACTATGCAACACTGTCTCTTTTCCTTCACGTGAGTTTTTGTCGAGAGCAGCAATAAATGAACATAAACAAATCTTTTCTTATTTTAAAAAATAAATAAGGGCAGGGTCATGAGCGGATCCGGCCGGGCAAATTGGACGTTCAACCCCCTTCAATTTTGAACAAGATAAATTTTATATGTAATATTTTCAATGGTTTAACCTCAAAAATAATCCCAAGTCTAACACGCCGAACTTCTAAGTTCTAATTATAAATACGCTCGTGGGTTATACCTACATTTTTTCAATAAAATAAATAATGTTATATTAGTTGTTATTTTAGCAATGCTATCTTATAAAAACTATTTTAAGTGTGAGCGCCGGTATTTTTAGCATAAAACATTAAATATTATTTTATTTAACAAAAATACATTTTCTACATTTGTATATAGTACTCATTAATATCATTAATTCTAATGTTTTTTTTACTATAACCATAATAAATTGTGGGTACATTTTAGTCTATCAATAAAGACGATCCTCTTGTTACTTACTCTACAATTATCGTTATATCTTTTCAAATCATTAAAAAATGTATTCTCTTCCTTCATAAATACATAAAAGGATAAAATAACACAAAACCACATCATTTTGGATTATCATTTAATTTTTTTAGGGTTGAAAAGTGATCATCTTAAAAGATACTAGTACTCAGCATCTATATATATGATAAAAGTGATGATCTAAATGGAAGAAGAGATGTGTCACATAAGCAAAAATCTTAGGTGGCAAAACCAAGCCAAGAAAAAATGAATTTTTAATCATCCAATATTTGAACTATTAGTTGAGTTATATTTTGAATTCCTTTCCACAGCACGGTCAATTCTCTGCGAATCAAATCATGGTTGTTATGTTTCCCTAATTATATGGGTTTTTAAAATTAAATATAGTTCAAATTGACATCATTATCTACCCAAAAAACTAAGCAAATTGAATTCTGCAGCATAAATAAGACTTCTCTATGTTTAGACATTACATTTCATTAGAATTTCATTTTACTCATCTAACAGTTCGGTTGGTTACATATATAACTAAGAAGAGTTCCAATAAAATTCCTAAAATCTTGCAACTTTTCCGATTTATAACCTATAGAAGTATCATTATTAATTCACATGCTACAATCAAGGAGAATATCACTATTTTTAGTAAATTCCTTCCATTCACTGATTGACACCTAAATACACGCCTTTTATACAGAATAAATCTTTATATTAATATAACGCCATTTTACACGGTATAATTGAACACATAAAACCTAAACTACCAAAATTATGACTCGAAGCTTTGTATAAATTCGTCTGAATCTAGGTCAACTGCATCTCAACTTTTGATTTTGAGAGACGATGAAGATGCCCAAGGGTTTCTTCAATGCAGACATGCGACATATGAAGTAGGATTAGATTGATTCATAAATCAAGGTTCTTGATTCTAATATTTATATTGTTCTTGCTCAGCAGATGCTACTCCAAAACAAGTCAGAGAGCTTATGAAAAGTTGATGGTCTCACGAACGATGAAGTAAAGAGTCATTTGCAAGTAAGTTTCGTCCATGCATTTCTTGAAACTTAGTTCATTCATCTAAGTTAAAAGGGATTTTCTATCGTCAGTGTCGCCTTGACTAACTTCAGTCATTTATTTTGATCAATTAGATTATAAATTTAACGTTGAAGATTGAATTATCTGCACAGGGCCTCAAATATTTGCGGGCCCTAATTTCAGTATCATGGTAGTGATAATATATGATTTTTTTCAAATAACACTTGCAATGTTATATTTTCAAAGTGATATATTATGTATATTATTTTATTAGAAAACAAAATTTGAATTTTATACTATATGAATCTTTTATTATTTTCAATTATACTGATATGTGGGGCTCATTTTGAAAATTTCACATGGGACCTCAAAATCTTGGACCGACCTGACCGAGCATTTGGCGAAACATCAAAGGCAAGCACATCAGAGTCTGGTTCCATGGTGACTCTAGGCATGGCCGATGAATATGATGAGTGAGAGCTGCTTGAAAAATCATATTCACTTATGTGACTGAGAGATGATCCGTGGATAAATCATCCACCAAGAGTTTTGCATATACAAAAAATATATACATGGTGACAATAAAGCTATACATTACATATTACTATAAACGATTTTGAGGAAAAGTTATGTAAATTAAGCTGTCTTACATTAACATTCAGATTCGGTTATCACTTATTCGGTAATTTACACATACTTTATATTCGCAAAGTATTGAAATACACGTGTATTAGTGATAGACCTGAAAGATGGATTGATGTTCTTTAAGTATGTTTATAGTGTTTTAAACAATATGAGTAATGTTTTTAAAGTAAACATTTTATATCATTTTTCATGTATAGATGTTTTTAATAAAACCTCTAATGTTTTTTTATATAACAATGTTTGTCCGTCTATTTTAATCTTTCCACAAAACCGTCTCTTATGAGACTTACTTTTACTTTATACAATGTAAAATGGCAAGTTGAAAAGGAAAATAAACGGACTGAAAGAAGCAAAAGTGCGTGGCTCTAGATTTGTGTACATTCAATTGACTATTTGACAAATATTTATCTAATTGTTGGAATTACAAGTTCGGAGATGTTATCCATCGTGACTTTTGAGGTATTAGGAGGTGTGACGATTTATGTGTTTATTTTATGGTATTAGTGGTGTTTATAACTACTCGCACCGCTTCACTAAAATTGTAACAATTGTGTTAAACATAAAAAAGATATATAAAAGTAATATATGTAGTCCCATAAGTATAAGTATGTGGTCCCATAAGTATAAGTAAGTTAAAAATATGTGGTTAAAAATGAATTGTATTATGGAAATAATTTCCATAAAATGAAATGTAACACTTTTAGTGAAACGCCCAAAACGGAAAATTGTTTCACTTATACAGAAACGGAGGGAGTATTACTATAAAGAAATTGAAAGGTTATTATAATAAATTGTATGTTCATACAACTTATAACAATTGTAAGCCATATAGTTACGGAATAATACCAAAATTTAGGCTATGTTCTATTCATCTGAACATAACTGAACTAAACTGAACTGATTTGAACTAGACTGAACCGAACTTATTTGTAATAAAATAACAACTAAGCAAATCTGAACTGAACTCGACTGAAATAAACTGAAATTAGTGAGTTTTCAGATGAAGAGAACAGAGCTCTCAAATATACCGTTGCACTAATAATAATACTCTAATAAAAGTTAATGTGTGTTTGCAAATACTTTTACCGGTGATTTTTTGCTTGACTTTTCTAAAAGTTTAATAAAGTTAATTTTAAGTAAAAGTTAATAGTGTTTAATATATTATTTTTGAAGTTGTAAAAACACAAGTTTTATGAAGATGGACTCTGCTTTTTTTTTATATAAAACTATCAATATTGACAACATAGACATGCATTTTAGTTCAAACCATGAATGATTTGTTTAATAATATAGGTCGGTTTTTAAAAAAGTTGTATGAAAAAGATCTTTGTAGATACGTTTGTTCTAAACTACCATATAACTCTGATGCTTTCTTTGTGTGGCTTAACATTTATAATTTATAATAGTTTCAAAAAATTATAAAAGAATAAAAAGCCTATAGGTGTGTAAGTTGATGACGCATATGAGTTGTAAATACTCTTTAAATTATCCCGCAATAATTTATTTATATATTAAGAAAATGGAAAACAAAAATATTTCATCGTGCACATATTAACAAGAAACAAATTTGAAAATATTCAACTGGATTATTTAGTGTATTTTTTAATAATGATTGAGTTTAAGAAGACTATTTACTAATAATGGGTAAATATTAAAAAAGAAAAAAAGTGCCCCACAAAGAAAGAGAAAAGGTACTCTAGGTCGAGACATTTTCAGTTTTAAGTGAGCAAAATTAGTATTGTCGGATCAGTTTATACTTGATTTATCAACAATACAATTAGGAACTCCGACCCAAACATTGGCCAAACAATTGTAAAGTTTAATTGGAACAAGTCTTCTAAAAACAATCACAAGTTTACGACCTAGAAAAGTAAAATTTCGATACCAATAAATATAACAACAATTATCCATTTACAATATTAAACCTACCTATGTACAAGCCATTTAGTGTTTCTCTACGTCCTCTTTATACAGACGATTTGCACTTTGATACATCTTCGTGTACCATCAAACTTAGTTAGAAAAAAATCATATACAATAAGTTATTAAATTTCACATCATATGTGGATAAATGATAAACAATTTCCTATCATTGATTCAAGAGTATACGTTTTTCTATACATGCTTACTATCAAGAGTCAGGGACACTGTTGAGGTCATATTGACCTATATCTTACTACACTGGTACCTACTACCAAAACAAATGCAACGAATATTATTGTGCTCCTCCCAACGCAACCCGCCAACAAGTCAAGAGAATTTTAGCACCATAATCCCATTGTTTTACTTTTAAACGGGTCGACTTCTATCAAACTCGAATTCAACCCCGTTCGAAATAATGATGTTCGGGTACGATCGGACATATAGTCGAACCCGTTCAATACCTTTGTAACAAGATCCGAATCCACAACATTTTATGATTAAGTTAGTAAAAACTACATTTTTCCCCGGGGGTGGTCTGCAAATACTCTCTCTAGGCAAGGAAACTTTCTTCGATCTTCTCTCTACTTTCTTGATCCATAACAGGCTTGGGGGAGGATCTGATACTCTTTAGGTGGGAAAACTCTCTTCGGTCTTCTCTCTACTTTCTTGATCTACATAACGGGCCCCGGGAAGGGGGGTCATCTGATACTCTCTAGGCGGGAAAACTGTTTTCGATCTTCTATGTACTTTGTTTATCTCCATGACGAGACAGACCGGGGGGGGGGGGGGGGGGGGGTTGGACGTGTGTGGAAAAAAAACCGTAGCATGTGAAATTATGTGTTTGTAGAATAATAATTTTTGTATCTTTGGTGGGATGATAAATACCACCGCAGGGTTATTGGGAACGCGAGGGGGGGGGGGTTGGGAAAATAATCGTAACATGTGAAATTATGTTTGTATTTTTTTGTGTGTGTGTTTGTGGGGGACAGGGTGACCACATACCACCGCGGGGTTGTTGGCATCAACCCTATTGATTGTGTTGCATACTTTTGTATTTTATTTCGGTTCCGTTTCAGGCATTCTAAAAAACATGTACCTGTTACTAATTAACAGGTCGGGTACGGTAGAACTTGATACAAAATATATGTTATTAACCCGTCGGACGGCGAACAGGTTAAAGCTGAATCCAACCCCTTTCAAAGCATATCCGTCATTATGAGTCGTGTTTTTACATTTTTCTATAGTTAGCATAAATAAAGACTCAATGATATAATATTGGCCGGATGGAGAAGGACTACCGACCTACACCACGACCCACGTTGTTTACGCAGATTTCACTAAGTTATTTTCTCGATTAATTTATTTTATCTTCCCCTTTCTATTTATTATTAAAGTAAACTATACCGTGGTACCGCCACGGGTTAGTGCTAGTTGTCTAGTAATATTTGAACGTTTTCAAGAAATATTACATTTACCATGTGCAAAATTAAACAGCGACAAGAATGAATCGTTGATGGCCTGGACGACTGGAAAAAAAATCGCATATCCCTCTTAACTTGTGTCTAGCATTTTTTACGGGTTTCACGATGTATGTGCTATTCAATTTCTGGTTTATGCAGGTATGAAGAAGAACCGAATTTTTTTATTAGGATTAATAACAAAATACTGCTAGTTTCAAAAAAATTTTACACTTTAATTATACATAAAAGCTTCCTACAAATTAGTGGGAAAAAATCTAAAATTTAGTGATTTTGTTAATTTTAGTAACTTTGTCTGTTTTGTTTAGCTGTTTGTAAGTGTTGAGACAATAGACTTTTATTGTCTACTTGAATAAAATTATCATTGGTACAAAACAAAAATTAACATTCTTGAAGTGATCCGTCCCTTGATTATATATCTAATCGAATCATCTATTTTGGAAACCAATATATTAAAAAAAAAAAAAGCTATCTTATAACCCACAATAATCAAACATTCAACAGTCTATTTATCTTCCACACGTTCAAAACCAATCGCCAATCGCCATTTAGAAAAAAACATGTGTCATTCTCACGGTACAAGCATCATCATGACAATTGGTTGACGTTGATTAGAAACTCTATGAAATTTGCTTTGGTTTGTTAAATGATGCTTATTTTTTATGGATGATTACTTATGATGCTTGATTTATAGACATATGATGCTTGATTTCCATAAATGAAATGTGATGCTTGATTGGAATAAATGTGATGCAGGATGCGTCATTTCCAAAGAAACATGATGCTTGATTTCCATAATTGTTGATTTACAGAATTGTGATGCCTGTTTTTAAAATTGTGATACTTGTTTTCCAGCACCATGTTGCTTAATTTCCATCATCGTATTGCACAACTTTGATATTAGAATATGCAAAAGTGTGATAACTTTATTGGTGATTAATGTAAAACAACCCGATGGATGCTTGGAGAAAGGAATAAAAAAGATTTTTTTTCAACAAGTAGACCGATTCTAGGAATCAATTAGATAATTAATCAGATGTTTATAAATATTAGACAAATAGACACTAAATTGTAAAGGAAATATATAGCACTGATAGGCAGTGACACTAATTTGTAATTCACCCTCGACTCTGCTCGACTTCCATACGCCTCGCTCATAATTAGTAGTGAGATGTGAAAAAGAATATAATGTTACTAAATCATTAAATTAGGTTTTGTAGTTGAGTGTAAAAGATTTATTTTTGCTTCTTTCCCTCATTTAGCATTTTCTCCCGTCTAATGTTAAAAGATTCCGAATACATATTATAACTTCGGCTCATCTGAAAAATTACGAGCAAATATGTCTAACTTCGCCCACCTAAAATTAACCTAAATTTTGTTTTTAAATTCGCGACTGTGCATATCATGGTTCATGACGTAGGATTGACAAAACCCAAAAACGGAATAATGAAGAAGGCTTTTATAACAGGGTGGAAATTAAGTATCCTGGGCCTTTTTTATGGGCCATCAAGAGTCATAATCTGGTACGAGTGGACCTTCTGAGTTGAAAAATCATGAAAACTTGGTTCAGATCAATTCCTTTACCATGGGCCACAATAGTGGATTGTTCTGGACTTCTGGTTAGGTTATACCCGGGTAATTTTTATCGCATGACACATGAAGTATATGTGCAACTATACACAAAATAAATTTACCCAATCAATCACAAAATATATATATCCGGACCAGGTTTTAAATTAATTTTGTAGTCTATGCATCTATAAATGATCCACACTAATAAATAAGTGTTGGTCACACTCAATCAATATGTATTCAAAATGATTCGTAGAGTTTTTTTCTACACTATAGATGTTGTAGTGTCTCATGGTGTTTGAATGTGTCTTACAGTGTAACATAGTATTTATTAGTGTGGATCACATCGTAGGGTAGAGGAAACCGACTCTTAGGTACAATGCCTATGTAAAAACCATAAACTCCGAAACTCGGTATAAATATTAATTTTCCATGTTATGCTTGCGCCACCACATTTTGAAAAATCCAAGAACAAGTATCATATTTGAAGTCTATTTTCTTGGACAAATGGTTTGTGTTGAACATTTTCAACTCCCAAGTTTTCTACTAAAATGATGTATATTTTGAATTTCACTTTACATTGCTCTAATAATTATTAGTAAGAATCATTACAAACACAATCATATCCCCCATGAAATTAAGTTGTAAAATGAAACTAAGACATATCATGGTACCATTATGTTTTAGCAGGCAGCCTTTAGGACAATGATCCACTACTAGTGGAGCCATCATAAAGAGATCCACTTATATCTATCCAAAGCAATTCTCTGGGCCCAGGCCCACATGAGTCAGAATAGAGATTCTGCGGATCATATTCACGGGAAGACACATAAAAATGTGTAGACACCAAAATTCAACAATAGGAGTCCATATCTAGATAATGTAATTAGAGATCGATATATATTGTCAAAAAAATTATTGATTTTGGTCTTGACATGAAATCTTGGTTAGAACTTCAGAACTTAGAACATGACACCATCAAACTCCCCATTAGCAAATTACAGATTAAGCCCAATATCTTATTTAGGTCTTGAGACCCCAAAACTTTAAATCCATTACATAGATGAATCAAGATATCAACAATACCCACAATATACCAATAAAAATTCCTTGAACCATGTTTTCTTTGTCAATTTTTAATATTTAGGGTTAATTATAAAACAACCCTGTTTAATGGTCACATTGCAATTTTCTTTAGGAAATAAGGATTTATAGTTTCCAACCCCTTGGCCCTACCACCCCGTCGTCGTTAAAGTCGAAGTCAATGTTAGTTTTCTCAAAATCAACCATAAAAGATTTATGATGTCATAAGTGGCTATTGTACTTTTAAATAGTTGTTGAGACAAAATAAAAATTCACGCATAAAACATTATTGATATTGTATAAAATATTATTGTTTTACTTAATTATATATAAGATTTTAGCTTTTAAACAGACTAGGATCAACCCGACTCAAATCCGTTCATGCCCGACGGGAGGGTTATGCGATATTTTTATCGGCTTATCTACTCTTACGCATAAAACATTATTGATATTGTATAAAATATTATTGCTTTTAACTTAATTTCGGACATATTTTGATATTTTATTTTATTTTATTTTTGTTTCGGGTTGTCCCAGCTCCCTTTCCCAAATTTATTACTCCGTTTCAGTAATTTAATCATACTGTATTCCGGGTCGGGTAGAGTTGTTAGGGTGTTGTCATATCGGATCCTGCATAGACCGGGTTTGGTCTTAATTGTACAATGTCCATTCCCATTTCCCACCACTTCCAGTTCTCGCAGCCCGGATGACTCTCTTCTCCAGAATCATATTCATATCAACCTACTTTCTATCAACCCCAACTTATCCTTCTACTTCAAGCTTTGAGCTTTCTTTCTGCAAATGCCTGCAATTCCACTATACAGTATATATATATATATATATATATATATATATACATATATATATATATATATATATATATACACTTCATACTTGACCTGGATTATTATATGATATCTCAACTAATCTAAACATCAGGTTAGCCCATTAGTTACTTACTTCACTTCGCCCCTTTTCCAAATTTCTAACCATTCTTCATCAATTCCACTTGTTTTTCTCCCTCCTCTTCTTCATAATCTGCAACAATTATTTCTTCTCATTGATCAATCAATTGAATTCAGATACCCATAATGTTTACCCTTTATTATTATGTACTCTTCCAAGAACTAGCTACAAATGTGACTGTTCAATTTATACATGAACCAGCTAAAAATTACTAGTATCTTGATATTTAGCAAATAGTTCACCGATTTGGGATCACTTTATTTGCATTGTCTTAGTGTAAACAGATGAACTGGGTTTATGTCAAAGTTCACCAATTTGGAGATCTACTTGTCAAGTTGCTGTTTAGATTTAAGCTACTCCATTCTTGAATTATTGCATAGCTGGTCAACTTGTTCATACTGCCAAACTTGTGAATAATACTAAACTACTAGTCCATCTGCTAGTATTTATGTATGGGCCATGTTGATTATTGATCAATCCTATCCAATACAAGTATGTTAGTATTAATTATGGATCAGTTTTCGGTTTTTCATCCTTCTTTGATCTTTCCTTTAGTCCATTTAAGGCCAAAGTTGACTTCTAATCTAGCTATTTGCTTGTTTTGGAGCTATGTACTCATCTTCCCCTCAAATCTTCCTCCTAGATTATGCAATTTTTCGAAACCATTTGCAGCCATTCTGGCCAAGAATCATGCTTTCCTTCTTGAAAACATGTCTTGTTGTCTTAATCCTCATTCATTCTTCCAATGCACAACAGGGTGATCCTACCTGTAATCCTTCTTCATGTGGAAACATTCGCAACATTAGCCACCCTTTTAGATTGAGAAATGATCCGCAAAACTGTGGTAATCCCGACTACGAACTGTTGTGTGAAAACAATGTTACGATTTTGTACCTTCGTTCTCAAAGATATGCTGTTCAATCAATCAATTACAGCAACTTAACCATCCGGGTTGCTGATCCTTCCATAACTAACGACATTTGCTCGTTCCCTCGTTATACCCCATACCACTGGTTAGGCCCCCATACCAACCAAGAGTATCCTTACACCACGCGCTACCCCCTGAGTAGTACAGCACCTGTTCTTGTAGAGCCTGCTACTTTTTTGACCTGTCCACATCCCGTAAACTATTCTTTCTTCATTGGCACTGATGCCTGCGTTGCCGGTTCAAATTCGTTGAATAGAACGTACACGTACATCAGGGCTGGGAGCTTGCTTGCATCGAATATCGGAGAAGGATGTAGCATTGGCCTCGTGGTGATGATATCGACACAATTTCAAGATTATGACAATGTAACACTGCCAGAGTTCCATCAAGCTCTGGTGTTTGGATTTGAGCTGTCGTGGTATGCTACTTTATGTGGTGACAGCTGTGTAAGAACAGGAGGATCTTGCTCTGTGAGTGACAATGGACCACCTATTTGCCAGAGTCCAAGATCGTGCACCATTGATACTTATTACAACTGCGGTTAGTTTGATTTGTTGAACTGTTTATTGCTTTTTGAAGATTGTATCCTTTTTCTTCTTTGGTTCTAAATGTTGCCAATATAATCTTTTTGGTAATGCAGATGTACTGGTGATCCGGATCTTGGCTCAAGCAACATGTTAGCTTTCTTTCACTATCTTTGAATTATTCATGAATTCATACCATGAGGTTTATTTACCATTTAGTACAGCATATTCGTACACAATTCAAAATTTGTTTTGCTGTACGATTTAGACTTCTACATGTATATAATGTGGTATTTTTAATCATTTCTACATGAAAGTAAATACAAAAGCGTTGGATTAAGATTATGGCTTGTTTGTTAATTTGGTGTATTTCGCATTTTGCAGTTCTTCTACGTTATGAAGGTCCCCGTGTGGCTGCAGGTTCGACTTCAACTAGCCTCTAGCAAAAGTAATTTTCATATTTTCTCTTCTGTGACAATAATAAACAATTTGAGATTTGCAAAATATTACAGGGATAATAGTCGCATTAAGGATCATTGGGATGCCCATACTCTTTGGGTTGCTAATATACAAATTTCGTAGAAGACATATGTCAATGTTTGATGCAATAGAAGGCTTCCTTCAAACTCAGAACCACATGACTCCTATCAGGTACTCACATTCGGATATTAAGAGAATGACAAAAGGCTTTCGGGAGAAACTAGGCCAGGGAGGTTTTGGGTCTGTGTTCAAGGGAAAGCTTCGCAGTGGCCATGATGTGGCGGTGAAAGTGCTGAGCAGCAAGACTAATGCAAGTGGACAAGATTTCATAAACGAAGTCTCGACCATTGGAAGGATCCATCATGTAAATGTGGTTAAACTTGTTGGTTTCTCTGCGGAAGGATCCAAGCGCGCCCTTGTGTACGACTTCATGCCAAATGGTTCTCTTGAGAAACACATTGTCGGTACTAGTTCATTGAACTGGAAGAAGAAGTACGAGATTGCTGTTGGGGTGGCTCATGGCATTGAGTACTTGCACCGCGGATGTGACATCCAGATCCTCCATTTTGACATAAAGCCTCATAACATACTTCTAGATGAAAATTTCACTCCGAAGATTTCTGATTTTGGGCTAGCAAAATTCTACTCCACGGATAAGAATACCGTGACTCTCACTGCTGCTCGCGGAACTCTAGGTTATGTTGCCCCAGAGCTCATCAATAGAAGCATTGGAAATGTTTCTTACAAAGCAGATGTGTATAGTTTTGGAATGCTTCTGATGGAAATCGTCGGTTTGAAGAGGGACTTGGTAGAAAATTCTAATGACTCTAATATGTTCTTTCCGTATTGGATTTATGATCATTTAGAAAAATGGAAGGATGTTGAAATTGGAAATGTTGATGAAATTGTCACCGATAATGATTATGATGAGAAAATCACCAGAAAGATGGCCATAGTTGCATTGTGGTGTATACGGATGACTCCCGATGAGCGTCCCTCGATGAGTAAAGTGGTGGAAATGCTTGAAGGTGAAGTTGGATCTCTGGAAATTCCTCCTCATCCTTGTTCAGCCCCCCATACTATTTTGCAGGTTGATGATCTAACCTGGGGAACAGATTCAACTACTGATTCTTTATCCTTACTGTCTGATACCTGGAGAAATCAGTAAATCTCCACTCCATTTATTTACTTGATCAATTACAATATTTTACTAGCCACAGATTATAGTCCAACGTGTCGATTTTGGATTTACTGTGTTGCCATGTCAGTTTTGTACTTGTAAATTTGACATTATGAGATATGGCACCTGAGAATATTGGATGTGTTGTGCACATAGAGCAGATTTTTACAATTTTCAGATGTTGATATGGAAATAGCAGCCAATGTATTCATTCCTTCATGGGTCTTATCATCAACTTCTTTCTGGAATTCATGTAGTTCATAAAGAAGATTATGGTTGTCACGTTGTGGTTTATACAGTCGGAGTCTTCTGATGGATGCTAGTTGAATAAGATAGTCAAGACGCTTGAATGGTGGTCTGATCTGTGCGAGCAGAAGCCTACTTCCAGAAGATTGCTGCCCCTACTTCCATTCTGGTGAATCTCATTGGTAAGACCCTTCTCCTGCATACCTTTATATCTTCATTGGATCTTTTCAGACCAGAGTCATAGCTTCTCTAGAACAGGACCGGGTGTCGGTTGGGTACTAATTGAATGTTTCATCTACCAATGAAGCCATGAATCTTGCTGTAGACAGTGGAAACAAACCTATAATGAGTTGTTAGCATAAATTTGTGTAGAAATAAGTATCTAAATAGTGAACACTTGTAGCAACATTGAAAGCACAGTATATGAAGCTAGCTAGTTGCCAATAAGTTACTAATTCTTTGATTCGAGTTGGTAAGAGGGATAGATGGTAGCTGATGGGCTGATAACCCAACACAATAGCACAATACAGGTATTTTGAGTACCACATATATATCTTTGATGTTATCCATTAAGGCCTAGTCATGCCTAGCCCAAGTATGTATGGTGAGCGATGGTACTTTGGGCAGGGTCCATTCCCATCTTTTGGCCCACTTCTAGTGAAAAGAGTATCTACCAAACATTTGACAATTCAAGATTTTCTCATTGACTTCTGAGTTGCGACTTTTCTAATATGGTAGTATGCATTTTGGATGAGCAGCAACATCATTTTGTTTAACAATATATAAGCCATCAAAGTTTATAAAATTAAAAAAATGGAAATCTTACTCATACAAGAAGCAAAATAACTCACTAGGAAGTTTTTTCACTACGCACTCTTGTGAGTATATGTAGGAATGACTTACATGTGTTTGTTTGTAAGGTTACCATATCATCCAAGAGCAATTCGTGAGTAACCGTGTCAATCCAAATGGTCCAACATCATTCGAGAGCATTACAATTGGTATTGGAGTGCACATTTACTTTCGAGAATACATACATAAAAACTTCAAAATTAACCATATTTTGTCTTGAGCAATTCATGATGCAGACATACTGAGAAGTTTCCTGATATATGTACGAGCAAGACAAAGCATGCACAGAAGGACATGTAGTGTGTGGGGTTCAGTATATCATCAAATAAGCAGTCTCAGAGTAATTTTGTCCGTTTGAATATTGGAACTCGATGGAGTAGTGGTGTGTTATGATTTTAAAAATTTGCAAGCAAAGAGCAATTTTACATGGACATGTCGTTTGAGTTAGAATCCTGCAACAGAACAGAGTGAGATAGAGCTTTAATTACAAGTCAAAATCAGCTTTCTAGGTTTTATTCCATCAATGAATTTATTTTTGCCTAACTTAATGGTACAAAATTCAATTCTTCACATGGCATTTAGTAGAGCATGGTAAACGCATGTGACGTGGCACTTGAGCGCCTCATGTCATTAGAAATTTATTCTTGACCTATTCTTTTCTTTTCCGGGTAAAGTGAAAATGCGTCCAAGTATATATGGATGACAATACAATCGTAATTGTAAGAAATAAAATTGCAAGTGTGAGAGATCATCTGAGTTATTAAACAAAATCACGAAACCAATCCCACCAATTTAGAAAATAGCGTCAATTATGAAAGTTTGTACCAACACTCTTCGCCTCATTTTCACTAATTTCTGACGTGAAGAAGATCGTGTGTTATGTTATGAGTTTTTTGTTTGTCATGTTTTGTTATTGTGTCGAACTCTGTTTTGTCTTTAGTATTATGTTTGTTCAGTGAACTATTTCTCTTTCGCTTTAAGGGGGAGTTTGTGTGTCTAGGTGTTGTGAAGAAAGGCATTAAGGGGGAGATTGAAAGTGCACGGCGTTTCAACAATTATTCCAACATCGACTAGTAGTTTAGGAATCAGTGACTCAATGGTTCTGACAGCATAATCTCATCCATCCTTTTCAGCTCTTCAATCATCTGCTCTTGGCTGGATTCTTCCGCAAAGGGGTAATCTGCATGAAGATCAAGAGAACCATGCAAGCATCGAAAATTCGTATCAGTGTTGCTTACCAAACAAAATTAAAAAAATAAAAAAAAAATCTTTGTAGTTGATTCTTGCCTTTCTTCTCAAGTTCATGCCATCACTGATATCTCCAATAACTTGTGAAGATGGATGAGACTTACGTATCCTTGAGGGTGGATCTCTTCTGATATTGTCCAGTTCTGGAACTTGTTCTTCTGGTGCTGGATCACCTGATACATCTGGATATGCTTGTTCATTGTCACCCTCATCAGAGGAACTTGTCTCAGTGTCAGCAACTGTTGGATCAACAGTCTGATCAATAGTGTCTTCCAGTGGTGCTTCTGTGTCAGCATTTAACATCTCAGTACCTGTGTACACATCATTACTCAAATCCTTAGTAAACTTCCTTTCACGAACACTTGCATCACCCTCACAATGACTTTGTAAGGTTTCCCAAGTATCCTTGGCCGTTACACAGTTTTGAATGAGTTTACACATGTGCATATCAATGTAACAGAATATTGCATTGAGAGCTTTCTTATTGTAGGAAGATTCCTTCCTTTCATCATCTGTCCATTGACTTTCTGGTTTGATTATCACGTCACCATTACCATCAGGTGCTAATCGTGGAATCTTATAACCATCCAATACAGTTTTTCAAGCACGAATATCAATTGATTTGATATGTGTTCTTAGTCTGATTTTCCAATAGAAATAATTTGAACCATACAAAATGGGCAACTTATTCGCATTTGGATTTCAAGAAGTAACAATGTCCAACACACATATAGATTAGATGACTGGCTCTTGATGCCAATTGAAAGAATATAAGGACCTGGACTTGTACTTCTTTACTGTTACAGTACTGTTAATACCAATGTTGGTACAACAGTTGATGTAACAGTGACCGACGAACAGGTAAACAATTAGATATGGAGCGGAAATAAAAACCAATAAAAACATACGAGAGATAATTTCTAGCAGGTATATGAATATACCCACCGAGCCATAGGCAAAATATCCACTATTTGAAAGAGGATTTATACAAATTAGATTTAAGACTTTTCTATGAGAAAAGCTTAAACTGCAAAGCTAATCAGAATAGAAAAATTATTCTAACGTTACTAATCTAGACACACCTAGATAACCGAGATCACACACCCGATCCAATAGTAACATCAAAGACTAGCAAAAAGGAAAGTGAAGATTCAACTAAGACTAGGCGTTTTTTGTGTCTTCACTCGTTGATCTTCACAATATACTTGATCTGATATATGTAGAGCTTTGATCAGCCACAGAGAATCAAGTATGAGATCTTCTTGTTAACTTGTTGCTTATCCTTATCTCCAAGAGTCCAGCATATCTTTTCTTCAAGAGTCCATTGCATTATGGCTTCGTTTCTATCAAGAGTCCTGTTGCACGAAGCTTCCTTATCTTTCTCAAACTCTTTCAGTCGAACTCCTGTCATAGAAACATAACTAAAAATGTGAAACTAGGTTAAGGTTGGTGAAGAAGGCAATATAACATAAAAGCCCTGTAAAGTGCACAAATTTTGAACAGGTGTTGTTATGACAACTGTTGGTACAATAGTTGACCAAACACCGTGCACTTTCATGACTAACGATGTTAATTTTTATATTAAACCTAATGACTTCAATATAATTTTCCCACCTAATAGAAATTAAGTAGTTCAAAACAAATATAAAAAAATAACTAATTGTTGTATAAATGAATAAATTAAAATGATAGTTTCCAACAACATCTTAATTTAATTTTATGCGTTTTTTCTTCCTTAAATTCGTTTTTAAGCATTTTAACTTTAGTTTGATGGAAAAATTCATGAAAAGCTCTGCATCTAAAGGAATCACTAACACCGATAGTTACAATTTTACCGAAAATAAGGTAAATGAGTTTCGTGCAAACTTTTATAAAACCTCGGGGCTATACGCTATTTCTTTAACTCGCCGGATTTCTTTTTTATTTTCTTTTTTTCTTTCTTTGAGGTCTCTATTTATGACAGTATTAATTGTTTGGAATAACTTAGTGAAACAACCAGCATTAACTAATAGCACAGGATGATCAATTGTTGAGCCCCGTGAAGTTCACGAAACCTAGCTCCTAAAAGAGACATGTCAAGGTTATGCTAACTGGAATTGTTTTTTGTTACTGGAGTATCTATTTGCAGTAATTAAAAAGTTATTGTGTCGGTTCACTCTTGTGGTAACTGATACATTGATGCAAGCAATATGGTAGTAAAATTTAAGAAATGAACCCAGAAAACTAACTCGGGTTAATTTGTTTTAATCGTCTGAAAGGATTTCAATGACAATGAATGTTACCACAAACCAGGCTGGAACACTTTCCCCCAGACTGGTCATGACCTTTTTATTCTTAGTGCACATAAATGTGTTACCCGATGGGATCATACAAACCTATGTTTTAAATTTCGGATCGGACTGGCCGGCCGGATCAGAGAACCGTTCCATGACGGTTGGGACTGGACTGGCACCATTTTTTTTTTTGAATCGGCTAAAAATTTATTATAAACATTGATGTAGGGTAAAAACGGTTAAATCAATAGTCCAAGTCAAGGTGTCAAACAGAGTCCGCCTGTAGCTTAAGGGAGTAAGCCTAAGTTAGTCCAATTGCCAGATTAGGGAGTTATATAGTTTTAATCCTTCTGAAGTTATGGTCCGGCACAAGATAAGTCCGTCTGGCAGTGAAGTCCGTCTGCAGAGTACTTGAGATGATTATCTGTAACAAGAAGAGAAGGGGTTAGACCCTTTTGGGCCGGCCTGCCTAAGACAGTCCAGACTAAGATTTAAATAGTTAGGAGGCAGATCAAGCTGTGACTCGAACCTCAAAATTTAGAGAGTGGAATATTGCGAAGTAGTTGCTTACCATTATGAGGAGTAAATGCTCTCCTATTTATAGTGGTGAGGCTCTGGGGACAGACCTCTAACACATCGTAGTTTGGTCGGCTTAGCGAGAAGATGACACGTGGTTTCGGAGATGGGAGGCGCGTTTATGTCACGCTAGAGTAGCAAATATGTTTTGAGGTGGTCCACCAGTTTTTTAGCCTCGGACCTAGTGACCAGACGGACAAACATATGAGGACAATGAGAGTCGGACCTCTTCACTTCATGTGCCGATCTTTTGGTTAGTGTTTTGGTGAAGCATTCTTCTAGAGACGGACTTATGTGCTTCCAGAGACGGACCAGAATTTCGACTCAACCTAGAAGGCGTCGTAAGTCGTCCTAATCTAGTCAGTTCGGATGGCGGACTTAAAGGTACATATCATAAGTCCCCCAGTTTTCAAATATCTTAGTAGAAGATAGTTGTGAAATTATAGGTTGTTGTCCGTCTCAAGTTCTTCTTTGATCCGTCCATAGGTATTTTGGGCCTGGTTCAGTGATCCAGTAAGGGAGTCCAACTTTGGCCCAAGCCCAAGCCCATTGATGTCGGCGTCATAGTGCCCACGTGGCAACCTAGGATTGGCCCTGGTGAGCTATATATACTCCCTCAGCTCGTTGTTGTTTTTTAGCTCACTTTTGCGTTTTTTTTATGGAGCCGTTAGGTCGGCCTTTCTTTATTGGGCCGGACTGGTTGTCCTAAGTAGTAGGGGTCGGGGTGGACCGTCATCAGTTAGTGTTGGCCGTCTCATTTGTAATTCAAGGGCTACTTGAGGTGTTTGTGTCCTTCTAAGATATTTAGCTGGCGGGGTGAGCTAAATTCATCAGGTTGACCATTTCCAGCTTTGTTGTCTTGGAAGATACACAAGCATGTCAGAGGGATGTGACCTTTTATCCAAAGGACCCATCCAATCACTATTCTTGAAGCCTTGGTGTCCTCAAGATCGTAAGTTGGTGGGGAGAGCTCAATCACGTGGCTTCCCATTCCAGGTTTTGATCTTGTAGAACACTGGGGTTTCAATTAGGTGCTTTAGTGGCCAGATTTTCAAAAAATGGGATCAAGTTCCGTTGCCTTCACTGAGTCCATCGTGATAAATGGCTTGTAGTGATGTGGAGCAGATCGACTGCTCTTCTTGTCAAGAGGGCCTTCTATTTGGCCCTGGATATGAAGGGCAGTTCGCCTGCTCCGCATTCCTCTGAGTCCGAGGTTCGTCCGTTCAATCGTCATTACCCGCTAGGAAGTATGTCCGTCGATGCCTGCGCAAGTTCCGTCGGATTTGGTTTGACGACTTCGTTGTGATGAGGATCCGACCGGCTGCCTTTCGTTGTGATGAGGATCCGACCAGCTGCCTTTCTTCTCAAGAAGTTTCTTTTCGGACTTCCGGACTTCCTTTTAAGTTGAAGGGCAGTTCGCCGGATCCTCATTTCTCCTAGCCAATAATCCGTCCGGCATGGCTTTGAAAAGTGTATACGTATCATCATCCCCCCCCCCCCCCCAAGTTTCGAGGTTACTTTCGTAGAGAAAAAGCAAGGTCGGGACTTTAATCAATGTTCGGTAGATCTGTTGTCCGTCGTTTGGTGCCTTGGCTCTTTTTTGGAAATGAGGTCGGTAGTGGGTCTGTCAAGGTCGGCGAATTATGACGGTTTAGAGCGGACGAGGCCGGCCTGATTCGCAATGATTGCGGTTGCACGCCAATCGATGCGACGGTTCGGACTCCTGGCCCATGGGCCTCGTTGAACCAGCCCAGTATGCCTGTAAATAGGCCTTTACCTCTGTCACTTTCACACTTTGCACAAATCCGAAATTTTAGAGAGAGAAACACGAGTTCGAGATAAAGCTAGAGAGAAGATTTCAATAGGCGGACTTTCCTCGATCATCCAACGTTCGAACAGCCGACTTCCTTTCAGACAAGTAAGTTTGCCTTTCCTCGGACTTTGCTTCTTGCACTTGTATTTTCTTTTCAAAGATTTTTATGGCGGTAGGTATTGCTTGTCCGAGTTTGGGGCTTAAGCTTTTTCCTTGTCTTTTGCTTATGTAGATTCCCCAGCTCGGACTACTAGGCATGTCGGTAGGAGATCAACACTTAGGTGATTTGTACTAGAGTGAGGGTGAGGAAGTTCAACAGCCGGACAACATTATTAACATTACTGACTCCGACCAGGGCTCGGATCTTGACGAAGCACCGCCATCTCCGTCCGAGCTTGAAATCATTCGTGCCCGCGGGAAATTTACAGCTCGTTACAACATAATCAACCTTCCTAACTCCTCTATCCAGTCTATAGGATCCTCTTCCCGGCCCATCAATCCAGCTAAGGCCGGTCCTTCCAATCCCCCGGTCCGCTACAACCTTATTGACATTCCCTCTCACCCTCGGAACCCCTATCCTCCTAATTCCTTTGCTAGTTTAGGTTATAACTGTAGAGTTCCTGTTTTTTAACCTCAACCGATGTCTTCCTTCCCCATGTCCGGCACTAACGAAGTCGAGCCGTCCGGAGCCCTGCCTTTTACTAGAGTTTCCGAGATAGGAAATGAGGAGACTGATATCGGTGGAGGAGGTTATGAGTCGGCTCCTCTTTCCTTTGATGATAATCCGCCGCCTAGGAGGTCTCAGACTGAAGTACTTCCACGTGCCGGTGCTAGTGAGGGAACGACCGAGGTACCTGCTCAAACGGATACACGCGTCGAGAGGACCGCCGATCCTGAATCCCCTTCTTCTTCAAGTTCTGGGGAGTCGGACTCGGAAGATTCAAGTTCCGAGGAGGAGGAGTCCGATCAGGAAGTTGATATTGGCGGTCTCAAAGATAATAGAGAGGCTGTAAATTATCCGACTGGTGAGGGGCCCTCGAATGCAGGAAATGTTGATCCGTCTGATGACAGAGATAGGAGTCCGCCTGCTGAAGTAAGAGCTCCCGAGAGCAATCGAGAAAGGGCTCTTGTTCTAGTGTCCGAGACCGGACAGAGTTCGGGTTCTCATTCTAAGAAGAAAGCGGCAAAGAAGAAGACCGGCAAGACCGCCCACGAATATAAGACGGATAGGACCGTCCCCATTGGTCCTTTAAGGCCGGACGCCGAACAAAATGATGATAAGGTCATTCCCATTTGCTCTTCAAGTCTGACGGCCGCTGACGTTGATGATCTTCACTATCTGTACGAGATCCTGAGGGACTACGAGATTATCATTCCCGATCCGTTTGAGACAATGTACAATCCGCCGGAATGTGTGTAACCTTCCATGTCCAGGCATTCAAGAGTGGGTGGAGGTTGCCCATGCTTCCCGAGATTGCGGATCTGTTCCGTCATACCATGCTGTGTCCGTCCCAAGTCCTCCCGAACGCATTAGGAACCATAATATGTTTCGCGGTTATCCTGAAGTTAAAAGGCCAAGAGTTCTCCTACAAGAAATTCCTGTCGGCCTTCACCATTTCATCAAGCCCAAACTCGGCGTTCTTCTTCTTTACCCACAGATGGTGCCAATATGATGTAGGGTAAAAACGGTTAACTCAATAGTCCAAGTCAAGGTGTCAAACAGAGTCCGCCTGTAGCTTGAGGGAGTAAGCCTAAGTTAGTCCAATTGCCAGATTAGGGAGTTATATAGTTTTAGTCCTTCTGAAGTTATGGTCCAGCACAAGATAAGTCCTTGAGGACACCAAGGCTTCAAGAATAGCGATTGGATGGGTCCTTTGGATAAAAGGTCACATCCCTCTGACATGCTTGTGTATCTTCCAAGACAACAAAGCTGGAAATGATTAGCCTGATGAATTTAGCTCACCCGCCAGCTAAATATCTTAGAAGGACACAAACACCTCAAAGTAGCCGTTGAATTACAAATGAGACGGCCAACACTAACTGATGACGGTCCGCCCCGACCCCTACTACTTAGGACCACCAGTCCGGCCCAATAAAGAAAGGCTGACCTAACGTCTCCATCAAAAAATGCAAGATTGAGCTGAAAAACAACAACGAACTGAGGGAGTAAATATAGCTCACTAGGGCCAATTCTAGGCTGCCACGCGGGCACTATGATGTCGACATCAATGGGCTTAGGCTTGGGCCAAAGTTGGACTCCCTTTTCATCATCCCGAACCCGAAATAAAAATACCTGATGATCATCAAAGAAAGAACTTGAGACAACAACACAACCTATAACAATCTTCTTATCTTCTACTGAAAAAAATGATTGAAATATGTTATGTATGTTATGTAAGTCCCGAATCGATCCCGAACTAACTTAGACGACTTTAGACTTCTTCTAGTAGGTCGAGTCGAATCTCTCGAGGATCTCAAGTCCGAATCTAGAAGAAAGCTTCAAGAAAAAAAACTAAAACAAAAAAAAAAAAAAAAGAATCAGAGTGGAAGTGAAGAGTTTGTCCGTTGTGTCAGAGGGTCAGGGTCTCCGTCAAAAAAAACAGTCAAAAAATTGCTACTCTAATGCGTGACATAAGTTGCCTCCCATCTTCGAAACACGTGTCATCATCTCACTAAGCCGACCAAATTATGATGTGTCAGAGGCCTTTCCCCAGAGCCTCACCACTATAAATAGGAGAGCATTTACTCCTTATAATGGTAGCAACTACTTCGCAATATTCCACCCTCTAAGTTTTGAGGTCCGAGCCCCAGTTTGATCCGCCTCCTAACTAGTTAAATCTTAGTCTGGACTGTCTTAGGCAGGCCGGCCCAAAAGGGTCTAACCCCTTCTCTTCTTGTTACAGATAATCATCTCAAGTACTCTGCAGACGGACTTCACTACCAGACGGACTTATCTTGTGTCGGACCATAACTTCAGAAGGACTAAAACTATATAACTCCCTAATCTGGCAATTGGACTAACTTAGGGTTACTCCCTTAAGCTACATGAGGCGGACTCTGTTTGACACCTTGACTTGGACTATTGAGTTAACCGTTTTTACCCTACATCAAACATCAAGTCAGTTACACGAGCATAAGAGATGCTCGAAAAATCTAGTTTACACTTACAACATCAAAACCGTATAGGCTATAGATCGCCCATGCCACCTCTATTTCTACCCAAACCAACAATAGTGGTGTTACAATTTGCTCAGTCCAAATGCTCTTCACCTCCAGTTTCTTTACTAACAATTAGGAATAGTTCACATACAACAATCAGGAATACTTCACATGCTTTCTCGACTGGCACCATAAAACTGTAAAAACCGGGCATGTCAAAACTGCTTGGGAACCGCTAGTTTTACTGATTCTTGATAAAAAAATTCATAAAATGTACACTCATAAAATGTTATTAATATTGTTCAAAACATTATACGTATAGTTAAGAACATCAATATGTCCATTAAGTCTCTCACTTGTACATGTACACAATATCATGTAATGGACCAGCATAATTAGTAGTAAGGAAATCGTATTGAATTTCTTATATATTAGTATTAATAATGTTTTATAAGTGAATATTTTATATAAATTCTTTTATTTATGTCAAAAAATAATATTTTTAATAAAAACAATGCATATTTTATAATAAACATAACATTTTTCGGTTCATATTATTTAAAGTTACATAGGACTTCTAATGGTCTGTGAAGAATTTGCCAGTTTCGAAGATTCTCTATGCTTATTTCCATTTCAAGTTTTAACTAAACATGTGAAGGCCAGTACTTAGACAAGATATAATGTTCACTATAAAAAGGAAAAAAAAAATTATAGAAATAGAATGGAGTGATTGTTAAATAGTAAAAGAATCCAAGTGTTGGTTGAAACATGTAAAATGACAACCAAGCCCATGTGACATGAAAGTAACACGAAAAAAAGTCGTTAATCATCATCTCTTGCCACCACTAGCGCACCACCTCCTCTCAATTATCATGTTTTCCTAATTACTTTTAAGTGTGACTCAACATTTTAATGCGTTACCCCCTTTCTTTCTTTTTTTTTTCTTAATTATCATGAAGATGTTCATGTGATATTTGAGTATATGAGCTAATCAATCAAGTTGCAAATCGCATTGCAAGTGAAGTCAGTCATAGGACTTTTTGAACTAATTAAGTTCGCAATGATGTTTTTCATTTTACTCTCCTCGTTTCTAAACGGATAAAGAAAAGGACAATAATTCATTTACCTTATGTGAACAAAGGTTCTCGTTTGAATTATGTATTTATGCCTTTATATCATATACTGTAATTTGTGTATTTTAAAAATAGAATAACATAGCGAATGAATGAAGAAGGTATCTGATGTGTGTCCCCAATACGTTCAGTCCAGTAAATTTACTTGTACTATTAGGCTCTGTTATTTTCAATGAAATTCTTGAATCGAATCGAATCGAATGAATCGAATCAAATCAAATTGAATAAATCAAACGAATCAATGGCAAACGAATCAAGAAATTACATTTGTCCATTTTTTAATAATAATGAATACTACATTCGGTCCATTAATAAATTCGTAGGAGACTTTTTACGGACGTTGATCAGATTATCATAAATTACACGACAAAAGAATATAATAAAATTATATTATAAAAATAAATTAAGTATATTTGACTAACATAACTTTGTTTTATACTTTTTTTGTGCGTAATTTGTAGAGTTTGGTTTGACTTTAGTTTGGTATAACTTGTTTTTTATTTATTAAGTTTAAGAAAAAACTCAACGTATGCTTCTGAGTTTACTTCTATTGTTCTAATATCTTCCAATAAAAGAACATGTCGATTTTTTGTTAGAAATGTACGTACAAAGTATGTGAACCAGTTTGAATGGTACTCTCAGATTCCTGTAGTTTCTTATCTTAACTCAACTTTTACGGTAGAAAAGAAGGGTAATTCGAATCGTAACTATACTTTTTATTTCATTGATCTACTAAAAGTCGTGTTAAAAAGAAAGAAAGAAAAAGGTTGAAAATATCTCAATTAGATAAATTTTATTATTTTCCTCGTACAAAAGATGGGTTGTGTAAATAAATGATAAAATAATAATAATAATAATAATAATAATAATAATAATAATATGAATTTAATGAACTTAAGAGAGCTGAATCAAGAGAGTCGAATCAAGACGAATTTGAATCGAATCGAATCGAATGAATCGAATGAATTAGTTGAAAAGAATGCTTAGTTATTAATTGATGGTTACAACTTACCACCATATAAGCATGTACAAGTTATAAGTTTATGACACTATGACCTGTTTACCACTAGCTTTTCAGCTCCATGAGCTTTTTTTTTACCATTGACTAATAAAAAGCTCGTTACGTGAACGCGCAGCTTCTTAAATCAGCTAGCTGGTTAAGAAGCTACCCAAGTTAGCTTTTTTTTAAAAGAAGCTCCTTCTTATCTTTTTCATTCCGAAAATATTCCTGACCTAAATTAGAAAAAAAAAAAAAAAAAGAGAAGGAAAAACTACCCGTTTTTATTATTTACTCGTGTTCCATCTTTACTGTCGTATTATTTGTAGACCATATGGAAGGTCATTAGAATTCTCGACTTATATTTTATATTGTTGGATCATTTGTTATACATTTTGTGTACTTATTTGCAACTAGCATAAGGATTAATGCATCCGCATCTCTTTAAAATGCATACATGTAGCACACATCAATTACTGATTTTTTTATTACTAAGTAAAATGCTCAACGAATATTTCTTTCAACTTCTGATAATTTTGATGATGTTATTAAAGTGACGATATAAAGTACATTGAATATATATTAGAATAATTGGACAAAATGTGATGTACTATTATTTAAAAAACTATAGACTAATAATACAATGAGAAAGGTTAAAGAAAATAAAAATAAAAGTAATGCACTTTTATGTCATTTTACAAAATACCAGCTAGCTTATCAGCTAATTTGCTAAACACTTACATTTAAAATCAGCTAGCTTCTCAGCTAGTTAACCAGCTCCCTAATAAGCTAGCTTATCAGCTACCTAACCAACTACCAGCTAGTTAATCAGCTACCAGCTAATTTACCAGCTAACTTTTAAGTTAGTTTTGCTAAAGAAAACATATTGTGAAATTCATTATCCTCCAAATCTTTTAACTCATATATACAGCTATCTGGTAGTACTAATTATCTTTCCGTTACACTTTTGTAACACCATTTCTAACAGTTTCCTATCGAAAATCCTTTAAAACACTAGTACTATTTAAACTTATACAAATATATTGACTAATATTTACTTTAAAACTTCAATTAAATTCCATATTTCATAACCTACCTTTTAATTAAATTATATTTCCAAATCATATAAATTGTTAAATATAAAATAATTCAATAAGTAGGCAATTACGAGTATAACCTTTTCACATGCATATATTTGGCATCTAAATTTAAAATTTTAAGTAATTTTTTAATGAGTAAGGTACTTTTGAAGGAAGTATAGGACTGTTTGATTTTATTGTACTAAATACTTTAATATTTTTATCATCATATTTAATAAATAAGAATTAATAACATCAGTTTTTGGGTAACTGATACAATTACTATAATTACACTAAAATAATGGATTGCGTAGAACAGAATGTGATGGTAACAATCTTCCATTTTAGCATAAGACAGTTCATAGAACAAATTACCCAAATTTGTCTTACCACCAATTATCCCAAATTAGCAAAATGTGTAGTGTAATATAATTATAATACTCGCAGTCTATCGGTTAAGACTAGTGTAATTATTCATTTTTAACATTTATACAAAACTTGATGAATGAATCTACCACTCAACAAATAATGAATAATCATAATTTTACATACATATAATACATTTTGTACAATTTCCTGAAATTCTCCAGGACGGAGCGAGTATATAATAACACACACGCACACTATCTTAACGGTATGAGAACTTTTTGGTGCCTCCAAAATTAAATATGTACGTCCAACGTGTAAACCTGACAATCATAGTTTTAAATCTCACCGAAACCAAATGCAAAATAACAAAACGCCTCAGTTTTTCTCCTCAACGAGATGAAATGGACTTTTAATCGGAAACTATTTAAAATATTTTCTACTTCATAATTTTTTATTTCTTTTCAAAATATTACGAAAAAATTTATGAAATATCAAAATGTCAACTTCTCCGTTTTTATTAATCCGAAATATACTTTGAAATCGAAATTTTAACCCATGCTGACAATAAGATAACGACGTCACATGTATGAATCATATACTCCCTACGTTCCATTTATAACTTCCTAAATTTCCTTTTTTAAGTTCCACGAGAAACTTACTAACCCTATGAAAAATTTTACCCCACTAACTATTTATTTATTATTTTCCTTTCCTACTTTATTATCCGATTGCAACTTTACCAATATATCTTTCATTTGAGAAAAAGTGTTACGTTTCTTGATTACGATTAATTTGTTTACGTTTGACAATTACTTTTTAAGCGATATTAATAAATAAATTATTCAAATCATATAATGAAAATTTAGTAATTAAATTTTTATTATATGATTTTATTAAATATTTACTATTATCAGATGTATGAGTAATTTGTCAAACTCAAAATGATTACCAAAACAAAATGTAACACTTTCTCTGAAATTGAGGGAGTACATCTTACAAACAATTCTTTTATTATAATTTTCTTAATTGAAGAGAAAGCGGGAGATTAAGAAGCTCCTAATGGACCGGATGGGGTACTTTATCTGTTATCACACTGGCCCATAACATCAGTTATAATCGATTTATAGTCGGGTTGTTACTCGGAAAATAACGAAATTTGAAGTCATCCAGTACCCCACTCCATAAACAGGGCAAGTGACAGCCCTCCTGCAATTCTTGCACCCGAGATTCATCATCAGTCCTTTCTCGCTCCACACCTTCACCTATATATACACCCACGCATCCCACACTCACCTTCCTCACACCAAAACCCACCCAAGATCTGCAAATAAACACCCAAAAACATGTCGACACCTTCTGTTCCGGTGTCACCACCTCTCACGAACGAGCTCGACATCGTGATTCCGACCATCCGGAACCTCGATTTCCTCGAAATGTGGCGCCCCTTTTTCCAGCCCTACCATCTCATCATCGTCCAGGATGGTGACCCTACCAAGACCATCAAGGTCCCTGAGGGTTTCGACTACGAGCTCTACAATCGCAATGATATCAACCGGATCTTGGGTCCTAAGGCCTCCTGCATCTCCTTCAAGGACTCTGCTTGCCGTTGCTTCGGCTTTTTGGTGTCCAAGAAGAAGTATATCTTCACCATTGACGACGATTGCTTCGTAAGTTTCTCGATTTGGTTTCGATTCGTTCGATTTCGTTGATTATTCATCCGATCCAGTTTGAATTAGGTTTACTTGTTGTTGATTTGTGTGGACCGAGTTGACTCGGTGTGGAAAATGTGTTTACTGAGTCTAATCGGCGATTTCGATCTGTTTATTGCAGTGGAGTGATCTCGATTTTGGGTTTTTTTTCAGCTTTCATCACGAAAAATCATGTCACAAATAATTAAAATTATCTGATATTAGTATTTTTGTTGTGGCACTATCTCATTTTAATGTCGATTTTATAATTCATGAGATTTGAATCGGTCGTTTGATGTTTATCTTATTTAATTAATTAACTAATTAAATTGTTCTTGAGAATGGATCAATGGTTCTAAATCTCACGGAAGAAATACCGAAACGTTTCGGTTTAAGTTTGAGTTTTTAACCCTGACGAGATGAAATTAACCTGAAATCCGAAAGTATTTCATAATTTTTTTCATTTTTTTCATTTTTTTTCAAAATAATACGAGGATATTCCGAAAAATCTGAAATGTATATGTAAAGTTTTGAGATTTTAATCTATTCTGGATCTGATTGAAGTCGACAAGAAAAAGAAGATATTTTTATTCAAATTTTGAAGAGTGTGGAAAATAGTGGGAATAGAATAGAAATATACACAGGTTGACTCAGTACTCACTTTAGGACACGTAGCATGTAGTACCTTTTATTAATTATGAATTGACCCCACAGTGCCCCCATTATTATGATTATGGTCCCTGAATTTACAAGAATAGCATCAATGTGTTGGATACTTGGATCTACTATCATTTATGACGCATCTGATACTGTTGTGTAGGTTGCCAAGGATCCAACTGGAAAGGAGATCAATGCATTGCAGCAGCACATCCACAACCTGCTGTCTCCATCCACGCCCTTCTTTTTCAACACATTGTATGATCCATACAGGGAAGGTGCCGACTACGTCCGTGGCTACCCGTTCAGCATGCGTGAGGGTGCGCCTACTGCCGTTTCTCATGGACTGTGGCTCAACATTCCTGACTATGACGCCCCGACTCAGCTTGTTAAGCCTCTGGAGCGTAACACAAGGCGAGTTTGCGTACAAAGCTGCCGGTTTGTAATGTAGCTTTGTTTTGATTGTTCATTTGATTGAGTGGTGTGGTAATTTTGTAATGCAGGTATGTGGATGCTGTCATGACTATTCCCAAAGGAACCCTGTTTCCAATGTGCGGGATGAACCTTGGATTCAACAGGGATCTCATTGGACCGGCAATGTACTTTGGGCTTATGGGTGATGGCCAGCCTATTGGAAGATACGACGATATGTGGGCTGGTTGGTGCACTAAGGTAACATTGTTTTCCACATATATCTCTTGGAAGTATATTATTATACCTTTCTGTTCCATAGAATTTACTAGTAATCTTGGTGCATTGCTCAGAGTATGATTGAATAAATCATGAACACGACAACACTCGTTCTATAGCCAATGGTAACTTGTATTGAGTAGAGAGACAAAAGAAAGTTTCGAAAAAATCATGCACACCCTCAACTCATGTATATACCCATTACTGCTAACATAAATCACAGTTGCTAGAGGATGATGTTGTTTCTTAAAAATCTCAACTTTGTTCTGTTATTAAGCAATAACCCCAGGATTTAGTATTAATCATGACATTGAAGGACTCTGAAAGCTAAATTTGTATCGTTTTTGCAGGTGATCACTGATCACTTGGGTCTTGGAGTCAAGACAGGGCTACCATACATCTGGCACAGCAAGGCTAGCAACCCATTTGTCAACCTGAAGAAGGAATACAAGGGCATCTACTGGCAAGAGGAAATCATCCCGTTCTTCCAGTCTGTTGTGCTCCCAAAAGAATGCACAACCGTGCAAAAGTGCTACATTGAGCTGTCCAAGCTCGTCAAGCAGAAGCTCACCCCTATTGATCCTTACTTCGAGAAGCTTGGTGATGCTATGGTCACCTGGATTGAAGCATGGGACGAGCTCAACCCATCAGCTGACTCTGCTGCTCCTGCTGTTGATTCCAAGAAAGCTGCACCTGCTGCCAAGAAATAGACTCACTACCTTATCTCGTCCTGTTTCCAGCTATTTATACGCGATCTATGTCGTTATCTTATTATACTTTGTCACTTGATCTTAGAGAATGAGTTATCTTGTTTGACGGCTCAGAGACCTTAATTTATTTGATACTGCTGTTATAGATGTTCAATAGAACATTTTTACTGAATTTTAGTACACCATATCATACTTGTTTATTTACCAGTTGCTTACCAGTTGCAGAATCAATTTTGTCCCTTACGTTCTTCATTGTCAGTATTTCACAACTTCCATAACAGAGAATACATTTTTCGGTTTCTTCGACCCAGGGAGACTGGTATCACCACTCACTTTAGCTTGGGTTGAAAATTCCGCATTTAACATACTAAAAACTAAATAGACACAGAATGATCAAACAAGAAACACAGGATGCAATATTCACTTGTAAGTAATAACTTCAGCTGAATGTTACACTCAGAAAGAAAAAACATACTAATGACTATTGAATAGAAAAGGCACATTAGTTCATGTTGGGACAAGAAACACATCAAACTCATGAGCATTGCCATTGCAACTTATCACAACAAGGCCAAGAGTTACCAAGATGATCACAAGAGCACACCAAGCCACTGCCACCTTATACTTCGTACCGCCACAGCCCCTCAGTTTAGTCCCTTCGCATCTCTTATCGGCCACTTCCACTACCGTCACTTCCTCCACCGAAGAAGAATCCAAAAACGAACAAGATACGGGAAAAGAGCCAGGCAACTCACCATGGTCTTCCTCTCCCGCTCCCCGACTTCTTTTCCCATTACTTACCGATCCACATCCCGGATTCAAATCCGACAATTCATTACATACTTCACTCTCACCACAGCCACCATCATCATAATCCAACTCCACCTCTTCACTCCCACCTTCCCCCGCCCCAAAAAGCCGCCTCCCCTTAACTTTCCCGGTCCTGATCGCCACCCTTCTCTCCCGGATAATCTCTTCAACCGACATATCCCAATTCTTGGCATTCAAGAATCCATCCGAAGGAGACCGTTTGTATTGGAGAGAAGACATGAGCCCTCGAGGCGAACTTTCGACGTCGACGAGCAAGTGATCGAAAGAGGTAAGTGCTGAGTTAGAGCCAGTTGAGCATCTGCGTGGGATACTACTACTACTACTACTAGTACGTTGTTTGGAATTGGATTGTTTGAGTGATTCCCATTCCTTTTCAATGTTGGTGAACGTTTGGAATAGTGCGAAGTTCTTTTCACTGTCTTTGGCTCCAGGTTTCGATGAGTTTTGCTCCATGGTGGGGTTTGAAAATGATTGTTAGAGATAGGTTTAATCTTTTTAGACTAGTTAATCATTTTATTTGATGATTTGTGCATGGTAGGGTTGATGGATCATGGCATGGTGGATGAGCATTTCCAGGGATTTTAACTGTCTTTGGCTCCACGTCCTGATTTCTCTCCAGTTTTCAAAAATTGAATTGGCAGGAAGAATAAATTTGAATTTGGAGAAAATTGTGTAGACACGTCAAAAAAATATCTTGTTCTTACTAACCAGCTTCAGCAAAAAAAGTGGAGAAGATTTATACTTTGGGTTATCACTTCAAAATATAGTTTTCAAAATCAATTTTTACAATTACTTGTATACATTTGCAAACACAGATATTTGATCATAAGTTGCAACAATGTGACATATCATTGAAATGACCAGTACATAGGAGCCAGGAGACATGTTTCCTATGATAGAGGAAAAATGAACAGTCTTTATTGACATTTTGTGCATTCTACTTTTAATCCCTTTCATGAATTGTACCGACACTCCTCGAGGCGAAAATTGCATAAAACACCCATGAGTTTTGGGAAAGTGCAAATGAATCCCAACATTCATAATCATTAACCAAGCTCAGAATGCGCCGGGACCTAGTACCTGCGACCTGGCCGAACAGATCAAGGAGATGAGGATGCTTGGCAATGTCTCAGCCCCGGCATCACAGGTAAATGAAAGGTGCAATCTGTGCGGCAATTTTGGGCATGGTACCAGCATGTGTAGACTTCCTGAGATTATGAATGAGAACCCGACTCCGGATGTCATTGCAAGCTGAGTTGCTCATTAACGAATTCAGAACTGGAGCCTCATGCCCAATTCGTTCAATTGTTGAGGCACGTTGAGCAAAAGGCTCGATAAATATACCCAATTTGGAGAGGCCCGGTTACACATTGCAACACACTCTTCATCTTTAAAACACAAGCAAAGTGATACAGTAATACACCAAACAGATTTCAGAAAACACATGAGAGCATACAAGAGAACTGGATATATATAACCAAAACTACTATCTATCCAATTGCTATCTCAGTAGGTTAAAACGATTTAATACAAAGAAGTTGCTTGCTCAAGGCAGAGCCTAGATAAAAAGATACTGAACAAGTCCAAGACAAAAGTCCCCAACTTTTGATGAGAGTAGTAGTGTTCAGGTCCAGTTAAAAATCTAATCGACGTTAACCTTGTTCTTGTTAGATGGACCACAAAACATAGATATCGGATGCAAGCAGAACACGCCACTATCCATCGGCTTTCTGTGAAGTTATGTCCTCTATAATTCCTTTGCCGTCCTTGGCATCAAAGAAGAAAAAGTTCTTCAGAGGATCTCCTTTGCCTGATATAGCTTTGATAACTTCCTACAGTAATGATAAAAAATATCTATCAGCAAAAGAGTTACCAAGACAAGATGATCATCAAGAGCATACACGAGTCACGTGCATTTCACCTGTCCAAGGATTCCTCCAAGGATGGCACAGACGGGTGGAAATTCTGTTCTGCCTTCTAACAGTCTCTCCAGGAGTGAGTCAGGAATCTGGGATTCAGCTACCGACTGCATAAAAAAGAGTCGAACAATCAATAGGCATGGTATGAATGTGGATCATAGGTAAAGAGACGAGGCAATAATTACATGCGTGTCACAAAGTTCCTTCCTCAAAGTCTGAACATTTGCCAGGTCAGCTGCAGAAGTATCCCCAGGACTGCGTCCTTGTGTCTCTTCATACTTTTCTATCACTGCAAACGAGAGTTGAGAATTCAAACATTAGTTCAAGTGGAAAGGGGTCAAACAAAAGGAAAGAGATGTACCATCAACCTCAAAGATAAAAATTGCATAATTTGTAATTTTGTATAACTCAGTGGATGTTGTTATAAAAATATACAGGAAGTCTGTGAGTGACTTCCATGAACACTAGCTCATATAAATTCCAAATAAATTCTATTTTAGAACAATCGGACCTTCAGTAGTGATCCAAAAAAATAGGACCAGCAACAGCCAAGAAAACATTTCTAAAGGTATCTACTTAAGGAGAAGGAACAAAAAGGTTAACGTTCACCTCTCAAGGCTAAATACAACTTAGAAACCCTTCTCGGAAGGGACTTCCAGGGGACTGCAATAGCATCCTGCAAGAGAAGAATGGCAAGCAGTTTTCTAAGGACATACATGATAGAACAAAAGAAAAAAAAACACTATTTATGTGAAGCAAATTGCTAGGAAATAAAAATAAAGAAAAAACAATGAACAACCAGCCTCCGGAGTGAAAGGAAACTATTCTCTTAGGAAGAACAGCACAGACATACACTCACTCCAACATGCGAAGCAGTAACCATCTTTTCTCTAATGAAAACTAGAAGAATGACATTCTTATATAGCTGAAAATCCAAAAGACTGCCAAATAAATTTTATGCCACCACTAGACATATATTTTACACTCTCCTAAAAGAAATGCAAAAATCAAATGGAAACAAATTAACAGGGTGGAGAAAGTATATATTAACAACATTTATTAGTAAAGTCAGCTTAAAGTTGAATATTCTACAAATATTTCATACCTCAAAGCTCGGATACTCTAGATTGATTTCTAATGTTTCATCGCCTTTTTTCTGCCACAGGATGAAACAAACGATGTTCATCAGCAGTTCAAGTCAATGTTGAAGGGTGGGGTAAACAGTAGTTTCTTAACAAGATAAAAGAAAATGCTGGAGAGTCGAGACAACTATGTAAAAAATCTACTACATAGATAGTCCAGTGCACATTGGGACAGAATAAAGATGCTAGGACATAATATAACAGATACAGAGCCAAGATGGTGAAGCTCCTAATGAGTGGGATTTGTCCCAAAAAATCATTCTCCTTCCGTTTCTTAAATAAATTCACCTATATATTGTGCAATGTATCTCCCTTGATGAAAAATAATACACCAAACTAACTAAAAAGGAATTTCTAGTGATCTTGAGGTGGTACAAACTTGTTAAAAGCTATGAGGTCGTGGGTGAACACACGTGGACACCATTTTAGGGGGCCACTCTTCGTAAGGATTTTTGTAACTATTCTTGTTATGTTATTACGTAATTTTGATGCGCTTAATTGTTTCGAGTGTTCTGGTTGGAGATAATTTTTTTAAAAATAAATCTGCTGCTTTGAACCTTGGACTAGGGTTCATAACTCCATATTCCAACAAATGTATGAACCCAAGGCTCACGCATCGGAATTTACATATGTATATCCTCCAGCCAGAATAATGCTACAAACTAAATTAAAAATTAGGCACGTTAAGGTAATGTAAGATTCATACGTAAAGTCACCCTTTAATATCTCTTGGCCAGTTTTTGTAACACCTCAAGAATGCTAGGAATTCTTCGGAGTAAGTTTAGTGCATAACCTTTCAACAAGACAACAACCTCTCTAGTCTCTACTTAGATTCACAGTATGGTTTTATAGGAGGACAAAAGCATAGCACAATAGAGGAATGTGAAGAAATTAAGTGGGACAAAAAATATCTAACAGTGTGATACTGGGTGCGTGCCAAGTTTTCATGGGAAAAAAAAAGCAAAGAGAAGAAGAAAAGGAAAGACGAACCTTGGAGTAATCATAGTTCTTCAAATCAACAAATATTTCACCACACGAGTCTCTACAGTCAACTGTGTAAAATGAAATACGCTTGGGCAATTTGCGGCACTTTTCATTAACTGATATCTGCATCAGAACATTAATGATTTTTGCATATAAGTTGCAGAGATATCAAATAATGCTGTGTGAAGGTATATGCATAGATATGAAGAAAATTGAAGTTCCGGCTAGTACAAGAAGCTAGATGTACACCTTTGTTGAAAGTGAACAGCCACTGATAACTACAGCATCAAACTTTTCAAAGAAATCAACATCGAAGTCTGATAATTCACCTGCAACAAGAAACAGCAAATCATTCGCTAATAGCAGCTAATTGGCATGGTTCATTAAAACCAAGATGCATACAACCAATATACAGACTGATCAGATCAGAATACAGAAAAACTGAAGTTTTAATCTACTCGTCTCGAACACAGTAACTATTACGTTTCATCTTCTAGATGCAACAACGGAGAACCAATGATACAAAATTAGGGACGTTCCTTCTTTTATCCTCAAATATAGCGAAGACGTTTTATTCCAGGTCTTTGCCCTTTCTTTGAAATACCTTTTTTTTGCATACGTAAGACACCACCCACATGATAACTCCTAACAGACAGAAGAGACCATCCCTAACTCTAGAGAAAACAAGAGGAAGCAAACAAGATCTGGCTTGCTGCCGAAGGTTATGCCAAGACCAGACCTAGGTAATGTACGCTTATACTTGTATTTCAATTATTTGAGCATTGCACCTAAAAGATTTTGAAGTATAGAAGCACTAACCCGATAAGACCCAAAATTGAAACTGCAAGCAGAAAACAATTGAGCATATACACTTAAGCATCACTAGAGGATACCAAGGAGAAACTACCAGCCGAAGGACCACACAACTCGACTTCTGGTTTATCCTTAAATTGCAAACTGAGTATCTAAGGACTATTAGCAGCTTTGTATAAATGACTAGAATTCTCGGTGTAAATCGTGAAAATCTAAAAAGCGCATTACCTTTCTGAACCGAGACACGAACCATGGGGTTGAAATCCTTCAAGGAATCGCAACACATCTCCGCAAGAGTCTTTCCACCATACACACTCTCATCCATAGGAATCAAAAAATTCGCAGACAACAATTCCTCAGTCACGAGACGATCATCGATCAAAGTCACACTACCAACTCCAGCCAGCACAATATTCTTGCAAAACTACAAAACACACCACACATTCATCACTTAAACAGAAAAATTCAACAACAAGAAGCAATCAGGCAAAAATTACCTCAACTACAGTGCCTTTTAGGCCATTAACTAGTATATGAGACTTGCTAAGCCTGAAAAGTGAAAAAGCAACGATCTTTCAGCAAATGGGAGCACAAAAATCGGGAAGGGAAACAAGGAGAGCAAAATGGGTGCTGAATTGAGTACCTTCGTTGAGCATCGGCACCCCAGACACGAATCTGGCGGTCGTAGAGAGCGGTCTCTTGCTCTGTCAACTCCTCACCGTCCATTTCTACTTGGTTGATTCTCTGAGATTGTAGAGATTTAGGAAAAATTAAATGGATTGAGAAACCCTAAAATTTCGAGTACTAACTAATAAGAGCTGGTTCAGATGAATCTTCGTCTTCCCAAATATGGTGTTTCGAAGTCGCTGGCTCTTTTATTTCTCCTGGATAGTTTTACATATACGCCCTCCGAATAATGTCTAAATATTACTATATTTAAATTTAAATAATAATTAAAGTAACGCGTGGTGTCGGAAACGGTTTTATCTTAATTGATCTAACACACGATATGAAAGTGACATACGTACCAGATTTAAGTTGAATAAAGTAAAATAAACGGGTGAGATTTAAATTGAATTTTCAAACGATTAATACTTCAATTACATGAATAACGGTGATGTAAAGTAACCGTCGGATTGGTTGAAGACGTGTCATAATCATGATTAATCCGACTTGCTTAAGCTGGCAAAACACGACTAATCAACAAAAACATAATATTCATCCACGATTCTAGCTTTCCTCCCCAAAACAGGCTAAAATGGAGTCTCCTATCTT